>VFFE01007182.1:2508856-2877807 GCA_008921705.1 Burhinus oedicnemus
GGGCAAGGGAGTGGGGAGGGGGGCGTTTCTGCAAAGTTGTGACTTACTGTTTGAAAAAAAACAACAAAAAACCTCTAAGTTATATGGCTAAATGTCTTATGTGAGGTTTAGTGAGAAAATGCTGTAGTTAGATTCATGTTGTACTTCCAGAGAGGTGGGTTTGACTTGTGCTGTACCTGAAGACTTCAGCCAGGTTGTTCACAATCATAATGCAAGCAGACTAATCACAAGAGGAGATTGTTGTCTGATGTTCAGTGGGCCTGAGGAAGCATAGCTTCCTGAGGAATACCTTGCATCATTTCCAAAGAAAGTAAGGGTAGTTGGTGAAGGGAATCTGTGTCGTCTGCAAACGTTACAAAAAAAGTTGAGTACTCATTTGGTGGCTTTTATTAATAAAGGTGACTGCATCGTGAAAGTCCTTCACAACTTTTCAGGGGTTTTCTGAGCAGTAAGAAATTTTCAGTTCATTAAACAGTGGAGCCACAAACTTATTCAGTGATGGATATTTGATTTCTAAGTGTTGCAGTGTTGAATACTTCATGCTCTTGGTATCTATAAAATTCTGTGGTTTTGAATTAATCAATTCAAAACTGTGCTCTCCTTTTTCCTTTTTTTTTTTTTTTTCTGGTGAGACTTCAAAGTATCACTTTTCATTCTGAGCAGGAAGTTAAACAACCAGCCACTGTCTCTTTTCAAGAGATGATTCATCTTTGTGAATAAGCCTTCAACTGGGGCTAAGCTTTCAGTGCCACCAAACACTACACTGTAAGTGTAAATATTGCAAAGACCTTCATGTCTTAGTCGTTACAGCTGATGAGGTTTGAGGTGCTGGCGCAAACATGTGTTATGCCATTTTCTGTGCAAGTGGTCAGCTAGACTTTGTTTTATTAGCTACTTTGTATAAGAGGCTTTGTTCTGTATTTACAAAATAAAGCCCAGTGGAGTTCTTTCAAAAGAGAGTTGTATATCAATTTTTATCCTTTTTTTTTTTTTATTTATTTATAAAGCTGTTCTTTATAAAAGCCAAGGTTCTTGGTTACCCTCCTGGTTGTGCTTTGTAATTGTATTTTTGATATGCTTAATAATCCATGTACAAAAAGAGAAGCTCAATGAGTTTTTGGCTTTTATTTAATACGCAGCATGTGTTCTTAAATATTGTTACTCACAGATGTATGCATGCTTCCTCAATAAGCAATTTTCTTCCCTCTTTTATCTTAGAGTAAGACTCTGTAAATGAGCCCTAACAGTACTTGGCCTTTTGCAGAAAGTGAGCTGGTCTGGGGTGAGTGAACATGTCTGCATGTGCACGTAGAGAGGGAAGGGGTTGATGTTTGCATCTGAGCCTCGTGTACTGCTCTGTAATTCATCATCTGGGTTTCCAGCCTTGGCATGACAGAGACAGCGCTCTGTAGGTCAGCTGAAACACTATAGCACATTCTCCCTCTGCTGTACTCTGTTGGTTTATGACTTCTTAGGGTCAGAGGGAGCTGGGGTTAATTCAGCAAAAGAATCCTCTGACTGTGATATAAATTCCTTGGCTTGTTCATAAATTGTAAAAGAAATTCTATGGGCTGCTCCTTGGGCTTGAAAACTGGGGGCCAGGAGGTTAATTACTTCCCTAAAGTTTCAAGCAACTTTCAGTGTTAACAGTTACTGGCTGCGGTTTGTGCAGCTTCGCAGTTGCCTTATGCATAGCTGTTTAAATGTTAATTGCTGTCTGGTGTGTGTGTGTATTTGTGTGTGCCTATGTAATATATATACACACACACATGCATTTTATCTGTCTGATATTTATACTGTTGCTTTCCTGATTAGTTGTATCCTAATCTCTTCCATCTTTGGGACGTAGCATATCAAGTTATGCAACAATGAAAGTTGTTGTGAGGTATTTTATATTTGCTGGTAAATTTATTTTTTGAGTTAAGAGAATTAAGCGTTTTAACTGTACTCTGTCACATTGGGACTGGTGAGGGACGAATAATGATTGTACATGTCTTCCAGAAAATGCTTATACATGCAAATATAGGTTAAAACATAACCTTATTTTACTTTTTCCATCACAGTTAGTCAAAGTCCTGATAAAAAGCCAGTAAGATAACTATGACTTTACACCTTGCCCAGATGTATGGCTTTACAGATTGCCCAGAGAGGTGGTAGATGCCCCATCCCTGGAAATGTTTGAGGTCAGGTTGGACGGGGCTTTGAGCAACCTGATCTAGTTGAAGATGTCCCTGCTCATGGTAGGGGGGTTGGACTAGATGACCTTTAAAGGTCCCTTCCAGCCCAAACTGTTCTATGATTCTATGATCTGTCCTAAATGTTTTCTGAAAAGATTAATGTTTCTATTCTATGCCATTTAAAAGCCATGACTTAATGTGGCATTCTTACATGTTATATTCTCTGGTATGTGGAAAAAGCCGCTTTGTTTTGTAAGCAGAAGTTGAGAAGGTTCTTTATAAATTTGCTTCCATGTACCTGAGTAAAAGGTAATACCAAGAGATTACATTAAAACAGCAAAAAGTATTCAGACTGTGGACTTCCATATCCTTTGTGTCAACACAGTTAAGCTTACCTTTTCAATTTCTATTTCCGTAATTAAAGACTGTTTGATAGGCTCATGAAAACATTTCATCATACTTGTCCCCTATAACTAGGTGCTGATTGCCTTCTTGAGATGTCTCTGCATTGAGAACCTGATGTTATGGTCCTGACTTTGCCATTGTAGTCACATTTCTACAATTTGATTAACTAGGCATTTGAGCATATTTAAAATCATGTTTTAGGTCCAACTGTATAAAAATCTAGGTTGAAATTTTGCACTTTCATGTAAAAATTCCTGACTAACCAAAAAAAATATTAGTTGTGGGGATATAATAAGTGTCTTTGGTTATTAACAGTAGTTCAGTCATCTATGAACATAAAAGACTTCAGAGTAGTTGAAGGAAGTAATGAGTTGCAGTACAGTATAACTCTTGTTTATTACTGTGTAAAATATGCCTCTAAAGTTTTAATAGCCAAACAGGCAACTGTTTGTTCATGTGCATTAGGCATAATGTACAGCCAGGATCCTCATTTTAGCAAATCTTCTGGCAAATTACCTTATAAGTTATTTATATTTTCTTACATTAAAAGAAAAGATAAAAGGGAAGCTCGAAGGAACTTCCTCTTATATCACGATGAAGTATGTGAAAAAATGTATCTGTATCTAGTCAGTGAACAGCTTGCAAATGTCTACAGATAGGTTGTTTCTATTCAATAACTTATAAATGATCTCTCTTTTATCTACCAAATTTAAAAAGGAGCTTGCAGAAGGCCTCAAAGGTAAGCATTCTGCATTTCTAAACCTTTCAGTTTATACATCATTGTCCTATTTATCTTCAGACAACAGTTAAATCTTTAAAAGTACCTGTAAAGTTTCATGCAGCTGTCAGCTTCTTGTTGGCTGCTTCCACGAATGAAGAAATGTTCTTATAAGGGATAGATTATTTGAATCCTCGTGACATCTTTAGATCAAATGAATTACTGATTGATTAATGCATATACTTTAAAAGATTTGGTTGACCATTGGGTTCACTGAAGTCATAGATGTTAATACTCTATTCACAGGGAAACCAAATTGCTTAATTCTACTGACAGATGCAAAGAATGAAACTTTTATTCTCTAAAGTAAGTGTGTTGGGTTTTTATTTGTGACTAAAATCTTAATACCACTGTAGAACTGCTGAAAATCTGTAAGTAATCAGTAATGGTAGTTCAGACTTTACTGTACAGGTTCAGATAGCCTTCTTACTTTGTAGGGTCCTTTACTAGTCTTTATAATTCATTTAGTTACAAATAGCTAAAACCTTAGTTATATCATGATAATTTTTATGGACCAGATAGGACAAATATTTTGACTATTTGTCTTAACTACAGGTAATCTGAATTCTCTGAATAAACCCCAAAACTTTGCAGAAAACAAACCTCAGCTGTGAAAATACTGCTTCCACGCCTCAAAGAATAAAGCATGGCTAAGTACTTACAAGAAAGAGTTTTAATAGAAAAAAAAATGGTTAAAGCAATTAATTTTTCTCTTATTTTGGCAAGAATAGCATTTGAGTTTTTTTCTTATTAAATATGTGACCATTTTTAGCGAATGGGAAATGCATTTGTTTGAGTCACATAAAAGCAATTCTAGTTCTCCCTTGTGCCTGGAAAATACACAACTGTTGGAGCTTGATTAGAAGGCATTCACAAATACACAGGCTTAGTTTTGTTAATCATCGGTGAAAAACAAACAAACAAAAAAGGCAGAAATATTTAATTTCTTGTCTTCAGAATCTGCCAAGTTTGAATCTTGGTTAAAATGAAGAATGTGTAAAAAATGTGTTTAATTCACCTGTACCCGAGTACTGTCTTTCCATTTCTCTCAGGCAACGGGACTGTTCTCCTCTGAGCAGTCAAAGAGCTATTCCTTTCTTTATCTGGCTGACTATGAGTGTAGAATTACACATATATTTGATGTTTTTGGGTCTTGTCTCAGCTGAAGTCCACAAGTATTTTATCTTTCAAATCGTGAATTTGTTTGGTTCTTGGCACAAGAAAGCCACTCCTGTGGGGGGGGTACTTCTGTACCCTCTAAAGTGCTAAATTTCGAGTGTTTAATGGTTGAAAATCAGGTAGGCCAGAATTTTGTATATGCCAGATCACTGGTTTTATTGTCTAGTCCAGATTAAGACCAGCCCAGGTGTTGTAAAGAGAGCAGCTAGCTGCTGCAGTTGGCCAAAGTTCTTGATTACTCTCCTGTTATTTTTCCCTTCCAGGAATCCCTGGTCAAAATTATAAAAATGCTTGAGAGACCTAGGGTATTAAATGCTTTTGAAAATGCTACTCGGTATCTAGAAAACTGCCACATCTAGACAAGAGGAAATGTATTATTTTGAAGAAGTGTTTGTGTTCTCAAGGGCTATTTGACATGCTGTACAACACCAACGTGGTGAAATTTACTGAATATTTTCTTAAAGTGTGAATATTTAATATTATGTATTGGTTTGTATATAATCTTAATAGTTGGTTTTCTGACATTTTCTAATTTAAGTTCTGTTGAAACCACTTGGTTCCTTGAGTTCCTATTTAACTTAATTTTAATTCCTAATGAAGTTCTTTTCATGTGGGAGAAATTCAGTTCTATGTCTCTTAGGTTTCTTTGTGTGTGTGTGTGCGTGTGTATGTATTTCTATAGTGCGTTAACTGAATTCTGTACAGTTAAGGACACAAACTTCCTTTTTAATTTGATGGGAACACCATGTACAGAGCAACAGCAGCTGAGGATAAATGTGTAAAGCTGTCGTGTGCTCTATATGAGCAGATAATGTTCTAAAGCATATGTCACAGATTATAATTTTGTTATATCCGTTAACCTTTTGCCCATCCTTACTTGCTGTTGAATGCTGTCATCACCCCAGATTATCTCTGACTAAAAAAGTCTCCTTGCAATTCCCATTCTGGGCTGCCCTGTTGATCACCTGGTATGGAGTGTTGTATGTGTGATCCAGATGGCCCCCTTGCCTCCAAATTCCTCCCCAGGTGAACTGCCTTTTTTCCACCACAGTTGGGCAATGGTGGAGTCTCCCTTCTTCCCCTCTCCCCTACCCCAGTCTTAAGTTAGGCCTTTAAAAAGGATTATACATAACTATTCTGAAAATTGACATTTTGAAATAATACACTGTCATATATATTTTTTTTCTTTTAAGAAATAATCTTCTAATCCTTATAATAAGTAGTTCAACATCTGAAAAGGAGCTATATTTAGAAGACGGTGAATGATCTGTGGAAGATTCTGAAGACCATAATAATTAGTTAATTTTTTAAACAAAACAGGAGAAAACAATTCCTTTTAAGTTACATACACTGCACATGATCTGATGTTCAGTGCAGTCTGTCCTAAGTCTTTTTTCTGATGTTCGTGAATGTTGACCTAGAGCAGTGGCACTGAATACCACAACTGACCAAGCACAGACAGAATAAAAAGTATAAAAAAACCCCTTGATAACTTTGCTGCATAGTTCAAATTCTTCATTTCTTAATACAGCAGTTTAGTTGCAATAAAGACACAAAGTCAGGGAATTTTTACATAAAGGCTAACATACATACCTGACAATTGTATACAAGTGACCAAGCAAGCTGCATGGGAACGGGGGCAGTAAACATGACTCCAAATTTAACAGGATGAAACAGAAGTAATGCCCATATATACTTTGAAAGAGCTCTGTGAGATTGCTTCCAAAACTGAGTGCAGTAGTTCAACAAACGCATTCTTTTGCGTGCTGTTAACCATGTTCTCTTTGCCTCTGTTTCTTTTTTGGTTTGCTGGTCTCTTCAGGCACTTCTGTTAGTCTCTTCACCTTAGGACTATTTCTCTGTTGCATGTTTCATTTGTCTCATTTGATGGGAATGTATTTGTCACCTGTAAAGTATATATTTGTTTGATCTTACTTGAGGTCGTTGTTTCAAAGTAAACACCAACATTGGTGTTTATATCAGGTTTCCGCCTGATTTTGTAATTAGCTTTTTTTTGTGGCTAAACTGACTACAGGGAATGCAAAATACAGTGTGAAAATAGCAACACATGAGAATAATTTGAATTAATGTGTCTCAAAGTCTTTATTAAATGTCTGGCTCTAGCCACTGAAATCTTGAAGAACTAATGTGTATTTGGTTTTGTTTCTTAATTGTTTCATTCCCAGGGGTATCAGAGTTTGGGAAATCTGGGTGCTAAACTCACTTTAAATACTGCCTTACAGCACCTTTGGTTGCAAATGTCTCATAGGAAACTGTCCATCCTGAGTTGAACTGGAATGGAATAATCTGGTGTTTAACTTTTTATGCAACATTAAGGTCTAGTAGGCATTGTGATCTCAAGCTAGAGATGTACACACTTGAGCGGAAAAACAGATATCAATTCTATCACAACATGTTTTCAGATCAAAATCCCATATGGTTTTCAATCATGGTATTCTTTTTTGTAATCCTTGTATTAGGGTTAAATTTATTTCTATTATGTTAAAAGCTTTGTTTTTGTTCATACAAAATCTGGAAGTAGAATGTCTAGACTTTGAATTATATTAAATCCACTGCAATTTATCCACGGATTATTTATTTGAGGTTATGTGTACAGAAGTGCCATTAATGTGTTGAGCAGTTTGTTCTTGGACAGCAGGGACATGACAGTCAGCTGTAACTTGAGGGTAAACATAGCATTTATTACGTCTGTCTTACATGAATGCTTTGCTATTTTAATGGTAGTAATTGTTTTTAGTTATTGTTGCATTCACAATGTTACTTCTGGGCATGTTGACTGGACAAGCTGTCAAATTAAGATGTATTTAATATGCCTACTGGATTTTGATACTGTACTGAAGTAGAAACCCTGGTGAAATGTTTTAGTGAAAAGTGCAGATTATACTCTCAATTGTGGTTTAATGGCAGAGTTGCAAACAATAACATAGGAAGTCAGGCCTTTTTTTCAAATATTTTCCAAATGTGAAGTGTTAGGATTAAGGCTTGGTAGTATATTTGGAAGTTAAAAGATTTTTTTTTTCCCCCACATTATCCATATTTTTTTATATAAATCACATTTAAAAAAAAAACAAACAAACAACCACCCTCACTTTGAAGCTTACTCTACTAAGAACTGCAACGAAAAGGCAGTATGGTAAAAGTATGATGCAGTAGTTTACTTCAGTATGATACCTGTGGTAAGGATTTATCATTGCCTCCACACATAAAGATATTTCTATATTTTATATATATTTATATAAAAATGCAGAGTGCAAATGGCATAGTTGTTAATCAGCATCAACAACTTTACCTGAGGTGCACCCCCTTTTAGTATGATGTTACCACACATTGACACCGTGTCTCGTAAACATGCTTCTAGCAGTAAATCCAAGAAGAAATTGTAGATTGTCACAGGGGAAATAGCTTGCTTTCATTTTGATACTTAGTAACTCCTTTTTATGAGGACAAGAGAAATAGATGGAGATACATGACTTGCAACACCATTTCCTTTGCTCATCTTAGTCATTCTTACTTTTAATCTCCTCGTAACAGATCCATTCCTTTTCTGGTCACAGAAGTTTTACATCTGGAAATCTCCGAGTATTTCTTGTGTGTGAATTAATCTGAAGTTTAATATTCCAATGCTTGTAATTGATTTTTGGTGGTCTTTGCTTGATTGGAGATGAATGTGAAAGTGCTGACGTCACCTTCCCAGGAGCTTTTATCACATTGCACTTGCTCTCCATTTTTTCCTAGTGACATTTCAAACTTTGTCAAAGCATAAAACCCTCTCATTTGTGGACACTTGTAATAGTTCTGTATGAAACATTGCACTTCACCAAATCTTCATGTATGGGGGGGAATATATTTAGCATTTGTTATTTCAAATCTGTTTTTTCTCTGTTGTCATCTTATGCCATTTGCATCTCACAGTATTAGAGAAAGGATCCACTGCTCCTGCTTATCTTACAGGACTTACAGTGGGATAGACTGCGTAAGACTTCTCTTGAGGAACACCTGCTTCATCAGCAGTCTCATTGATGAATCTGTTATTGGGAACATGCGTATGAGTAACTGACTGGTAGCATGAATAATGTTTGCCTAGTCTAGTTCTGAAGCAAGGAGGGAAGTTAATTTTTACCAGAGATAGAGAAGTTAGTAAGTAGGGTTGTAATAATCTTGCCAAAATTTGCTGTCCTTAAGTTCAGACATCCAATCTGAATTACTTGCCTAGGCTCCTGATCTGGTAAACAGAGAAAAAGATGCGTTGCCAGAGGGTAGTTCATTCAGTTCTCAGACAGGGAACAAAGTCAGACCCTTTCCAGAGAGCAACTCATCCTAACTTTCTTTTATCCTTAATTTCATTGGGATTCAGAACAACTGGTTAAAGTCAGACATCGTATTTTCACATGGCTGATGTCAAATGAGGGGAATCTTACTCTTGTTCACAGATCAAATCATCATAAAATACAAGTAATGTTTTTATTTAAAAAAAATTATAAATATCCATATATTTCTTACACAGTGGCACAAACTCGTCTTTGGTTACAGAAAGACTAAGAAATTTATTCTAAGAAACATGGCTGTTGCAAGCACAGATTTGTTTTAAGTGGCTCACAGTTAATTTTGTAAAATCCTAAAACTCTTTGAAGTAGAAGATAAGTTATGCATTTAAAAGATGTGTATGCACAGGGGAAACAGTTGCTCATGTAAGCACAAGGACGCTTGTGTAGATTTTGGGCATACAGGCTACAAGGATTGGGTGAAAGAAAATAACGTAAGAGCAATGGTAAAATTACTTGGGGTTATCTTTTAGCTTGTTTTGCTGACAATTATTAATGGCACAAGTGCATGAGAAGTTGTTTCTATAATTTAGAAAAGTAACCAAGCATCACCAAGCATCAATGTCAAGTCAGAGCTTGCAGTCTGTGTTACATCGTAAACTTGATTTTTGTAACAGTGGAGATTTTTGAAAATTTACAGTATGTAACAGCTGCTTGAAGCCAGTCTTTTTCAAGTGTAACGTGTTGATATGAAGTCATACTGTTGCCCTCTACTGGCAGCTGCTGAAAGCTCTTAAGGCCTTATTCGTTGAGTACCATGGTCTCCATGGTTAATTTCTGAAGCGCACAGTTAATCTATTTCAGACAAGCTCAAAACCATCCTTTGAAAGCAAAAGTCTTTCTTTCTAAGGAGACTCGAGGATGGGGGAGAGAGGGAGGAGAGATACAACTCCTACCTGTCAACACTCATCTGCTTGCAAACTGCTGAAAGCTTTAACTTCTACATTCAAAAGCCCTAAAACATAAAAATGTCAGCTGAATTAATTAAATATTTGAGTACTGACAACTGTTGAAGTGTTTGAATTTCGGAGGCATGGATTAAAGACATTGAGGGTCATGAGAGACAGTGTCATATTTCAAACTGCTCAGTGAAAACAAAGCTATAACACAGCAATTGTTGTCATCATCCAAAAAAACAAAAAAAAGCCAATGGTGCTTTCTGAGAGATGGCAGAATGCTAGAGAGAAAAATACTTGTATTTCACAAGTACTTTGCTACACAGTTTTTTGCTGCTATCATTAACAGAGTTATCTAAATAGTAATAAAAGAAAGAAAAGAACAGAATAGTCTATCTACTAAATAGTTGTTTTTCTTTTATCCCCTTACTTAAATAATCATCTAATCTCA
Source organism: Burhinus oedicnemus (assembly GCA_008921705.1). Classification (NCBI taxonomy): domain Eukaryota; kingdom Metazoa; phylum Chordata; class Aves; order Charadriiformes; family Burhinidae; genus Burhinus; species Burhinus oedicnemus. Next base: position 2,519,086 of record VFFE01007182.1, read on the forward strand.
GTTGCCCTCAAATCTCTACACAACCTGAGACTATATGGAGATATAACAACAGTGACTATTGGTTGATCAGCTGTACTGCATTCACAGTCAGTCCTTCTGAAGAGCTGCTTCTGTAAGCTGTCTCCATTACATACTTTTTGTGATCCTTTGACATCTTGTTCCCAAGAAAGAAAACATCCAGTATCTTCCCTCTGCGCAATCATGGAGGAACACTTATGTGGAGGAAAGATGAGAGATGAGGCTTCCTTTCTCCAAGTCAAGATGAATATCCCTGATAGTAGGGACTGTGGTGCTTTAAATGCTTATCTCTGTTACTGCCACTCTCTTGCACTCTGATCTTTGGCATATCAGTGAAAAATGTCTGGTTGGTTTTTTTAACTGTAAAATGTAGTTAATCTTACTTGCCTGTTTTCGAGGATTGAGTATGAGTGTTAATAAGTGTTTGGCATTTGGACTATGTTAAATCTCTCCATACATGCAAAGATTCTTTCATGAGCATAAAGCTGTGCGTTGACTTAGTAGAAAAGGCTTTGCTTAACTTGTATTTTCAATTAAAGGTTTGTTACACCTTCAGCATTATGGCTGTGGATATCAAATTCCATTTTGTTAACAAAAACCCAGTTGTGTTGAGCTCTGTACTAGAAACAGTCTGATGCTTGCTCTTAAAGTGTTGTGTATAGGAAGAGGAAGCAATTGACTGGGATTCCAGTGCATTGCCTAAAGAGTTGAAAATTAAAATGCCCTTGGGAAATTATAAAGCTTTATCACTTTTTCCAAATTATGGAGCTAGCTTAAAACTCTTCACTCTTTGATTCTGAATAGCTCAGTATCTACATTACACTAATGTGAGTTTGGGAAAATAGATGCTAAATGACACCAGTTTAATGGAGCATTAAACTAAATACCTTTAAGATATGGGATGCTGCAAGGGAGATGCTAAGATCCTTCTGCAATCATAAATTCTGAAACAAAAATTGCAGAAACTTTTGATTAGCTAACTTCTAACACAGTAAGTTCAGATACAGCATTAAAAAAGAGTAGATTTTATTTCCTTGGGATTCGGACACCCAGAGGGCTCTAATAATGACCAGATGTGAAATGGAAGAAATATTTGGGAGCAGTTAATGCCTAGCCGTAAAAGTGACCATGTGTAAGTCACTGTAGAATGTGGTTTGAGCAAGGGTAGTAGGTGTTTTCCTTTTTTTTTTTTCTTTTTTTTTTTTTCCCCCCCCAAGGCACTCTATGTGTATTCATATGTGCTAGAACAAAATCAAGCAGCAAAGAGGAATATTTTGATCCAGCCCAGCATCCTGCTCAGGTGGACCTTTATTTGTAATTTTCCTAATACTTAGTTCTCTTTTGTTTGAACTGACTGTGAAGACAAGGCCAGAAAAAAGTACCTCAGTTTGACAAATAACTGTGCTGCAAAGCCTTCATATACTGAGGCCGTATTTCTGGATTCTAATGCTTTTCTTGTTTTCAGGTGAGCGTCCTTACCAGTGTCCTTACTGTGACAAAGCTTTCAGCAAGAATGATGGATTGAAGATGCATATTCGCACCCACACAAGGGTAAGTCCCACACAAGGATACATGTAGCTCAGTTTTTATGGTTTCTTGAGAATTGTCTATGAATCATGTGTGATGAAAAGTAAATAATTACTGTTTGTGTAGGAATAAGGCTATACCAACCAAGATATTTTATACGTATCAAAATAAGAGGAAAAGATTTATGTCATTAACTGTTAAATTCTGACTCCCTTACTGACTTTGTTTTTTCTGCATATGATTTCATATATGTTGAAATAATAGCAGTACTAACTTCTTCCTTTAACCTGTGATTATTTATAGATATAAATTAATGTTTGTGATTGTTTACTGAGTAAGCAATTCTGTAAAGACTTCACTGTTCTTGAAACTTCAGTATCCAGTGCTTTGATTCTTACTGTCTCCTTAAAATCCAGTCACTGTGAGCTTTTGTAGAGGCTGTACTTTACTAACTGATGACAAATATTAAGCTGCAAAATTACTTTTAAATTTTTATTTCACTGAACGCAAAATGAATGGCAAATTGCAGATATCTCCAAGATTATTTTTGAACCTTGACTCTCAGTTAACACAAAGTTCCCTGTTTTAGGGAAGTCTTGTCATGTATGTGTATTTACTAGAGGACAAAGGTGGGATCTTGGCCCCACTCAGCCAGCAGAGCGATGGAGAGCTGTCTTCAAACAACCAGATGTGAATTCCCTTAGTAAAGGGTGATCTCCAGGTGAAGTTAAGCTGGTCTAGCGTTCAACATACTACCGGCCTCTGGCCTCCCCATCCACCATAAGAAAACAAACAAAAAGTTAGAAGTAAACTGTAGCTTTTACTAGTAATCCCTTGAGAGCTGTTACTGCTTACAGAAGTCAAGGCAACCTTGAGGCCAAACCAAGAAAGTTCTGTATCTGCTAGGAAATAGGGAGAATGATAGTTAAGTTAGTAGTCTCCATATGCAAATCTGCTCACAGAATAGCTTTCTACATAAGTAAAGATAAGAGCAAAACTGTTTGTTTAATTTTCTACCTTTCTACCTAGGTCTTGAGGGTATTAACTGGAGGTCCTAGATAAAGTTTTAGCTTGCATACCCCAAACTTTAGTTTAAAAGTTATCAGTAGTTTGTGCAATGCTTCCTGGTGGTTCATTGGAAGTGGGCTAGTCCCATGTTGTTAGTTATTTCTCCTTCTTTCCAGCTGTTAAATCACTTTAAGAAGTGCTATAAAATCTTTTCTGTTGTTACTGTTCCATATTACTGTTTTTTCACCAGGAGAAATTTCATTACCATGTATGTTCTACATAGCTGTGAGTGGGAGGAGTGGTAAACAGGACCGGCTCTGAAATAGTGCCAATTTTAATTTTTTCCTGATTTGTCATAGTTTGAGTAAAAACAGCAACACCCCCCCCAGCCTCTGTGGAAAAAAGAAAAAAAAAAAAAAGGCAGAAAAAAAGAATAAGAATAGGCCTGTAGAGCTTGTAATGATGTATCTCTGTTGACTATAGTGATTTACACCAAGTGATGATTTCTTCCAAAATGCATGCTCGTGAGTGAGGTTAGAGAACTTTACAAACATTGTCTTCATTGCTTAAAAGCTGTAAATTAACTGATAGCAGTTATTTACAGCAGGATTGCATATCCTACAGTCTTAGAAAATGCAGTACTTCAGTGGAGGAAAGCTGTGCATTTTTTCTTGGTAACTATATTTTTTTGATAGGGGTATACATCAGACCTGATTACCTGCACAATGCAGATAATAAAGCACTTGGATGTATTATGTCAACAATCAAAAAAAAAAGTCACTTTGAAGTAGAGATTTTTTCATAGCACTGAATGGAAAACTTGCTCTTCAGCTGAGTGTACTTTCTTGGGATGTTTCTTGCTCTTAGCTATACTCTGAAACATAATTATGCACCTTTGTAGAGAATTTGCTATTTTATTGTTGTTTGCTGCTTGCTACTACTTCTTCTATGTAACTTGTTGCTTACATGTATTCCCATAAGTCATCCTATTTTGCCTCTGTTATATGTAAGCAAAAAAAAAAAAAATCTTTGAAATTTGCAGGCTGGCTTCAAAATGCTTTTGTAAAATTGGAATGAAAGACATACTGAGGACTTTACATTATAGTTGAAACAGGAGGAAAAAGAAAATAATTTCAACACTCCTTATGAATGATAGGAGAACAATTCAACCATTGTTTGTTATTTAGCTAATAGGAATGGGAAAAGTTAGGAAAATAGATTTTACAGAGTGCAGATTTCTTTTTTAATATACGTAGACATCGTAATTAGACATACTTTGTATTGCACTAAGAACATAATTGCACTGAGAACATAATAAAATTTGATTTAAAATGTCTCAGAAAATGTTCTGCTGTATCGTGTAGTCAAAATATCATCCTTATAGAAAGAAAGAACTCAGTTCACACCAAATGTGATACGAGTCTTTCCATATACTTGAGATGTCATGATCACGTAGATCTGAACAGGTTATATTTCAGTTTTTCTTTTTTGTGTGTGAGTGTGCTAAGCAGACTGCTGGAAATCTTTACAGTTATACTAGAGGATTAAAATATGCAGGCACAACATGATTTTTTTAGAACTTGGTTTGGGGTTTTGATTCTTTTTGCTGTCATGCTGTTTATATGCTATTCCTATTCCAAAGCTTCACAATGAAGATCATTTGTATATGAATGGCATTATATATTCATTTATCCTCAAATAAATACTTTTTACTCTGAGGTAATAAGAATCCATATTGATAACATTAACACTACTAGCTGATTTTGAAAACTGAAGTCTGTCAATATAATATTGCTTCTCCCAAGTTTCCCTCTTCCTCACACCTTATTCGGTATCTAAAGTGAACTGGATAGCTAAAAATTTTAAAGTCTTAGGAGGAAAAAAAGTTGACTAATGATATTAATAAAAACAACAGAACAGAAAGCAAGGCTTATTATGAACTTTCACAGATTTTAAAGTCAGAAGGAGTGGTTATGCTGGGTCTGTTACTCTGCAGAACATTATCCATGCAGTACTGTAGGATAATAAGCTATAGTTCAATTGTTCAGATAAGTAAATATTAGTACGGGTATAGGGGAATAAATATGTATTTTAGATGGTGTGATTCAGATGTAAGTGAAAGAGAACAGAGTGGTCAAGGGAGTTTGGGTATTTGGAAGGAATAAGAAGAAGGAAGAGGGAGAGAGAAAATACTGAGAGGTAAATTGAAAAGAGGACGTAATTTACAAGAGCACTTGTGTGCTTGGCAAGAATATGAAGGCTTATTTAATGTTTGTAGTAGGTTGATGCTTGTCAGGAATGTAGTGCTTGACATTCAGGATCTCATTATAAGACACTGAAAAACATAAATAATAGATCATTGTGTGTTTGGTGGTGTTTATGCATGATTTTTAACTTAGTAGTGTGTTAAGAGGGAAAAAAAAAAATCTAGAAAAATATTATCCAGGAACCAAACAAAAAATCTCCTTTCAGTAGATAACACAGCTGTTTACTATGTAGGTTATATGTAATAGTTTTGTAATGCCAAAATCACCTGCCTTGAGGTTTCTCTGAAAACAGGGATGCTAGGAAAGCTGAAATCTGTGCACTGTGTGAGATGCAGAACTATTGACAGTTTCTGCCATGTACTTTAAGACCAGGCAGGTCTGTCCTTGCTGCCTGTGGTGTTCTCCCTTTTCCTCTTTCCTACCATCTCATTCCCAAGCAGGTGCATGCTACTTGCTGGAGAAAAAGGTGGGAATTCTGCAGTACTCTTGCTCATTTAGTCAGATTCTCTCTTTACTCTGTTTTGTAGAGGTGATTGAGTTATGGATATTAAGATGTTTTACTTTACAAGGTTGATAGCCTAACATATTTGTATGTAGTACTGATAGTTGAATTTCCAGCTTTGAGCATTTCAGGTCTTTAACCAAGAGCAATGTAAGCTGAACTGAAAATTCTGAGCTGTTCACATGTAGGTGTTTTCTGAAGTGAATGTACACGGTCACATTGTAGCGCCACCCTGGTCCTCAAGGTAGTTGTGGTCTAATTCTTCATTCTGGACATCGGAGACTATGTGTATGTTATCAAGTAGTACAATGCAGTAGTAGGTATGTAAAGTGAAACAGTTGGTGCAGAGGACCTGATGTTTATCTTGTATGTGTTTCAAGGATTTTGCTGCAGATTATGTGTAGTCTGGTCCTATGGACTGAATGCACAATAGCACTCCCTGGAATGCCTTAAACCTTCTGGTTTAATTTTTTCCAAAAGGAATCCAGGTCATGCAGTCCGAAACATTTTGGAAGTGTGCACAAAAGCACAGTAACAGGGGACATTTGGGAAGTGTGCTTCAAAAGCGCATATAAACACTAAAGGAGATGTATTCTAACTGTACTATGTAAGAACTTTTTCAGTGAAGAAAGATTATACCTGTGCAGAAATAGCTTGAAACTCCTCAGCATGATACTATCTCACTGTAACTTGTTCTGTGATCGTAGGCCATTTAATCAAAGACAAAACTAAAGATTAGGAAATAAAATTGTAGCGTGTTTGCCAATGTTCATTTCTGTCAGTTCGAAGAACAAGAAAAGCCAGGAAGTCACACTTGAAATTTCTCTCTTCAGGCATCCGATGTGTTGACTTTTCAAGACGAATGATTCTAAGGATGTTGGCTATTCCTTTTCTTACCCTTTCCTACACATACGTTTTATTTTGAAATTTATTCTTGCATGCAAGTTAATTATTCAAAGAATAAATAACAAGGTGTATAAATCCAAAAGGCATTTTTGTTTAGGCTAAGCCTAGCAATGTGGAAATAAACATAATCATAGCACTCTTCCTCAAGGGCTATTGTAAATATCTTGAAAAAATAGTCTGGTCTTTGGCCAGAAAAATTGTGAAGTAGCTTAAAAGTAATAATATGACATCCAACACAGAAAATGTCATTGCAGAGATTAAATCTAGATATATTTTACCAGTGGGATTAAGTGCCAAACCTGATCCTGTGGATCAGGGAAGGCTGCTGGAAAAATCATTGTAGAAAGTTGATTAAGGTCTAGCAGCTGCTAAACTGAGTACAACCTGGGTGGCCACAGGTGTCAGCTCAAACTCTGGAATAAACAGAGAAGGTAAGCTAAAACCCCTACTGACAATGTAAGGAGAAAAAAATACCAACCACCTAATATTAAAATGTCACCCAAGTACTGATTTGTTTCTATGAAAGTAGAGGTGTTTGGTTTATGGTTTGGTCTTTTGGGTGTTTTGGTTTTTTTTTTTTCCTTAAGAAGAAGAAATATAACAGCCTAAATGAGGAACTCATTGAAGTTCTTGATGAAATTAATTTACAGATCCTATCATCTTTGAGGAGATACACGCATACTTCCAGCCTTCACAGTGCAGTAAACTTCAGCTCTTTCTTAAGACTTTATTCAGTGCCTGACACGATATTACATAGTCTGAGCTTAAACATGTAGAGAAATTAGTGTATGTTACTGCAATATAATTGTTAATGTTTGGAAATATGGTCATTGATAGGTGCTCAGAGTTATTGTCATGTCAAATTGATGTTTTCATTACGTCTGAAAATGGTAGTTTTATTACAGTTTGTTTCAGTTATATACATGGCAGTGATGGAAAACAGAAAGAGTAGAAGCCATTTGCAAATGCTTTTTCATCACTTGATTTGACTATTTCATATTTTTACTTTGAAGGTATAACAGATACCTTTTATAGCTTGTTTAAAAATCTGATTTCTGGTGGTTGGAAGGCTGCTGTTTGTAATGCTCAAATTGTACGTTTCTGAGGTAATATTTAAATGTTAGAGAAATTACAGTGGTAAGTACGCTAGGTACATTTCTTTGTTTCATACATAAGTGCCTACTATTTAAAAATGCATTAATCTTTAAGTATGTTTTAAAAAGCACCTAATATTCAGAGATTATATTGTAAGAAATAGAGCAAATTAAGTGATAAGCATATTTTTGTAACTCTGCAACTAACTTTACTTGTCCACGCTTGAAATGCTTGGCTGGTATGTATTTTATATATATATATATATATTTATATATGTATATAGACACACACACATATATACATATGTTGCATGGAACTGGTCAATAGATTGGACTTGATGTTATGTAGCTTCTGGACACTTCAGCTGTCAGAACTCGCAATACTGTCTAGGAATCCTTGTCTCCTGTTCTTTCTTGTTCATTTGCTGCTGGTTAGCTTGGATACTGTTAGCAGTGTAGCCTCAAAATTCAAGGATTGGTGTGATCTAGTGGCCTGAGTATTGGATATGTTTTGAAGTCAACTCTTGAACTCCTTAATCTCATGGTTAATTTGTTGGTGGTGGCTGAGAGTATTAGTCTGATGCTTTTATGAATATGTCTGCATGCGTTGCAGTCGTGTAAGTGACATCAATGTAACAATATCCTTAGAAGCTAAGGACTCAAGGCCTGACACAGTATGTGCAAGTTAGCCAACCTTGAATTAATTTTGAGTTTTATTTATGAATTTCGTGGTAATAGGTGTATAAGTCATGATAAATCTGGAATCTAGGCAGTCTTCTGTTGAGGTTTTCTCTTCAAGTCAGTATTTCAGCTTGCTGCTGGGACAGTGCAGGAAGAAAACTGTCCTTGTTCAGGCCCTGAGTTAAACAGTCGTTCCAAGGCACTCATTTGGAACTTTACACAACCCCCTCTATTCTTTTTTTAACCCAGAAGAATATTAAAATGAAATAATTAAAAAAAAAAGAAGAAAGAACAATATTGACAATTGTGACGTGATTTCACTTGTTCTGTGTTTCCCAGGAAATATTTGGGCTTAAGAAAGTTTCAAAAAAGGTCACACATTCTAGAAACAGCATACCATGCTATTGCCAAAAAAAAAAAAAAATTCCATTGAATACTAAATATAGTCTTCTATGCACATGACAGTGTCTAATGAAATAATATGAAGTGTTGATTGAATTTTGACTTTTTTTCAATATTAGATTTTCTCTATATTTCCCTATTGGTGAGCCATGAGTGAGTTCCCAAACATCTGTCTGAGGATGATGACTTTGCCAGTGCTGTGGTTTTCTTGCCTGTGGAATCTGTGTTTGTATACAGCATACAGAAGGTTTGAATCCCACTGCACCTATGTTTTCACACTCTTTTTTTAATGTAATGTTGACTGATTGTCATCTTTTCCTTGTTGAGTGAAAATGTATTTTTTTTTATATTGTTACTGTTCTTTTTCCAAGAGCAGATCAACGTCTATTGAATTTTCATTATGGCTGATTAAATAAACCCTCCTTCACTAAATCTTAGGGGCAGAAATTACTTCAGCGGCTTAAAAAAAACAAAGGAACAAAAACCTTACAGATTGTAGGTAGCAAATAGGTAGAAATACTGGGGAAAATGGGAAGTTAATGGTATAGTAAAGTCCAACTAATTGCATACACTAGTTTTTGAAGAAATATACCTTTTTTGCTTCTAGCAGGCATTTCAGTGAAGATGCCTGTTTTTATTTTCATGACAAATTTTATTGCAAGAATTTCAGATTTTTTTTTTTCAAAACCCCCAAAACTGAATTAATTAAGAACTTTTCTAACAAAAACCCTAGTTACTTTTATTAGAAGTTACTTTTTTTGTTTAAATTTGCCAAAATCCTTTCACAATTTTTTCAACAGGGAAGTTTCTGTGCCTGCTGTAGTTACTGGAAATATTTTTTTAAAGGATTTTACTTCTCAAGTGAGGAAGCGTGTATTTGTAAAGCAGTTGTTTGTTGAGTTTTAATCATTGTAACATTCAAATCCCCACTACTTCTGTAGAGTCCTAAATTTTCATCAGCCTTTATCTTGCTGTGTCAACATTACTTTAGTAATTTAATGCAAGTCTGATAGTTTAAGTAAGCTTCTGTCTGTGGGTGAGCCACTTGCTATAACTTCCAAAACCTTCCAGTTACTAAGAGAGCATCTTGTTAGTTCTTGCACATTTTTCACACTTAGATACAGAACTGGACTCCATTAACTCCCACCATCTGTGTTCTTAAGTGACTTAGCCTCTCTTCTCAACAGGGGATGTGTTGCTAGTGGTGATGACCTAGCAGAAAGTATTACTGGTGTTTTTTTCCTGACATTAATCAGCTGAGTCTTTTTTTTAGGGCTGAGATGTAACTGAACATCAGCTGCATAAGCCACGCTGGTTTCAGTAGGCACTTTACTGTCTTTCTTACTGCACTATACCTCAGTTGTCAGCCCTTCGATTAAGATGAAAGCTGGTCTTATAAAAAGAATTGAGCAATATGTTGCATGTCACCACTTCATTGATAGCGAAACCACCCATCACTCTTCTTAAATGTAGAAAAAACCTGTGCGTTGACACTGGAATTTGTTGAGGCTCAAAGGTCTATTACCACAGCTGCTGGCTAACAGGTTTTCTTGTAAAGAATGACTCGCTTGGCCTGGCCCTCAGCATGGTCTGACACTCTCTGTGGGGAGTTTCTACACCAAGCAGAAAGATCTGTCTGATTCTCTAGGACTTCTGTTACTCATTCATTGCTGTTCTGCTAAACTTTTGCTAGAAGTTTGCTGTTAGAGAGGCTGCAAGTTAGGTTGCGGGTTGCTTATGGGTATACATCATGAGCCCTGTGTTTGGCTGCTGCTGGTTGGACTCTTTCCAGTCCCCTGAGATCATGCTTTTCAGGCTGTTGTAGCCCTGGACCCTCGGTGCACATTCAGGCGGGTTTTTCGACAGGTTGGTAACTGTTCTGGTCACCATCTTTGATATGTGCCGTGTACAACTGGCTGAAGAGCTCCTGAGTGTGGTTTGAGGGACACATCAATGTTAATAATTAGTAATAATTGAAACAAAGTGTTACTGGTATTAGGACAAGGTTTAAAACAGGCAAAGCAAAGGGTTTATATGAAATACGCAGGTGGCATAAACTTAACCTCATTCCCTCAATGCTTAAGGTACCCTTTAGGTCATACTTCCTGAAATCTGTATTTGTCAGTGTCCTCCTGGTTTGTAAGCAGGTAACACCACTGTCTTTTCTGCATTTTCAGGTTGGCAAAGCTATAGGATTTCCAGGATTCTGTTTGAGCTCTTGGTAGCTGCAAGCCTGACCTAATATATTTTAATGTCTGGCTGGTCATGTTTGTTCATTCTACACCACTTTTTTCCATTCTTGCTGATTTTTTTCAAAACAATTTTTTTACTAACCCGGTGTTCAAGTGATAATGCAAATACACGTAGCAGCAAATAGTATGTCGTAAGAGTAATACAAATATTTTCATATTCTCCACATAAGGTTTGAAAGCAGATAGTGTTACTGTATCTACATCTCATGTAGGCATTGTAAGACTTTCTCTTTGGGAGCAAAGGAAAGCTCTTTGTTTTAGAATAACAAAAGAAATTAGTTCACCTATTCTTTTTCTTCTTGTTTTTAAAGGATGATCTATGTATTTTAAAATATTTTGCTATTGAAAATACAAGCTGGTATTTTTCTTTAGCTCTATGTTTCCTGTTGTGAGAATAAATCTCACTCTAAAAAGTTCCCTACCCACTGTTTCCCAGGGAGTTTAGGTTGAGGCCTTTTCAGGCTTATTCGGGTTTTACCAAGAATCTCCATGTATGTACTGGGCTTTACTGTTAATTTTTCCAAAATACATTATGTTTGTCTCCAGATTTGTGTATTATGCAGATCTCAAATTTGTATGTCTCCAGAGAAGAAAAAAGATTTTTTAATTTTTTTTTCTTTTTTTAGGTCCTGTATCATCACCATTATACATGTCTGGCAATTTTCACACTCATGTCACAAGTGTAAACGTTTACATGTAACATAAGATTACATTTAAATTTTTACAAGTAATATAAGATCTGATATGCCTTTCCTTGTTTCTCTGAACTTCTCTGAATGTTCAGTTTTCTGCATGTAGAAAGTGCAAATCCAGCAAGTGATAGTCATGTGAAATTTAATGGGGTCAGTATGTCTTACCCTGAGATGACAGTAATTCTAATGCGTGCTTAGATGTATGAACGTGATCTACAAGAAGAAACATGCAATTCTGAAGTAAATCAGAAATAAATCTGCTGAATTCAGTAGGATATAAAAAAAAATGAGCATAAGAGAGATTAGGTCCTAGATAGCTCTGGGATTTTAGGTATTCTCTATATGTCAATTAAAACTAAGTGTTAAAAGGATTACTGAGTAACATTTCTGTAGTCAACAAATTCACTTTCTGAGTAGTATAAATCTGCAGTCACTGTAATGAATTAATTTAACAAAAAAAAGTAAAGAATAAGGTTTCCTAAGTGTGGGTTCAGCCCAGTTTTAACTAGCTCCTGCCATCTTGGAAAGAGTTCCTAGAACTGTTCTTAACACTTATTTATTTGAATTTCAAGCTACGATTTATTTGGATATAGTAGTGTCTAGAATATGTTTTTCTTGCTGTTGCTGTTGAGCTCATGTAATTGTTCTAAATTCAGACTTAAAAAGTTATTTGGTGATACTCTTACCAAAGTCATTCATGTTTTACCTGTGTAATCAATTTTACCAGGTTTACAGGAACAACCACACGCACTAGTGCTAAGCTAATATACATAACGTATTTATATTTCTTAAGGGAGATACAGTCAACTACAGCAGCAGTTAGCGGTTCAGATATTCTGCATTTAAGTATTTCCATCTGCTGTGGTTGTGGGATACTCTGTACACGTTTTCTCAATCTGTTAAAGGTGGCGTCAAATGGCCTTGAGAATTTGTCGTGTTCTGATGTCTTTCTAATGCAAAGCACAATTTGCATAGAAACCAAGGTAGTCATTTATGATTCGGCTATCACAGACAGATGAAGTGTGTATTGCAGGCACTGTTTTATTTGTCACAGTTGTTAAAATCTTGAATTCCTCTCAGTTTTGAAATAGTGAAGTGAAAATCATCAGAGACAGGAGCTTCAGTCTTACAGTGAAGCACCTTGCAAGTCCCATTTGGCTCTCCTTGGCCTTTCTGTGTTTAGAGGCAGGAAGGTTATAAATCCTGATCTACATATTTCCATTTATACCTGGTGTACATTAAAATGTAATATTAAATCACTGCAGTATCAGCTATATCCTGTCTCTCTCACTCTTCGTCCTCCCTTCCTCATTTATATCATCAATAAAAGAAAACACATGTACTCCTTTGGCTTTGCTGCCACCATAGTCATGGCTCGGCAGATGGTTTTTGAACAGAGGGTAGATTTATAGTATTAGCAGTTGCTAACTCCTCTGAAGTCAAACTTATATGATCTTCCCAATGACCTCCTGTTTTGTTGACAGTTAGCAGGTTTTTCCCTTTGCTTGGTGTTTTAAATTTGTCCAACTTTCTTCCAATCTCATCGTTGGTCCCTATTGTCCTCTTGTGGTGGCATTAACTTTCTTTAGACTTATTGCTGTGGTTTTTATCTATTTTTTTCTGTTCGCGTTTAGAGCAGTGGTGGTTATGACAAGCCAACATCATCTTTTCCATGTTATAAACGTTGCCTTCTCCAAGTATTGTGCAATGGAAATTTGATATGAGGGGAAGAAGGGGGAGAGAGAAAAAGAAAAGCACAGAATGTTTTGTTTTGAAGAAATTGGTCTCTGAGAGTGATGTCGTTTTGAAACCGACAAAAAAAGTCTTTTTCTCTGGAGAGAAACTTAGGGCCAAGTTTTGCTCTCGACAGCAGTACTGATTTTACTGGAATGGACAGAAATATGAATGAAGGGCAGCTTAGCTTAGTGGAGAGAGGGCTGGCATGAATCAGAATTGTGTCTGCTGAAGTCACTGGAATATATGGATGTAAGGAATATAAAATTAGATCAAAAGACAGCTTTGGATGTGTTTCATGCACTACATATGTGAATTAGAATACAAATGCCAAGGGGATGGTTAGATATACCCTTTTTTGCCATGGAGTATAATACAAATAGCCAAACATAACCTTGGGGAAGATGTTACAGCCCACATTTGTGACTTCAGCTTCCCAGAGTTTGTAATGGCTCTTTCTCCAAAATGGAATCCTGAAGTCCATTTAACTCTGAAATGAAGAAGATAATCATAATCAAGTTAACTCTTCAGATACCTGAAGAAGGTGATGATAAAAAAGGGACGATGTACACCTGGTATTCTCAATAACGAATGTTTTCATAGGTGTTTAAGATGTACACATCGTATACTTTACTTTGCACTTTCTGTGGAACAGCCTACACAGAGAAAGGCTGTTTTCAGAGAACTCACAGAAAATGTGGTTTATGTTAACCACAATGCAAAACCAATTAAGGGGGCGTTGCAGAAACCTGCTTTTCATATGGCTTATTTGTACATTTCCTTAAAAATTGCAGACCTGCTTCATGAAGTCTTTAGTCAGTCTGGCAAAATTCTCCGTGACATGAAGTTTTTGGTCTACATAATGATTTTTTTTTTTTTTTTTAAGATCAGCTCAGATCTTTTTTATGTAATTTGTTATGTTTTACTCTATAATGAAGAATCATGGAAATTACAAAATTAAGATAATGATGAAAAACGACAAAGATGATAAACGTGTAAGGAGAATCTTGCACACAAAAGTTCATTAGTGGCTTCCCTTTAGGCCAGTTTGATTTTATGCAGCTGGGCACCGTGTACTCAGCCTGTGTCAGCAGAAAGATTTGTCTTACATTATACTGAAATGTACTTTATTTATCTCATGATTTACTCATATCTGAAATTGAAATTGCTGGAGAAGTGCTTTTGCTTGTGTGCACAGCTTATGACCTGGTTTTGGTGAGCTAGAGGATTCCTTCCACTAAAAGCTGAGATGTTTCTGTCTATGACACTGCCTTTCTAGGAAACCTCATGGGAGGGCAGTCCATTGCAACTAGAGCAAAATGCAGAACCCAGTCAGCCTTCACCCCTGCTGAGATCTCTGTACCTGCAAAGAGCTGCCCTGAAGAGAAAGCTTGGAACTTAACCCAGATTTATAGTCCTACTTGTATGGTTTATGCTGAGTACCTGGCAGGATTCAGCGATATATGGAGACCTGATTGTCCCCTACGTACTCAGAATAGGAATTCTATAACCAGAGATTTTCTTCACTTTGTAGCTTCAACACCTAACCTGAATTGTTCCTTCTCACTTATCCTTGGTTCCCACATTATTTCCCAGAAGACCATTAAGATTACTGCCTATTATTTGTTAATTCAGGAACTTAGCATTTTTATTGCCTATTGATTTTCAGTCTTTGTTTTCTATTTAATTTTGTAAAAAATGTTTCCTTTGTTGCCTAAAATACCTATCTTTAGAGCTTAAGCAATACAGAATTAGGGACCACAGTAAAACGTGGGATGAGAGTGAAATAAGTGTAATTGATTCTAAATAAAGGTGTCTCTAGAGCATCAAAATTTTAGTGAGGCAATGTGCAGTGCCATAATACTAACTTTTACATTTAATTAATTTATTTAAATGGTTTTTTTCTATACAGTGCTTTTGTAACTTTAGTGGAATAAAGGAGGAATTACACCTTATATAAAATTTTCTATATTAAGGAAGAACTTCAAAGAAGAAAATCTTTATATAAGTGGTTTTCCATGCATATCTCTAATTATTTATTTGATGTCAGTGAGCTTGCAACTTTTATAACATCATGTGTTACAGTAGCTGCTAACCAATAGTTTTAATAAAAATACAGATGGCTTGGTTGCCATCTGCACTTCTTTTGAGATTCTGCAATGAATATGTGATTAACCTTCTGTCACCACTTTTCAAAATAAGTTTTTTCTCTACCACAAGCTTTCCTTGTACCCCACTTCCTCCCCTCACCTCTTCCTCTGCTTGGAAACATGCTAACAAACCTGAGGGTTTTATAGACATCTTACTTGTCTTTAAACTTTTGCGGAGGATAAAGGAAAGTACATTGAAATTTTATGTTTTTGTACCTTTCACATTACGAAGACCAGACTCCCAAAATGGCTGGGTTTGAAAGAGTGGAACAGATAATTAATTCATAAGTGGGTGTTGAAGTGGAAACTGTCAGGCCACAGCTTTCCCAGCTTTCACTTAATCATTTGAAAGTCGTTTTCTGTTGTTTTCACTGACTGTAATCCCTTAGAGAGAATATAAAACTTGCACCATCCGGCATGGAATTCCACTCCTTTAATGACTTGGGCTCTGTGTTGACTCACTTTCACTCACTTTCACTCACTGTTGTCATTTCATACAGGAAAAGCCATACCAATGTTCAGAGTGTAACAAGGCTTTCAGTCAAAAGCGAGGCCTAGATGAGCACATGAGAACCCACACCGGAGAGAAGCCGTTTCAGTGTGATGTGAGTTGATCTATCCCTTTGTCTTCTTGACTTCAGTGAGGCAGCAGGACTTAATTGCAGTGAGACTACGGCCTCACACCTATTGGCTGTGGCATAAAGTTACATTTCATATGGTCTTTGATTACCTAATTAATGAAAGACCATTCAGGGAATTTTATGTACCCTCTTCAGTTGCCAAGAGCATTGCACACCCTTTTATTTTATGGTTTTGGATCCCTTAAGAGTTATTTTCACCATTATTAAAGCAATTTGGATGTTGCAAGTTACAAAGTCATGCTGTTTGGGTTCCCGTATAAGTTGTGTGACAGTTCAATAGTTGGAGATTAGTTTATACAGGAAAATAATTTAATTCATTATATGGAATCTGAATGCTTCTGATCTTGTTGAATGACACAAATATGTACTCAGAATTTCCAATTTCTGTTTAGTGGCATTTGGTCTGATCTTTTCAACATCTGCTCATAGCTGGGTTTTTTAATTGTTCAATGAAGAAGTCGTGGACTTGCAGCGCTTGCAGCGCTGAAATGCAGCGTATCATATTACAGTCCATAGATCAATGTCAAGTACCTTTCATTCAGCATGCCCCATCCTATATACGACGTATCTTACAGCTTTTGGAAGATGGGTGGGGAGGCTGAATGTGCAGAAACTGTTGGAAAAGAATGTCTTTCAGAATTATGAAATGCCAGAATTTAAGTTGTTGCCTGACGATGTAGAGAAGGGCATCAGAATAGGATATAGAATTAGTATAAGTGCTTTGTTTTGTGATACTGACTCTTAATGAACTAGTCACAAGGGAACTGCCAGCTTTCAGTTATATCCTAGATGGCTCAGTCTGAACAGTTCTAAATTGGTTTGCCAATTTCTAAAATTAGATGCAAAATTAGAAGAACCACTTGGCATAAAAGTCGCAAGGGTCTGTTAGTTGATACGGCTTTCAATAAATAATCTGGTGACATTTCATTGACAATAAAATGTATTAATTTAATGAAAAATTTCAGTTACAATATTTTGCTGATGTCTACAAGTCAGGAGATTTGCCGTATTCTTTTGGGATAATCTCAGCCTGGCTGTAGATAGTACCTTGAGGATTTCTCTAATTCCAAATAATTGTGAATAACTTTTTCAGCTTTCAGATTGCTATACTGTTTATCAACGGTTGGCTAGCTTGCAGTGTAAATGCAATTTTTCCCACAGTGTGGATCCAAGATTCACTGGTCTTGGATTCAGTGTGCTTTTTCAGAGCAATTTGGGATGGTGGTTATATTTTTTTATTTACTTCTTTCTTTAATTGAAAATAGGAGCTGTATGAAAACACACTTTCCTGCTTCAATTATTCCTTCTGTTTTCCTCATTAATACGATAGAACTGTATTTTCCCAAATCATAGTGTTTCTAGAAACAGCTGTAATGTGTGTCTAGTCCTAGTCCTTCTCTGAGAATATTTATGTACCTTCATTTACTGGAATTTTTTTTTATACTTTAAATGACTGCTGTGTTTCACCAAAATTATTTTTCAGCACTAGTCTTTTGCCAGCTCCACACTGCAGAGATTGCTGACTTTTGGGGGTTTGGATGTAAACAGCAGTTGCCTTCACTGTTCATTCATATACTCTTCAGTTGCCCAGGTGCCTACCATGCCCTGCTGCTAGCTGCATGCTCAGAGAGTGTTGAAGTGTTGAAAGTTTTGTTTTTGATACCTATTCCTTATTTCATCTAGACTCCACTTCTGCAGGTGGTGAGGACATAGTAAATGTCACCGAGAGCAGACCATTCCTCCAGAGCTGTCTTGCACATTACATGTTACTAGATGTTTCAGCAGAAGTTACAGGAAAACCAGTAGTGGACAGTTACAGAAAAATGTACCTGTGGGAGACATTTACTTTTGGCTCCCCAATGCTAAAGATGGCTTTTTACACTCAAATATTCTCACCTACAATTTTTATCCTGCTAAAGATAGCTGTAGATGTTTTAATTATTTTTCTTATAATGAATTGAGGTGTAATTTGTGTCAACAACTTCCACAAATTCTTAACTGTAGAAAGAGATTTTGGGGAGGGGAGAGCGTGTCAGGTTACTGCAATGGCATTTCTGTAACTGTCTTTTAGTTCTTTCATTAGCGGAAAAGGTTAATAGCTATTCCATTCATTGCCTTCTGTACATGTGCCATGTTCCTTCTTAGTTAACTTCTGTGAAGTTAATTCTCTTTAGAACACTTTGCATGATGACTTCCCACGTTCATAATTGGTTTTGTTACTATTTTCTAGATTTGTTTTCCCCATTTCTATTGCATGTTTTTAAGGGGCATACTCTTGGCATGCCTTTACTCATTAAAGTAATTGGAAGAGTTCGTAAGTCCAATGTCTAGACCTACTAAGAATCCTTTAAAGGTGAAAAACAGGCTGTTTTTTCAATGCTTAGCATATTCATAAATGTAATCACACATGAAGCCACACTGAAAGACAAAAGTCTTAAGATGATTGAGAGTTTGGCATTAGAAGCAGTCATAGAAACTATCCAGCTCTTTCTTCTAAATAACATATTAACATTTGCTGTGAGAATCTTGTTTGTTTCTTAATACCATTAGCATTTACAAACAGGGATTGTCTTCAGTGCCAAAGAACTGAAGAAAGAAAACTTTTGGCTATTGAAAAAAAAAAAAAAAAAGCGTATTTTATGGGCTCAAGAATAGGCTTCACTTGACAATGCACCTCTCCCCACCCAATATAAACTATTCCATCCCAGGCTTTTTAGACTACATTTTTGCTTTAAATAGGATTTTCTTCCAGAATCAGAAATAAAAGCCATGTCTTCTCTCCCTCTCTAACTCTCCTCTCTCTCAGGCATTTGGAACAGACATTACAGTACACAGTTGTGTGACATGCAAAAGTAATCCTTGTCCCCTGCTTGATGAAGGTGCTACAGTTTATTTATGTGGCTATTTCTGTGTCTTATCGGTCAACAAAAGCATTTTCAGAACTTACTGCTAATGACTCAGAGCTCTCACATGCCACTGATCGTAGTGGAAATTGAGTATTCCCATTCTAGGGTGAAAATTCTAGTATGTATCTCATAGGAAAGTGAAAATAACTGAAATGTGGAAATACAAAACATAGGGTTTTTTCCTGTTATATTAGATTTCTGTCCTCTGAAGACCAGCCTGTTTTTTACTGGAAGGCTAACTGAACTTCGGTTGCCTCAGAGACAACAGATTATTCTCTGGGGGCAGAAAGGTCAGGTACTGCCTGTCCTGGTTTCTTTCCAGTACAGTATTTCCCTCCACTCTGCTTTTAGTTGACCCTACACTTACTTTCAAATGTCAGTCTTTTCCATCCTCCCTACTCAATCAAAACTTTGATCATTTTGAAGAGATTGATGAGAGTTCAAGTGCACATTAACAAGCATGGTTGTAAATCTATAAAATGTCAGTCTTGCTTATAAAATTGAAATACGAAGCAAACTTAAAAAAAAACAAAAACTTTTACGCATAAGCACAGCACAAGATGTATCATATCTTTAAGTAACGATCCTGTGCATTCCATGTTCTTTTTGAAGAAGTTAAGTAGTAGAACATGCGAGAGCCTTGAAGGAACAACGGGACACATTATACTAGTTGTTACATGAGCATTATAAATGAAAAAATGTACTTGAAGACTGTTATAACTGTTTACTTTAAAAATGAAGAGGCATGCCTAAGATACGCAGAACACACATGTATCTTGTATGTGTATATATCATTGATTGGCTTCCTGGCTTCCCGGAAACATGTGTTTACAAAGTATATGATACTTCTAACATGTTGACACTTGTGAGCATGCCTGATGGTTATGATTAGATAAATGTTAGGAGTTCACTTTGTGTATTCTGTGGAAGAGAGAGAGAAAATGGTACTTCGCAAAAGCAATATTAAGACCTGACCAGTGGATGCTGTAAGTGACGTTCACTGTCACATAACAAAAGGGTGAGTGTTGCGTGGGTCTGAAAGAGGTGATTATACATTTAGGGAAAAAAGCTGGAGAGTTACAGTTGCTGTTTAAAAGTCCTTGCTATAAAAGTCCTTGGTATTACGTCATGTCATAAATTCAAAAATGTTCCGTTGCAACAGCACATTCAGTGTTCTTGTCTGAGGAAAAATTATTGTGGGTACAAAACTTGCCTCTGGCAGTTGCCCTTTTTGTGGTCATTATATGGTTTTGCCTTAATTGGCATAAAATACATACACTGCAGGTCAAGATTATCTACTTGGATAGTCAGCTCTATTCATCTGTCTTAGTTTCGAAAGGATTCAGTAATCGTTCAGTATTTTCATTACTAGTTTGATACCAAAATGAATTTAAAACTTCATTTTCCTAAAGAGGGATTGTGCTGGGTTCCCCGAGTTTCCTCTGCATGGAAGATATTTTTGTCTGGAATGAACCTGGAATTTTAAGATTGCAAGCTTGTGGATATTCATTCTTATTTAATTATATGACTCTTGCCTATTTCTTTTATTGAATCAGGAGCATGCTTTATATTTTTTTTTCTTTTCTGGGAAATTCATGCACGTAATATGTACCTGGGTGGAAGATGAGCGTGACAATATAACTGCATGATTTCAATTGACTTGATGTCTTGCCTACAGATTCTTAACTTTTTATTCTAACTTCTCTTGGCTGAACTTGTGCTTAACCTTTCATTTTGACTTCAGTGTAGGAATTTTTATAAGAAGTGATGGTTTTACATGGCAGAGTCCCTCATCCCTCTATCCATTTATTCAAATGGCAGAATGAACTGGACTGCTTGGAGTACAGTGGAGGAAGGGAAGCAGCACACCAGATAATAGAGGAAAAGAATTGCACCTTCATTTGCCAGATATCTTCTGTTTTCTTGGCCAGGCAGAATTATTAAACTTTCTTGCAGTCTTCAGAGCTTCTTTTTTCCCTCACTCCTCCCTCCTTGTAACTGAGCAATTTGAACTGACTTTTTAGGAACCTGCAGATGTCATTCTGGAGGTCGGGAAGGAAATATTTCATTTTAGGTCGAATTGACGGAGGCTTGTGATGTTTTGTCATAATTTTTGCTGCATCCGAGATAGAATAATAAGTTTTAAAAGAAAAAACACAGCTCAATGTGTTGATATTTTGAAGATTGGGTCTTTTTTCCCTTTTTTTTTTTTTTTTTTTTTTTTTGTTCTTTCTTTTCTTCCCTGTGCCTGTGGTACCACTGTTAATATACAACATTGAAAGATACCAGACAGAGTAATAATCTTTAAGGTGCTCTCTGAAGGAGTTATTCTTCCAAAGACCAGCTCAGTTACTAAGTATTGCAGGTATGTGTGGCTGTGGCCTCAGTGATGTAACATAAGGAGCATTATACATGCGTGAAGTTTTAAGACTTCTTTTGTTTTTGTCTTGTCTTCACTGCCTTAGGTTTGTGATCTGTCCTTCAGCCTGAAGAAAATGCTGATCAGGCACAAGCTGACTCACAACCCCAATAGACCGATGGCAGAATGCCAGCTTTGCCACAAGAAGTTTACAAGAAATGACTACCTCAAAGTGCACATGGAAAATGTCCATGGTGAAACTGACAGCTAATTACAGTGTGTGTGAGAACTGATCACACATTCCAATGTGCTCCGTTTGTACGTGTACAAACTCCAGACTTCACACCTGACTAGTAAGCATAGTCAGGAGAAACAACTGTAATGTGTTCACATTATTTTTCCCACTTTTTTTAAAATATACTAGTAGGATAAAAACCAAAGAAAGACATTCACCTGAAGCGAAACATGGCTTGAAAATAAAAAAATTTGAAGATAAAAGAACTTTGGGAAAATTTTATCCTCATTTAAAAAAAAACAAAACACAACAACAACAACAAAAAAGCTTTAAGCAAACTTCACCTTCTCAATTATAGCCTCAGAAACTTAGGTATTGGTAGCATTACCTGGAAATCCTGGATATCTGGAACAGAACTCTTGGCTGTCTGCAACTGTATTTCTGTATCCAAGCTTCGAGACTCCATTAAAATTCTTTAATTTGAAACCATGCAGAATTTGTCATTCTAATTGACTGCTGATTGCATCCAAGCATATCTTATTCAGATCTTAATACTGCATTTTGTTATAACGTGGTTTTGTCTCATTTTATTTACAGTTTTCTCATTACTAGATGAAAGTCATTAACTTGAATTGGTTCTTGAGATGCCAAAATGTATGGGTACAGAAACTGTGGAAATCTGTCACGTCAAGTATTTGTGTATGAGCATTGAGGAGGATGTATTTCTTCTGGTTACATGAAACAAGACTGAAGTGAAAACTTTGAGCAATTTAGTTTAAATACTATATTCACACTCCTCATTGTGACTGGCAAGGCAAGTGAATAGACATCTTAACAGAGTGGCTTGAGCAGCTACAGTTGCCTAGTTAACATGTATTTGATTTCCTGGTGAACAGCTGGTTCCCAGAGTGTTTCTTCCTGCTGAATCAGATGCCCTGGATTTTTTCATCCTACTTAACTGCCTTTGTTTTCTTAATTCTGTTAATGACCACTGGGAAAAACACTGCTTTACAACTAAGTAACAATCAAAGTCTTCAGGTTATCAGATTGAGTTGTTTACTGCAGTAAAACTCTTGAAAAGAGTTCCCACAGGCCCTCTTGTACCACAGCTAGATAACCAAGAAACCTTTATCTACAAGGACAGTAAAACTGTAACTTCAGAGGGTGATTGCATATGAAATTCCTGAGTTATCAGCAGTTAATATTAAAGCTCTGTCATTAGTAAACTGTTCATATGCATTTTGGACCCGTCAGTGTTTTCTAAAATTAACTTGCGGTGGGACATCTTGCTTCTAGTTTTCATGGAAAAAGAATTCAGCTTCTTTCTGAACTGCAGTGGGGACAATTATGCTGAAACGAACAGCATAATTCTTTATCTCATGGTAGAATCTCTACTCAAATCTGTTTATCACGTGGTAGATTTTCTACTCAGAAGAGCAAAAAAGAAATAGCAATAGGAGTATTGCTAGCGATGGAAATAGCTAGCAATAGATGATGTTGATAATCACTATATTTAGTGATTAACACTTCCTTCCTTCTCTCATAGTAGTTTAGATCCCATTCTTCTGCATGGACATCTGTATGTTACATGTTCAGTTTTGAGACCCAGCGCTGGATTCCAATAGTAATCTTTTCCAAAGCCATTAGTTTTCTCTAGAAAATAAGCAGAAGACACTTTGGTTTTTTCTCAGAAGCTGAACAAGGCATGCCACTAATAGCGGTAGTTATAATTACAGGGTCTATATCGGAGGATCTTAGTTTTTTCTAGAAAGCCTCCTGTTTTGTTATGAGACTGTTTGTCTTCAACCACCTTTCTTTTCTTTTGGAAACCTATAACGCTCCATGACAACAAACTAACAAGTTTCCAGGTGTCCTTCCCATTTACAAGGACGTTGTACACTCAAGTTCACAGGTTCCCTTTCTTAACGAATCCAGGTCACTTACTACTAGCAATTCTAACAAAGTTTATCAGGGACAAACAGGAACTGTCACTGTTTCCAGCATTATAGAAAACTTTGAACTGGTGTCTTCCCATTTATTTCAGAGGTCCTTGGCTGTAGTTACATATGACCAGTTCGGCTTGAATGAGCCACCTGCAAGGTTTCTGCAGGCAAAGGGGTAGCCTTCAGCTGTATCTGCAGATTTGAGATTGGAATCCAGTGTCCCCTAGGCTATTCTGAATTGAAGGAAGAATAAAGCATGATAAAGCAACACACACATGTTCTAGACTGTAATGTGGTTGTGTAAACTAGACCACAGCAGTTACACTGATGTAAATTCATATGAAGAGGATCCTGGAGAAGACCTGGATATGGAGAATGCAGTTTCATGTCATGTTGTTCTGCAATGTATCGGTTCAGTGTTGAACAAGTGACTTTGGTGTTACAGTAGTGTGTGACAGAAAAGCCTATCACTACCTGTATATGTTAGGTAATTTTGTGTTATGTTATAACCCCTATGGTGTTGTGTAATAGCCTCTATGCTCTTTTTAGTTTTAATTCAATATAGAACTTAATTTCCTATATTTTTAGTAGTTTTTCACAGTATTAGTTTTGAAGGCAAACTGCATGGTTGATGTTTCATGAATTATAATTATTCAGTAACACTTGACTATTTTATTGCATTCAGATTGCCTGTTGAAATGCATATACTTAATTGTTTCTAAACTGTTTAGGATTCCTGCAGATTTTGAAGGAGAAGTCTAATTATGAATATTTCACTTGTTTGTGACAACCAACTATGTTTAAAAGCATGCTAAGTCGTCTTCATGCTCTTTTTGTTTCCTGAGAGGTATGTGAAAATTTGAGTCTTTGCCAGTTCCATACAAGTCATTTGTCCATATAAATCAAATAAATTTATTTTACGTGTGTAAGACAAGTATAGTAGAAATAGGCATTATAAAGTTGAGTAGAGAGTACTTCCTCTCTTTATTTGGGGAGCTTTTGTTAGAGAATTTATCAGACTAGTATATTTCTAAGTTCAGAGAACTTTAACTTATTGCTTCAGTTATTATAAAAATTAATATAATTTAAGTGTTCAGGTAGAAAAATCCATCTGTACCATGTACTGAGATGTCTGATGGTGTTTTAACTATATATTCTTAATTATCTGCAAGGAGAATTAGGTTGGTGACTCCTTTTGACATGTCTGGGGGGGAACAACATTGCAAAGGTGAATTTTTTGTTTGTTTGCCTTTCTGACATCAATAAAAATCAAGAATTTAGTCACAGAAAAATTTAGATGATAATTTTTTGTATTTTTGTTCCTTTCTATTTTTTCTTCTTCCGTTTGGTCAATGCAAACTAAGGCACAGAGAACAGCTGAAGAAAAAACCAACCAACAAAGTAAAACCACAAAAAAAGAAAGAAGTTCAAAAGTAAGGATTTTCTAAGCAGTTTATAAGGGACAATGCTATTAAAACACAAGCAATACAAATTTTGGAAAAAAAAAAAGGATAATATATTTTACATATTTTGCATAGAATTTTTGCCAGAGATCTTTGCTGCAAAGTTGTGGTACATGTTTAGAATTAGTAAGTGTATTTGAGAAAAATAGCTAGTTGTGGAAAGTCAGTACATGAAGGGGAGAATGTACTTTTTTTGTTTTTAATCATTGCTGGATAAATTACAATATACATATTATGATTAATCATGCTGTACGTAACCAATAGCAGAGGTTAACTAACTGAAAGCTTTCATCTTGTTAATGGTTTCAGTAGAGCAAGGGATAGACAGGATCAACGTGTGAGTGAGGGAGCTTCATGGGAGATGCAAGAAGTAGGTGCAGGAGGTTGAAGCCCGGCTCCAGGTGATGACTCTTCGATCGCGTCCTCCAGGAACTTTCCTTGTGGGGCTAAAGCGGCTGCACATCTGCCTGAGCTCCCACAGAGCCAGCACCTGGCTCAGCAGCTGCAGGTGTTTCCATGGCAAGAGCTGCCCTGTTCTTTCCATGAGGTGCTGGAATTTCTCGCAGTCGGAGGTAATATGATTCAGATTACTGAATTCATGGTGGTGAACTGTGTAACTGAGTTTATATGCAATGCAGGCTTACTGTTATGTAATATATGTCTGTTTAGTCATAGCTTTCTTAAAAAAACACAACAACAACAAACAAAAACAAAGAAAAAAACCAAAGCCAACAAACCCTTCTCCTGTGAGTAAGAATTTCCACTGACAGTCCCCCACTTCGTATTACCTTTGGAAAAGATAGAGAACATTCCCTTCAGCTGGATTTGAGGAATGAGAAATTGAAACTTGTTGGTTTAAAAGTGATTGTTAATTTTTGTGTGTGTGTGTTAGTATGTTTGTTTTGCGTTACTGTCTACTATGACAAACGGACAAAATTCATCAAATACAGATTTTTCCATGGTAAGTTGTGCCGTGCATAATAACAGGAAAAGCTGGAGATATTCCTGAAAGAATGTGTAGTCACTGAAATTTTAGAAGGCTGTGACTTTTTTTTTTTTTCTCCTACAGTGTATAATTTTCTATAGATTGTAACATTCAATTTCTTCTCTTTATTTTTGTATTACAGTTAGACCCTCTTGGAGAGAACTCCATCTCTGATTTTAGCAACAGCAGCAAACTCGCTTGTTTCTTTTGCTTTCCATTCTGATCAGGTGTACAGCCAAAAGCTGATACAAATCATTAATATGATAACATTAGTAAGTGCAAAGGATATTTATAATTTCTGTTTTCTTGTATATGATTGTGAAGGAGTTGATGTCTCCTTTGGTTTACAGTAAAAAGCTCTAATTAGAAATCAGACAAAGGAGGAAATAGTGTAAGTTAACGTGTTCTGGGAATTTTATGTTATTATATTTGAATGTACAGACATAGTGTAGTCAAAGCAATTTGCATGTTCTGTGAGTTAATTTGTGACATTGTTACAAGAATATGTTTCTGTTGTGTCACTATATACCAATACCATTATTCTTCAAAGACCACTGACTATAGTTTATTTTAATTTTTCAATTTAAAAGGCATAGCATAAGAATTTTTCTAAAGCATCACTTTTAGAGGTGGAGGAGCTCAGCGTGCTGTTGTTGGTGTACTACCAGGTTATAATAAAGCCTTTTAAGTTCAGTTACATAAATACTCATTGTACAAAAGTATAGGGATTCCCTTCACAGTGAGATTTGAAATCTGCCTATTTGTTTTTTTTAGGCTAGTGCTAGCTCAGAATATAATAGTAGTTACAGCTGTCAAGCTGTATTCTTGAACACATTTGAATTCTGACAGCTTATTTTTGCCTCTTGTACATACTGTGGCACATCAAGAAAATAGAGTAAATTAAGGATGCACAGTAACAGCAGAAAAATTGTCACTGATAAATAGTTTCCTTGACCTGGAAAACTATTCGTTGAGCATTTCAACCTGGGACTGCCAGTCTTAATTTTATTTTATAGTTAATATTCTATTTTTTTAGTCTATTTTATCTCCCATCCCCGTTCCCTTGTAAGCTGGTACTGAATCCGTAGTATCCTGTGAAGAAGGACAGACAGTATACTGGCAAACTCAGTGTTTGCAAAGCATTTGCTGCTATACTGTGTCCCTTTCACCGAGTCTTGTTTGTTAGAGAATCATAGAATAGTTTGGGTGGGAAGGGACCTTTAAAGGTCATATGGTCCAACCCCCCTGCAATGAGCAGGGACATCTTCAACTAGATCACGTTGCTCAGAGCCTTGTCCAACCTGACCTCAAATCTTTCCAGGGGTGAGGCACCTACCACCTCTCAGGGCAACCTGAGCCAGTGTTACACCACACGCATCGTAAAAAATTTCTTCCTTATATCTAGCCTAAATCTGCCCTCTTTTACTTTAAAACCATTACCCTGTATCCTGTCACAGTCTGTCCCCATCATTCTTATATTATCCCCTTTAGTCTCCCCGGAGCCTTCTCTTCTCCAGGCTGAATGACCCCAACTCTCTCAGCCTGTCCTCATAGGAGAGGTGCTCCCGCCTTCGGATCAGTTTTGGGGCCCTCCTCTGGACCTGCTCCAACAGGTCCATGTTCAAGTAGCACACATCTCTGAGTTTGCTAACCTCAGCTACCTCTCATGTTACAACAGGAATGTGATCAGAGGCTGTGCATGACATAAACTGTCATCACCCTCCAGTGATGAAAGAAAGCAGAGGGAAACAGCCGCCCGTGTCACAAGTGAAGGAGAGATTTGATGGTCCGTTTGTCTCTGTGGACTGCAGCTGAGGTAGGCAAGAAAATATTCTTGGATCTCCATCACTGCCTGTGTCCTGGCCTGATCACCTCAGAAAAATCTAGATAGTGAGATGGAGGAACAAAACCAAAACTACTTGTTGGTAGACATGTATGCAGTAGTATGTTTTCATGCCCACTTTGAAAGTGGTGGCACATGCTTTGTAGCTTAAACAAAAACAAACCCCCTTTGATTTGAGTGTGGGGCAGGAGTGGGCAAGAAGTGAGTTATTGAGAAGTATGTTTGTTTTAAAGTGGAACTTCTACCACTTCTATTGGAATTTTGGTTAATGCAGTCATTCTGTGCTGACTGTGCAATGATCAGTTATAACTGAAGTCAACTGAGTCCTGAGAGGCTTCTCACTGCTCTCAGTCTTTGTGTGACCTGAGTGGAATAGGGTTTTGAGAAATGAGTTAAGCGGTATATCTTAGAAATATATGTGAGATGCATTGTAAATGCAAACTGAAACTGTTTAATTCAAGTAAATAATTTAGATACCTACCACCTTTCTACTGCATACAACTGAAATCTCAGATTGGATGTTTTCAAAGGAAAAAAAATGAAATATCCTGGTGTTATTCTGTAAGACCATGAGGTCCTTCCGACAACTATCCCAAAAAGACCATGGAGTTAGGCATTACTCTTCAATTTAATAAAGCGAAAAGTAGTAAGAGTTGCCACCTGGGTTTTTGAAACAGTGTTAACCTCATGAGTGTTTCAGACATATGCATATGCATAAACTGTTATTTAGGTCAGATATATAAAAGACAATCTAGCCTGAAAAGGTGAGATCACAGTTTTGTAGAGCTCTGAAACCTGATTCTCTGTGTGCTCCTGAAAATCTGGAATTTAAGTAAATTTTGGAATTTGATTGCATTCTTAAGTATTTTCTTGAGAGGATGTCTTCGTAAGCAGAAACTCAGTTCTGTACAAATACAAGCATAGATGGAATACAGTTGCTGAGTCAATAAAGTCATTTGAGTACAAGTGAGAAGATAATTGAAATCTTTATCTTTAAAAATAGAACAAATTATACTTAGCTGAGAAGACATTTTAGTAGAGCCATGGCTTCTGAGACCTTTTCACTTTCCAGAACAAACATGAGGCCTAGGATAGAAGGTGTCTGAGGAACTCTGAAGCATGCGGGTATTATATTCCAGGATCTGCTTGTTGGCTGTCTGCCACTTGGACAAACTGCTATATCTCTCTGTTTTCCTCTTTCTCGCTCATCACTGCTTTCTTCCTGATTAGCCCCTGAGCTCTTAAAGACAAAATATCTCTCTTCTGCTTATATAGCCACTTGCACTTGCCTTCACTTAGTTACTGTACTGAATGTAGTAGTAATAATAGGAGCATTGCTTGAATTACTGACAGGGTAGTAGGACCTAATGGGAAAAACAGTGTTTGAGGACTGTGAATTTAATGTGGCTACAAGTAACCAGATAATGTCCCAGATTTAGTTTAATATTTCTTTTGTGTAAAAGAACCCCAACAACAAAACAAGCAAACAAAGCCAAAAAAAAAACCCCAAACCCCAAAATGCCCAAATCAGAGAAAACTTTTATTAATATGTCATGTCAGAGACACACATGTTGCATCACGAGCAAATACGTGGTTAGCTTCAGAGTTTCAGCTGTTGAGCAACTTAAACAGCTATACTTCAAAGATCATTGATCGTGTGTTCGTACCCTTTAGCTATAAAAAAAGTAATGAAAGTGTCTGGTTTTGTACAGCAGCTAGCATCAGGTAGATCTGGCAAGTAGTAAACTGAACAACTGGTTCACAGTTTTCTCATTCCATTTGTTGCACGGCGAAGCAACCATGTTTGCTGAACAATAATTGAAGAGAGGTTGTTTTCATTTCTGTTTTTCTTTGAGAAGGGCATTCAGCAAAAAGGAACCATTACTAGAAGTTGTTTTGGGTTTGTGGTGGTTGTTTTTTTTTTTTTTTTTGCTTATCCTTCTACAAGGAGAAGACTGTAAGCCCTTAAACCCACAAGTTCATTTCCAGTTTAACAGCTGTTCAAACAAAACTGGGAGGAAGTGCCATAACAGGTAATGTCGCTGCTGGATTAAACCTTCACTGCAGCATTATCTAGTGTACCAACTCTTTGGTACTAATATTGCGGTCATTTTCTGTGTCATGCCTTACACTTTAAAATATTCTTTAACAAACTTTATCCAAATTCAAGGTAGATCATAGAGCCACTTGGCAAGTCAAGACACACCAAAGTTATTTCACAAAATGTCATCTTTTTTCTTAATGTTTTAAAACATGGAAGTTCATTTGTCTGGTATATGTTGACTTTTTTAACAGGTCATTTATACTGTCATAAAACTCAGAAGAATTCTTCTCTACGTTATCTTCTACATCTGTATGCAATTTCTTCAGTTTCAGAGTAGGTAGACTGGGGATTGAATCTGCTGAGATGAAATAATAAAAGCCCTTTGGGTACAGAAGAAAAGATTTGTGATTACAGATCTCACTTTTGCTTTGTTTTCTTCTGTTATCTCTATCACTTATAACTGAATTATTAAAAACTCACAATAATAAAACTAAAGTTGAAAATATGTATTTAATCAAATTAAATCTAGAAAATGCAAGAGGAGGATGAATTATTAAACTAAAACTACACTAATCTTTACAAAAAGATAAGATGCACGTTACTGGAGCTTGCTATTTCTAACCAGGGCTATGTGCTGCCTTTCCTTCCTGGCTTTAAGCACAGAGTTTAGTTTACCATAACTAAATCTTGTCAGATCACACTGACGGCTTGCGTAGAGGACACTTTCTACTGTTTTGCTTTTACAGAAAGAAAAGGTTGTTGAATTACCCAGTTATTCTGGGCAATGTGTGCCAAGGCCAGGGCTTTCATATTCTTTCTTCCAATTTGAGCAGTCTTGAGTCATGTAAGAACACCTTCTGTTAAATCTCTTCCTATACTTTTGTTTTCTAACTTCACTCTGTGTATCTGAGAGCAAATCCTGCAGGTTTTTTTAATGACCTGGCCTAAGAGTCTTTCTCAAATGAGTGCAATAGAAAGTTTCTTCTGCCTTGAGGGTGGTTGTCAGTGAGCCAAACAGGTGAGGTTATCCCTATCTAAACTATATCCTCACCCAGGTCCAAAATATTTGTGTGGGATGATAGGGCTAGGTTTAGCTCTTCAATAGACCGTAAGATTAACAAGCCCTGTGTTAAAGCTACAAATGAGGCCAGCTGTACTGACCTGCACAACAAAGCTTCTGTAAATTCTTCTGCCTACTCCTTTACCATGCAGCAAGGATGGCTGGAAGCAGTGATTTCTTCTCCTTGCTTTGATACTTTTCATCAGCTTAGCCATTATAATAAGATAAGTAAGCTTTGAATGTGGCCTCAGAATTCAAATGTGAATTGGAGTGGAAAAAAGCTATGAAATTAATGATTTGGACTTTGTTTTTGTTTTCCTGATTCTAAAAATCAGTCTGTTCAAAAGGTGGTTGTTCACTTCTGCCATAGTTCATCTCTTTATCAATAGAGGATGAATATTTAAATGTTTTGCTTCAAAAGGTATTTTCAGAAAGATAAAAACAACTTATGAAGACACTAAAAAAATTTAGAGCTACATATTTGCTGTGGCATTTGCCTTTGCTTTTTCTAAAAGCGGATCCTGGCTGGATAAAGTGACTGTTTTTACCATCTTTTTTTGCTCAGTATCCCTCGTGACATATTTTGAGAAGACCCAGACATAAAGAACAACACTTTCTAGAAACCAAGCAAAATAGGTCGCAGATGGACCCTTCGGTCTATATTCCATTTTAGACTTACCTTAGGTGAATCCACAGCTGCTGTAGATTTTAGCAATATATAATCTGAGAAAACGGAAAATGTTTTCTTGTTCTCATTTCATAGTTCCTTAATTTTGCTTTGGGAAGTTGATTTATACTGGTCTAAGAAAAATATATTACTAGAGTCAGTACATGTGCAAGTATATGGTTATGGGGTTCATTGTTTACAATAGGCACAAGCAATATATATTTAAGTTAAAAAGTTTACATAAGTATGCATGCATGCACATACACAGATCAAAATGGTAGGAAAAGGATGTTATGAATATGACTTAAGTTCTGCATAATGATCAAACAAGGAAAATCAGGTCCACCTTTATATTGGAAAGGATGAAAACCTGCTCTGCATCTTAAGCTGAGAACAGTCTGTCTCTGCCTTATGTCTGTGAGGAAAAACTGAGAGTAGTAAGAAGGCCTTTCATTGATGAGGTTCATTGAACAACCTGTCAGTGACACACAGGATATGGATTCCATGTTTGCAAACTAACAGAAGCATCCCTGTGTATGAATAGATTTCTCCAAAGTGTGAGTTACACATCTAATTTTTATTGGCCCCATGGCTTGGATTCCCAAAATGGTTACATTGGAGTCCTTACTCTAATGGAGAAGAGTGAAAACTGAAAACAATTTTTTCCTCTTCTAGATAATGATAACATTAGTAGAGAGGATGCAGTGGGCAAGTTGCTGTCATGTCTAATTGTGTCCTTACTTGAGCACCACAGAGAACAGGATTTAGAGAATCCTTAATCAGGTAAGTGCTTCCCTGCTTTGAAATGAAGTGCCTGGTCATTCTCCTGACTTTATACTGATTACATGAGCCAACTTCCTTCTTGCACTTTGTATACTTTCCATGTGTTTTAGAAGATGGATCTTGGTGTCTAATTTGGGGCTGTAGATTTTGCTGGGTGAAAGAATGTCTGTGAGTAAATCTGTTTCTGGCTGTAGCCCTGAATACTTGAATGTCTTTTGAACATTGGTTGTAGGCTTCCAACTCAGCTAGGACAATTTTGTCCTGTCAGCAAGCAACGTGAGATACTGTATGTGAGAAACCAAACTCTCCAGTTGCAGCTCTATTTGAGTTGGGCTAGCTGTTGTACAAACTGATCATATCACTGCCAAGCTGAGGATGCAGGCTTCCTTTGTGTGTTTTTAAAAGTTACTATATCATTGGCAGCGATTAATGACTTTCCAGCTGAAATCAGTGAACAAATGTGAATGACTAAGTTGTGGTCATTTTGATTATCTGTGGAACAAAAGCAGGCCAGTTTCAGAACAAATGAAGAATTGTCTGAACCCAGTTAATAGGATTCATATTGTCACCATATGACAAGGTTATATGTTTAAGTAAATGCGATCCAGAATCTAAATGCAATTATGAAGCTAACTTCCCTTAGTAAGTGGTCAAATTCTCCTATTAAAAAAACAAAACCAAACCCACATATATTTCAGAACACCAGAGTCTTGAGCTTCTTTTTATCTAGTGTCTATGTGTCTCTTTTTTACATTCATCAGTTTACCTATGCTTCTGCCCTCTTGTGGATTTTAGATGTATTAAGTACTGTAGATTTATATTATTATCCAGGTTTTAAGACTACAGTTCTTTGTAATGATCTTAGGACTAATTTACATTATCTAGCAAAAAGAAGGGAGTGCATGTTCTCGGCTCTGCTGCGTTTTTTTCTGAGTGCATTGTTTGACTAAAAGAATTGTTCTACCTACCCTCTGGTTTGGGAAGTTCTTTTGTTCTGTTTTTAAACCATGTTTGTCAAACTGGCATAGCTGCCAGATCTTTTACAAGTTGTGCTCATTTCTCATCCTCCTACTGTCACACAATTGCTCTTCAAGTTTGACTGTCTCAGAAAAGCATGAATTGAAAGATAATGACAAGGCATATGAAATACCACTGATTTATTCAAAGCTTTGGGAACTTTTTCTGAGGTCATAAGGTGAACAGATCAGAACCTTCTACAGCATAACGCTTTGCCAATGCTACCTATAATTTCTATCTAAAATATTGCTGTGTGTGCAGAAGCAGTGAATGGCTTTAAAGCTGGAGGCCAGGGATCACTCCCCGTGCTGAATACATCCAGGAGGATTAGTGTATGTAAGCCTGCGTGGTAGAATATAGTAAATAATGCGTTAAAATGGAAATCCAGGCCCAGATATTAAAAAAATATTGTATATATTCTGTGGTTTTCTGAGTCATTCAAATTCTCTGTCACTTTCATTGTGTTTCTGTTTTTCAAGCCAATGCAGTTTTGAATTTTGCTACGGAACTGAGAGAAAGGTGGGTGTTATGTTCATAGTGTGCAGCTGGGAACAGGAAAACTCGGCTAATGTAAAATGACCTATCAGACAGTATCGTTGTGGCAATATAATGGTCAACACAAAATAATTTAGATAGCCACTTGACTTATATCTTGTAAAATATAACAGTCAAAGGACAAGAAAGGAGAAAAAAATAGCAAGGGGTCAAAGTTGGGAATTAAAAAATAAGTGTAAAAAGTGAATTCTTGGAAAATTGAAATAGGTTGCTGTTTTCCTAGATGGAGGAGGTATTCTAGCACCAGGGAGCATTCTGGAGGAGCAGAGAAAGGCTTTATGACAAAATAAAGGTAAAGACAAAGGCCCAGTCTGATCCTGCCTTTTTCCTCTTCACTTTTCTACTTACCGCTGCTGTCAGCAGCTTAGCTAGCCCAGGAGCCACTGATACTAGAAAATTGTCTCTAGCAAGAGCTTGCATTGATTGCCCAATTTTATTGGAAATCCTGTTCTGTTCTGAATGCACAGAAACTGGCCTACTGGAAAAATTCAACATATTTCTGGTACAAACCATGAAAGTTTGGGCAAAAAGCCATAGCAGAGATGTCCCTAAGCCGTCGGGGGGTGTGAGTGGGTGACCACGGAGGGTGTTAGGTTTGCATTTCGTGTGTGGGTGGGGGCACGTGCCGCTTGTTAGGCCCAGGCTCACACTGTCCAAGGTGCTGATGGCACCTGGGGGACGTGGACAACCACTACACCACAACAGTGAGGGCCTGCCTTCTGGGACCAGTAAACCCCCAGATAAAGGACAGATCTTTCAGAGGCAGGTTTTGTTCTGTTCTGCACAGCAGCATGGGATGAGCAGCTGGCAGAATGGTGTCGATATTATGATAACTTCTATGCGGGCATGGTTTATAGCCATAACAAAAGCATGGCTTATCTGCACTTTGGCCTGAATGTCCCATTATCTTAACCTTATTCCTCTGATTTTACATTTGCATCATTTGCCTGATGTTGCAGAATAATTTTTGTGTTTATTTTAAGAAAGGGGCAAAAGTATTCAGAAACTGAAAACTCATTTCTTGTTGGTAACTAGGCTTTTATAATGCAGTGTTGCTGCCTCATGCAGACCTGGTTCCTAATGTCTCTGATTTCTCAGGTCAAAACCTGCTTTTATTAGGGTTTTTAGTTGTTTTTTTATGGTGTCTGTGGTCACTTTCATGCCTACAGTATTACAACAGAGGCTTTAAAGGTCATTTTAGTGGAGGTGGAGGTAGTAGCTTGCTGTTATGAGTAGTGAAACAACAGATAGAAACTGAGAGAGTCAAAAGCATTGAAGTAAGCTTATGCTATTTCATTGGCAGAGATCAAATAGACCACAACTCCTGGACCCAGGACGATGCTATTATCATGCTGTCACATATATGGGAACGAAAGTAAAATTTCATTAGCTGTATTTGATATTATTTGTACTTGACGTTACAGACCATTTATATCTCTAAAACTGTGAACTCAGTTTTGACTGATAAGGCTGGTGGTCCTCTTCTCTGTGCTTTTGTTTCTTCTTTGTTTAGCACCAGAATTCTGAGGTGAAGGAGCACAAAGGTTATCAGAAGGCTCTGTTTCTATAAAAACGCTTGCAGGTTGAGGGGGAACTTGTTACCAGGAGGAGTTTGTTTATCCCAGCTAATAATGGAGCAGTGGCTTTCCCAGTGGGAAACTTTAAATACCTGACAATGTCGTTAGGGGGAATGCATGATGTGGAATATTCAGCTTCCTAAAAGGTTATCTCATTTTTCCTTCTCCTCTGCATTGTTTCATTGACACAGGAATAGAAAATAAGACTTTCAGAAGAAGAGTAATTGATCCTCTAGCTCATTCAAAAGGACTCTGATTCAAACTTGGAGAAAATATTCCAGAGCCATGGGGAAATGGAAGGAGGATATACAGGTGTTTTAATGTTTGGCCTGGACTGTCAATCATTTCTGCTAGCTAAAGGGTAAGCAATGAAAGTGCAGTTCCTTTGAATGAAAAATAATGCTTTTGAATTGAGGTTGTCTATATTAAGAGTAAAAATATGCAACTTTAGGGGCACTTGCCAGCTTCTTTTTCCTGTTGTACTATGGACAAGTGCAGTCCTTGTAGAATTACTAATGGATAGTCCAATAGTTATGAGACTTCTAATTACCCACTGTACTGTTTTCATGATTCTGAACTTGGAAGCCAACACAACCAAAAAGCCAAAAGATGATTGTAGTGTAAATATTTGCTGAGTGCTTCAGATGATCAGAAAGGCAGGAAGCGTGGAAGGGCAAGCATAATTCCCCATATAAGTGCAATGCTGTCCCTCACAGCATCTTCTGAAATGGATCTTGTGGCTCTAAGGAGACGGATTCTAGAAATGGATGAATTCTGGATTTCAGATATTTTACCTTTTCTCCAGCTAGGAGAGAGAGAAGTGTATGTTAAAAGAACAAAAGTTGGAATCTCAAAACAGCACAGTTTCTGTATAGAAGCTCTCAGAAAGATGACAGGTATCACAAGACATATAAAAAGTCCTGATGACTGTCAAGGCTAGAATGGAAATAACATTTGTTTAATTACTTCTTTTTTTTTAAGTAATTAAACAAATGTTATTTCCACATTCATCTCCACACATGAAAACGACCACATAAATGTTGAATGGTGTTTTGATAATTAAGCCTTTATTATAGTTATAACCATGAGTTTGTGTGTTATTATATGCTGTCCGGCTGTGCTGCTCTTTAGTATATGTATGGTGGTTTTTTACTCACTACCTAGCACATACATGTGTGTATGTGTTCACTAAGACTCCAAGGAAACATTTAAACACATGTTGGACTTCTGTGAAAGTCCATAGGACACAGATGCTTTTTAGAAAACAAGGAAGAGTCATTCAAGCACCATCCTAAAAAGAAGAGTAAGGATGTGAGGAACTGAAACTTAAGTCTGTTTTTTGACGTACTTGTTCTTGCTAACTAACAATTTACTTTGTAAATGTCTTGGGGGTTTTTGTAAAGTGCTACTTATTCTGAACTAGTGATAAAAACTTTGCCAAATATTTTAGTACTGACAACAAATTCCCTTATTCTGCCAATGTAACAGTCTCATTTTGCTAAAGAACGCTTAAAGTCTGTTGCCCTTTTTTGCATCTCGACTTTCGATTCTACTAAATCTTTCAGTCACTTCTCTTTACATCTTTATTTTCAGCACATTTAGGTAATCTGTAGGGTTTTAAGTTGTTTTAGCTTGGGCCCGTTGTGAGACATTAATATAGCTTTGACAAGGTACATGGTGTGGAACATTTTGGTGTCTAACACCAATAAAAACAGATGGGGGAGCAGAGCCGTGTATGACGTAAGACACACAAAAATGTGGATCTCGCCCATTAATCATGGCATACTGCTGACAAATAAGTGACAGTAATTGATGCAGCCCTTTGAGAGACAATCTGGAACTACTGCAACCTGGGAAAGCTCATTCATTTCTTTTCCTTTGCAAAGTTAGTGGTGAGTAACAGCCCTACTTAATTGCTGCCCAGTGTTGCTTTATAAGGTAACGGTGTCAGTGACAAGCCAGGAAGAAAGAGTCTAACAGTTAGAGGACTATCTGGCTAAGTCTTACCTGTGTTCTGTTTCTGCAAACTATTGATGTTTTCAGTATATTGGCCGCCAAAGGGCTGATGCACATGCATCTAAAGTGTATTTGAACATCTAAACGTGTTCTGTTAGGTTTTTCTGCTTGACAGTCTAGTTATCAAAATGTTTTCATTATTTATATATATCTTAAACTCTTAGGCTGTAGTGTCAGGATTTCTGAGATGCCCAGTAGATTCCAGCAATAAAATGTGTGCACTCTGACTAGATCTACCTTGCACGCTGTGCTTTGTTTTAGGTGAACTTGTCTGACACAGAGTAAAGCCAGAAGGTCTTATGGCTGTAAGAAAATGTCTAAGTGTTTTAATAGGCAGTATGCCAGACCAAGGCAACATGTATTCAAACCACTGTCTGCTGCTAAGGTCCCGTTTGCAGAGTATTCCTTTTTTTGACAGCAGGGAGGGAAATCAAGGCTCAGTCCAGAATACTAGAACAAAGAGATATTTCTGCTGAATTTTCTCTCCAGTAGGCAGTGGCTGCTTCCATCACATTGAACAAAATTTCCTTCCAGTGCAACAATAGCCTGCCTCAGTTATTACTGGAGAAAGGCCAAAATATTTCACTTCAGTGCAATAATATTTTTACAGTGAAAGAGCTGCTGAATGGAGCCTGCTAGGACTATCATATGTGCTGGCAGGGCCACCTCCTACCCAATCATGATTTAGATCTCCTATCATTTCCTTGTAATGATCAGGCTGGGTAAGATGGTATTCAAATGCCGGTTACTTCTGAATAACCTCTCCGATGGTTTCCTTTTTTGCTTTCTTACCTCTTTTCTGCTACAGCAGAACAGGTGTCCCCAGCTCTGAGAAAAGGAGGAGGTAGCCAAATACAGGTGGCATAAATAGCTGGGTGGGAAGATGGGTGAGTAGGAAGAAGTGTTGAGGACTTCCAGCTCATTGCTCTGGTTGTTTTATTAAACCGAAGGGCAATTAGTCAGGTGGTAACACTGGATAAAGGAACTGGCATAACGATAGACCACCAGGGTGTATAGGAAAGAGGAAGTTTTCAGCAGTTTCCATGTAAGATTCTGCTGGCACTTTAGAAAGAACGAATAATTGCTCCCATTTTATGGATGTGAGAACTGAGGCGCAAGGCAGTTAATTGCCCTATTTGCTGATAATCCAAACGCTTGTGTCTTCTATTGACTGGAACAAGAGCTGCAGAAACTTACAACTTCTGTGAACCAAGTTCATTACATCTGATTTGCCCAACCTCTGTAGTGATTCAGGAACAGAACAGAACGGTGGTCTAGGTATAGATGTAAGGAGGGGAAAAGAGGAAAGCTGCTAATGAATCATGTGTTGCCTTACACTAAAATCCCTTGCAGTGGTACTGGCAATTTAGATCTTCCTAGCTAAGCACTGCCATTCCTCTGTGGCCACGAATGACTGATGTGAAGAGCCGGATAGAACTGGAAATGCTGCACAGAGCTGAGAAATGCAGATGTAGTCACCTGCATGTGAAGTGACCTGGGAAGAAAGGCACTCCCACGTTGTCAGAGGGGCTGCACCTACCTCCAGTCTGTTTCTCTAGAGCACCGCAACACATCAGAGGATAACACATATTTCACACAGGTATAAATGAACATGCACTTGAAAGGTTGACTATACCAACCTGACCATTTGCCTTGTCACCAGGTTTGTGGCCAGGCCTCAGAGCTGCTGAAATCACAGCACAGCAGTATTTCTGGACACTTGACGAGTTGGCAACATTAGTGAAAATATCCTACAGATTCAGGCTCTCCCACAATTTCTTTCCAGGTGATGTGCCAATCTCCTTTTGTGGAACAAGGACTTCAGTAATAGATGTCCATTACTTAAAATACTTCATGATTTTTGGCTGACACCACCATCAGTCCATAAGCACTGTCATCTGTGTCCAGTCTGAAGGGTTTTGAAGCATGGATGTTGCAGGAAAGGAGCAGGCACAGGGGCCTTTTTCAGCCTTGAAAATCTTAAATCATTCTGCTGAATAGCGGGCTTATCGTATTGGCGTACCCACAAATAGACTTGTATTTAAAGCAGCGATATACAGAGTTGCACGTCTGGGAGTGCCTACACAGATGGGTGGTTTAATGCAGCATTGTGGGTGTTGGTCAGTGGTAATTCCCGTCTTGCTGATGGTGTGTGAAAGGTAGATGATCTCTTTTGGACGCACTACAAACCTTTCTGGATTTAGCTTCAAATTGGCAGAGGCCATTGTAAAGACATCAGGTCTTTTAGCATGCATCATATCATCTAAGCACAAAACTGAATGGACCATGCTTTATTTTTCCATGCAATCATCGTCCAGCCTTTTCTTCTGGAAACACTCTAAATGATGCTTTACTTCCTTTTGTGAAATCTCCAACTCCCAATTTTTGCTTTTTTTTCCCCCCTCAGTTTGTGATTCTTTTTTCCTTCTTTTTTCCTTCTTTTTTCCTTCTTTTTTCCTTCTTTTTTCCTTCTTTTTTCCTTCTTTTTTCCTTCTTTTTTCCTTCTTTTTTCCTTCTTTTTTCCTTCTTTTTTCCTTCTTTTTTCTCAAACCACTCTTCTGCATTTCGAAGTACTGTAGGCATTGGTGACTGAGCAGCAATTTTTTTTCTTCCTTCAGTTTGGCCATATTTGCTTTTTGAACACAGATTTACCTCTTTAGAGCCTGAATTTTTTCCTCACATCATTCTTGTTGCTCTGATATTGCTGTGCTGTTGCTAGAATAACTAGTGAGAATGTGCTCGCAACAGACTGCGAGAGCGTTATTCTCCTCTAGCAGAAGTAGTAAAAACATGGGGCTTTGCAGGGAACTTCCAGTAAGAGAGGAAACTGTTGGCAATGTAAAGAAAATCTTCAGTGAAATCTTACTTGTTTACAAGGAAGGTACAAAACTCTGTTTTTCTGAATACAGAAAAATTAAAAAAAAAAAAAAAAAAGTCTGAAAAGTCTTTGAGTGCAATTCCAAGAATTTCTTGGTAGTGGTTAGTATAAAACGCTCCATTAAAGGTTTTTGTTTTAAGGTATATGCACACGATTCTTCCTCTGACTTCCTGACTGGCTTTGGTTTTCTTTTCTCTTGTCTGTACTGTTTTGCCTTCTCATTTCAGATATACAGATACACAGTTCTGCCAAAAAAATAGCCAATGAAACACCTCCACCTACATAGCTCAGGGTTTGAGGTGACCTTGTGTGTGGTTTTGCTTTGCGTGAGCTCACATGTAACGTTTCATCTATTTTGACTCTCTAAAGCAGCTTTAATGGCTTTATAAAAATAAAGTGAAAGGCCAGTGTTATTCCAACTCAATTAAGTTTAATCCAGTCTGCCACCTAATGACAAGATCCTTTTGACCCCGCATTTTACGTTGTAGTTAGTAGAAGTAAAGATGTACGGTAACAGAATGACTCTTCTTCTTGCAGCTCAGGTTATTTGCACCATCTGCTGTTGTTACTGCATTACCTGCTGAAAATTGCTGATTTTATTGAAACAGCTTTCGCTGTCTGGCACCAAAGAGATCTGAAGTGTTTATGTGGTTGTGCCTGGAGGGAGAACAGCAGCAATTCACAATTTCTATGGGACATTTTGGATTTGGTGGGCTTACTCTTAGTAAAAGTACATCTTGGTGTGTACATGGTGAAGGACTCCAAGGGAAGCATAGGCTACAAGCAGAAAGGCTACAGAAAAGAGATGTTTGTGGAACCTTAGGTAGGTTTCCATAGCTTTGTATGTAAATTTATGAGAGAGTATCTCAGAGACTAGGAATAGGGTAAATGAAATGCAGAAGGAAGTCATCATTTCATCTAAGTTGAGATGGTTTGGCGTATGAAATAGAGGGAACTGGAATTTTAGCTGTTGCAAAAGTCCTGGCAAAAGTGTTTCCTTGGAAGATTTTACCGCTGTGTTCTGAATTCCACTGAATCTTTTCTCTTGTTTTAGTAGAATTCTAGGAGTAGATTAGGTAGGATACAAAATGTGTTTCCCTCTAAGTTTTTTCCCCTCTTTGCCTTTTCCCTTCAGGTTATTGCTGTTGTTACACATGTCAACTTCTCAACCCTTCCTTTCCTGGCTGTCTTTCTCTGTGTTTAGATCTTTCTCCAAGAAATCTGGAAAGATGCACTCATCTATTTTCCTTCCAAGCAGAAGAACAAAAGTGCAGAATGAGTGGTGTATTCCCTGCTGATTTCACAACTTGAACCAATATTTTTCACAGTGTTTTTGCAGCCTTCCTCCAGAGGCACCTGCCAGATCTTGATCCCTGCTCAAACTCTCACTGCTGTGGCTATGCACTGCTGTGGATTACTAGGATAAGATGTGACCTAGGAAAATGTGACTGCAAGTGGTAAAAGCAGGAATGTTTTTCTGTAGAGAAAAGTTAACACTTCCTTTGCATCTGAGTTTGTTATAACCTAAATAATTACGCGGAG
This sequence comes from Burhinus oedicnemus, assembly GCA_008921705.1. Classification (NCBI taxonomy): domain Eukaryota; kingdom Metazoa; phylum Chordata; class Aves; order Charadriiformes; family Burhinidae; genus Burhinus; species Burhinus oedicnemus. The sequence continues at coordinate 2,560,833 of VFFE01007182.1, forward strand.
TTCAAGGTCCCTAGAAAACTATGTTCTGGTATCTTTGACACACCTTATAATGTATTTTTAACTTTTATGCAATATAAGTGTCACAATTTAGTGCATACTATGGCTGTTTTACTGAACTGCTAAAGTACTGTTCTTTTTAAACCATCTTTTTCTAACTTTTTCAGAGCTGCATGAATAGAGGCAGTCAGAATTGTTAGGTTCATTCAGAAGAGCACATGAGACTGGCTGCTTGTGCTTACGTGTCCAAGCAGTGACTGGGAATATAGATACCGAGGTACTTAGTTCCTTACTACACTTGTAGTTACCTAACATTTCAGTATTTCCAAAAGAAGAAGCCGAATGAGACCCACAAGTATTCATGAGAGAAGGAGGCATTGTGTTGGATGATTAGGTGTCATGTCCTTCTGGGAGTGTTTCTCTGCTGCATGGCAGTCCTTGTGTCGGCTGCAGCTAGTGAGTAGCAGCATTTTCTTAGCATGACTTGTTGCCTCAGGAAACTAGCAAAGGCAACTACAAGATTAAACGTGGCATATTTATTGAAAGCATTTGTTAGTAATGTTGTGGTTTATTTTTAGTTGTTTTATTTGTTTGGGTTTTTTTTAAAAAAAAATCTTATTTGTTTATTGCAGGTACTTTATTCATTATATCTTGTGGTGGTTTTTGCCTAAAGCATCTCCAGTTTGCGTAATGCTCCTTTTCTAAGTGTCAGTCAGAAGCTGCGTGTGAGGAGGGTGTTGGGTGGACTTTTGTGCATGGTTTTCTGTTCAGTAAAGTTAGTGCTAACACTGTAAAAGAATGTTTGTTCTGAAAACCCTGTTTTCAGCTTGGAATAGTGTTTGGGTGTTACGTGAACAGTCAGCATTTTCCTGTCAGTTTGTACCTGAAACTATGTGTGACTCTATGTAAAGTGTGATTTTTTTTTTTTTTTCTTTTCTTAATAATGGTTCATTACTATGCTAAAAGATTTTGATTTGGGAAAAGGCATTTGCTGAGTGATTTGTGAACTGAAACCTGACTGCCAATTGAAAATGTTACTCTAAGAATTAGTTTTATTTGATGTGTGCGCTGTGGTCTTTGGCTTGTTCTCATTTACAACCTGGGATGCTATTTTACTTTGTGCTGTTTTGCACCTACCTAGTTAGTTGTTCCTAACTAGTGAGCTTACAGTTTATCAAAAGTTAACAAAAAGAAGAGAAAAATTCTGTTTCTAGTTTGTAGTTGATAAATGAGGAATGAAATTATGAATTGGCCTGGCCATGCTCTAAACTCTGTGGCAAAGCTAGAATTTGAAACTGTATTCTGAGTCTGCTATGAGATCGTACTCCTTTACTGGGAAGAGTTTCAGCTGTACAAAACCTTTTTTTTACATGGAGTAGTTTGAATGTCACCTAACAAACCAAGTTCTCTTCTTGTTTTGACATGAACAACCGAGATTTCCTCTTTTGCTGGCAGACTTCATTAATGATGTGGCTTTTTTAATCACCAGGCACTCACCCAAAATAGCCTACACATTGTTGGAGTGTCCTTACCGGTAGGAAGCATGACCTTCTCTCTGATACCGGGCCACCAAAAAGAATGTAGTAAATTTTAATGTGATTGTAACTTAGCCAGCATTTACATAAAAGAAAACAATGATCTTCTTGTTATGGAGATCATTAATGAAACATCAGCACTGGTCTGCAAATGCTACCATGTTGTGATCCAGCTGAAAAAACAGCCCTGTGTAACTTGAGTACATTGCATAACACAGGAAGTGGAAAAACAAACTAAATTTTCAAGGGTTGTTACGTTTTAACTAGATCCGAATGAAAAGTCTACAGTGAATAGCTTTTTGAGTAATTTAACTTATATATCCTCTGAAGGAATATTTATGAGGCTGAATATATTCTTTTTTGCCTGTTCAATGCTGGTATTTGTGGCTGCGTTTTTCAGCGTGTTAATCTAATGCTTGAAATTCAAATAGCATTGAATTTCAGATAAGTCATGTGGCAGCGTTTCTGTTTCCCATTCGAGAAGGGTATGAGTGCTTTGCGGTCGGGATGTCTAGGTGATTCAAAATTCATCTTCCTTATGCAGTCAGGCATGTACCTTTGAAATTTGCTTACTAGTTAGTGTCTTAAAAGATGAAAGCAGTAAGTCACAGGTAGTGATAGGCGAACTTGTGTTCCAATACACTCATGGAAACATAGTAATTTGCAAAACTTGCCTGGTATTTTTTTATCTAGCTGTACTTCAGGGTGTTGCAATGCCAATACATTTAAGACAGACTTATTTCCCTCAAATAGCGTTCTTCAGTTATATCTCACTGTAGAAAGGCAAAGATGCAAAACTCAGCAAGATTTCAGGAAGAGGCAGTCAATCAAGAAACTCTGCAACTATTTCTTGTAAGGTCTGCCATTTTCAAAAGTGTTAAATTCCCGTGAGGATCAAATGTGTAAACAAGTGATCTGAACCTACATTTCGGCATTCAAGTCTGAAACATTTGTTAACAGCTTTAAAAGTCCTCCCTTGCTATTTTTAAACTTCCCAGATCAGAGATTTCTTTAGGATGAGTTACAGTCTGTGGAAGTTTAGCATGTTATAAAGGTTTTGAAGGAAATTGCATCCAGGCATAAAAGGGTAAAAATTGAATTTAAAGACTGAAAAATCAGAAAACTGAACTGCAAAATGAAACTGTCAGCTCTTGTTATGAGTGGTGTGTAAGCTAACATGTGCACGGCGTTCAGGAGACTTATGTTGACTTTTCATTAGCTGAAGATCTGTTTCTGTGACCCAGCTGAGGGGACACAGACATTGCTGAGCAAAAAGATTGCTCAGCATCGACCAGCAGATTGATACTGGCCCAGATGTGTATTATTAATGCGTAGGACAGCCATATTGTGAATTGTGTTTTGTCTTTTATTAGTGGGAGAGGAGAGGAGGGTGCTGTGCTTGTTTATGTTAGTAAATAGTGTGGAGTTATAAACTTAAAATTTCTTATGTACTGAACTGAACGGAATTTCAAGGTGCACACTCATTATAGTTTCTTTTGTTATCATTAAAATTAATAGCCATCTGGTGAGTATCAGCTTCAGTAGAGATGTCCTTTAGTTTGTTCAGCCTTCAGTGAATAAGGCACAGAGGATGTGTGTCTTCTCAGACATTGCTTGGCATTGGGTGTTTTTTCCCAGCAGGGTCTAAGGGTAGATGATGAGAAAGTGCTTGACAGTAGATATAATTGCCGTATACCATGAGGCTAAAGTAACATTCTCAGCCTATATTATCTGCTCAAATAAACTATGTAATATTAAGTATACATTAAGTATCGTGGTTTATTTGATCAACAGAATTATCCCATCTCTCCTGTCCCTTCCCCCCAAGCCACAGATGCAGCAGTGGCTTTTCAATTGAGTGAGGACACCATGTAATTTATGGTTGCCTGGGGATTATTCTTTGGATTTGGGTTAACTTAAAATTTGGCTATGTTTTTAAAATTATTTTTTCCTTTATTTTCCCCATGTGAAAAAAGTCTGCTTTTGATATATATTATTACCCATGTATTTAAAATATGTGACAATAAGCAAACTGTACTTCAAATGGCACAGCACTGGCCAATTTCCAACCCAGGTTAGATTTATAGGATAACAGTATATTGTATAGTTTTGTGTCAAATTCTTGGACTGACATGACACTTAGTTAATTTAAACACCCTGCACCCCTCCCCATCTTTCTATATATAAAACAAGTTTTACAAAACACAGCAAATAGGTGAAAGATGCATACTTCTTTAAAGGGCTGATTGTTTCAGGGTAAATATTCTATCTAGAGAATTGTTGAGTCTAAACTCTGTGTGTTCCATTATCTTATTTGTCCTCTGTATTTCAGTAAAGTCTAGAGGTCCTTGACAGTTGTGCTAAGTGCTGTATGCAAAGAATAAGAAAAGCGGTCTTCCCTGCAGTTGAAGAAGGAAGAAACAAGAGCTGGATATGAAGAACAGTTGAGAAAGCAGTGTGTGCTTTATGAACGTACGTTTTCTGATTTTTTTACCTTTGTAGCATATTTGTGAAAACAATCTTTCTTGTTCTTGTTGCTTCATTTCTTATTTCTCTCTTCAGTTACAGTGTTCTCTTCCTGACATTAATGCTTCTGTCTATATCAAGTAAACATGATGTAATGAATTAAAGGTTTCATAAACTCAGGTGGGAAACCAGACGTGACAACTGAGATACGTGATTTTGTCTTTCTGAAAACCTGACCCCATTCAGGCCAAAGGCTTTTTTTTTTTTTTTTTTCCCTGCCATTGCTTTTGCAGCAATGTAGCTGGGAAGATCTCTAAATCAAGTCTTTTTCAAGTATGCCAAGAAGTAAAAATGTGTTTTTTAAATTTATTCCTTCTGCAGCCATGTCCTGATATGAAGTACTTAGATGAGTCTGAGCAAGTCCTAATTTAATGTGTGTGGCAAAAATTATTTGGGTACTAAGTATCTTAAAGATTATTTGATTGTACATGTGTTCAGAATGTATATTCTACATACTTATAGGTGGATCCAAAAACTATTAAAAATGTGGGTCCAGCTCTGTGAAATAGAAGTTGTAAATGGACGGAAATTAAAAAAAGGTGAATAAAGGCAGAAATGTGGGTTTGTTTTGGTTCTATGTATTTTTTAAAAAAGAATTGTATTAGATTTACTATAGTTTTCTAGAAAATATGTGCAAATGAAAGGGTCTTTGTAATGCTTAAATGTGGGTCCAGAACGTGTTGTTTATTGAAGCCCTGTTAAATTTCTTCCTAAACCTGGAAGGATGTTAGTTGTTAATAATACCGTTCCAGGGATGAGTAAAGTCTTGCAACTTGTTTGTTGCTGAAGGTGCCTTACTCTTGACAAGATCGATCTTTTCTCTCGTGCTTGCAGCCTGTAGGGTGCATGTATTAGGCACGTAACTTCCTATATCTCTTGAAGGTTCATATCAGAAGGAGTCCTGGCAATATAACTAATAGAAAAATGCTCTACATTCAGCACAACAGTGGTTGCCACTTTCGCTTAGAACAGGTACAAGGAGTTGGCATCTGTTCCTTTTATCCAGTATTTCAGTGACTGGAGTGTGCACGCTGACCTTGGGAAACTTGGATTGAGTTTTGCCCTCTGGTTTTCCTATTTTGCAGAGCAATGGCCTGGAGTAGGATAGTTTGTTACAGTTTGGGATGTGCCACTCTGAGGAGAGAGGGAGGGAGGTGAGTGCATCACTGTCCTTAAAAGATGGGGTTTGTGGCTGTCTGGAAAAGCTGATTTTATAACCTAAGGCTCTGAATCCCAAAGTGGCAAAGGAATGACCTCTGAATTTCTTTACGAAGCTTTGCTTTTGACACTATAGCAAAGATGGTGTCTTAACAGCCAGATGGGACAGAGACAATTTTCAGTTAAAAAACATACATTGTTTTTGCACTGCACTCTGTTTATTTTTTGTCTACTCCTCAGTTCGTTCTCCTCATGTTTCTCCCTTTGCAAATCTGAACAAGAAAACAAAACCCTGAATGTTTGCCACACTGGGAAGTAACACATTAGAAATCTAAAACAAAAAATGGCTGCATGATTTGTTTATCCTCTTAAAGGTGGATTTTTTGCTAAAGTACAAAAAAGCCTTTTTTTTTTTTTTTTTTAAAGAAAAAGGTATTTTCAGTGCAAAATGTTTGAGAACTGTAAACTGCTGAATGCCTTATATCCTCAAGTTCAGTGGGAATACTTTGCAAACAGCTATAATCTAGAACTCTGAATAATTTATTGTGGCTACTTCATTCTGTGATCTATCAGAGCCAGGCTGCAGTAATTGAAGCTGAAGTAGCTTAGCCACTGGAACTGCATAAGACAATAGGGGTGAATGTATTTCAACATAGTATAAGGGCTTGATCAAAGTTCTGTGCATTATCAAAAGTAATTCCCTGTTGTAACAGGAGATTTCCTGCTGATACACATGTTTTTAACAGATACCAAAGTCTATTTTCTATTATTTTTGCAGGAGGATGAACTTCTGTTCAACAGCCTGTCCTTTAGTAGAAGTAAGTTCAAAGAAATGTCGAGCAAATGTCGCTAATCCTTTTGAATTAGTGGTGCAAGTTCATGAGGTCACTTGTAAAAGTGATGTAATATGCAGAAAACCTCTAATAACTGAACATATGTTGTATGTAAAGTAAGAAGCAAAGTAAACTGAAACACTGACATGAAATTGAGCGGCACGTATTCTGTATCCACATCAAAGGTCTGGACGGAAGGCATTTGAGACAAGGACATGGAGCTGGTAATGTCTCTATTTTTCTGGCTGTAGCATCAAACATGAGTACATTGTTTCATTGTACATTGAATACAACAGTCTGAACTTGAACCTCTTAAAACGTGTTCAGACTTGAAGAGATTTAGCATTAACGGCACAGTTGCAAATAACTGGGGGTATTTTGCTTGCTTGTTTGTTTGTTTACCTCTGTGATCAAATTTATTACATTTATGGATCCGGTGACATGCATTTAATGAAATCTCATGTATTAAATACCATTCAACATTTTTCATTTTTTTTTCTCCTGAATGGGCTAAGAGGTTGCATGCAAGAATTCCGACGCTTGCTGCAGTTGTATTAAAATGCAGAAATTCATTCTATGTTAGTTAACTCTACTACAAATTAGCATGCTGTGAATTTATCATCTTTTTTCCTTGAACTGAGCAAAATGCATACCCATTGAGCCCAGTGCTTCATGACATTCAACCCTTTACCTCTGCTGCTTATTTTTCTCCATAAACCTGTGCTCCTAATTAGGATGAAAGTAACTGGAAAAGGAGTGCAAAGACCTCTAAGTTAGTTCTGATTTGGAGGGGCCATAAGGTGCAAGTCAATACCATGTAGAAAAACTAGCATTGATACTTGAAGCAGCAGAGCCTAGCTCTTGGCCTGAGGTAGCAAACCCACTTTTCAGGTCTTAATTTGGCAAAGGGCTGTGCAGTCTCAACTATATGGTTTCCAGGTTTGAAGGTAGCTCAGCGCATTGTAGCTTTGGGTGCTTGCTTTGCAGTCCTTTCTGCAATGTAAATTCCTCTGATTTCCTTGGAGGAGGGACAAAACATTGTCTGTTCCTAGAAATAAAATGAGATTACACTGAGTGTAAGGTAAGTCCTGTTGTTTGAGTGCATATGCAGCACGGAACAACTGATTCATTGCTTAAAATGAGTGTAAAACCCATGGCTTACACTGGGAGGTTTCTGAGTGCGCTTCACTTCTGTATTTATGGCTCTGTCTACATTTCTGAGCTTAGTGGAGCTTCCAATACAAAGCTGCTCTGGCAGGCAGCCCAGAGAGGCTGCCCAGTCTGGGTAATGGGTGGACTGGGGTTCTTATTGCCTTGTGCTGTGCCCCGGTATCTAGTCATGATGCACGCTGCACATGTATGGACAGAAATGGTGAATGAGGACTATAATATTCTGCCCTTGCTTAAAATTGAATACTTTAAGGAACTTAGACATATATACATTATACCTGTCTTCTCAGATGTAATTAGCAGTTTAACTGAGGACCTTTGTACAATATAGTTTGTCATTTTTTATTTTGACTATCAGTTGTGGTGATCTCTTAGAAAATCACTCTGAAGTAATTCTGAAAATATTGCTCGGGAAGTGGGTCCTTTGATATCTTCAAGGCATCAGTGTTATCCTCCATGCTCAGGATGAACAAAGAAATAAATTTATGTTCACTGTGATCACTTTCTTTTTTTCAAGTGCAGGAAGAGCACAGTGCATCCAAAACGGCTAAGCATTACCGTGTGCGGAATATGTGTTTGGAGAGCAGAGCTTTTCACCCATCAGCTGTCCCTAAACCCATCTGCTGGAATTAGGTGGCTAAGGAGTCAGTTACATTAAAATTCAGAGGGAGATGCCGACATTGGCATAGGATGATTTCTCGTCCTGGAGCCTTCATGCAAAGTGGACAATACTCCTCCCCTCTAATCAGAAGCAGATCCTCCCCTCCCAGCTGTCCCCTGTACTCTTGCTCATGTTCTTACATTAGTAGCGTGGGCCAGGCAGTGAAAACTTCATTTCCCATAATATAGTCAAGGAAATCCATGGGATTATCACCACCTGTTACCACTGTGCAGCACTCGGATGCTGTTCCACTCTGGGAGGTGACATAGAAAGTAAATGCAAATGTGAATGACAGTCGCAGGAGTGGATGGCTGCGAGAGAGAGCCTTGCAGGTAGGATTTCCTGCCTCGGGATCCCTGTCTGGATATCTCAGGACTCTACACTTCAGTCTATGTTCTTCCTCTGTTTATTTTCCCCCTTCACCTTTGTATACCTTTTCTGGTCTTGCCGTGCCTCGCTAATGCTTTTTGCTCTCTTGTTTTCAAATTGTTTTCATAACAAAAAACCAAAACCCAACCAACCAACGAAAAAAAAGTTGAATTTATTGTAACAGATCTGAAGGTGCAGACTCTGATACTGCTGAGGTACACACTGTGGGTGGGATTCAGTTGCCTAAGCATTAAGCCCTATTGTACTCCGGAAGGATGTCCCAGGGCAATTCACTTGGGCCTGCATTTGCCCAGAAGGGCATGAGGTCCTGTCTCATTTGTCAGCCTCATGGAAACGGGTTTTTTTCACGTGCCCCGAGGCAGCTGAAATGCCGCTGGACATCTATGTTTACACAACTGAATATCGCCCGCAGTGAGGCGTTGCACTCTGGGCAAAGGTTGAGAGCAAGTTTCCTGATGAGGTTTTTTTGACAGAAAATTGAGGTTTTCTTTATTCTTTTGTGTGGTATGTGCCTTTCCTGTGGGCAGAATTCCCAATGAAAGCTCGGTTGTTCAGCTCACTGCGCTCATGCACCCTGCCAGGGGGGAAAGAAACATTTTCCAACCAGTTTCATAGCAGCAGCAGCTTACACCGGTGACTCGTGTGCTCTGTTGTACGTTATCGCCACTTACAAAGCCTTGCATTTATAATGGAATATTGTGCTGTTTGGAGCATGGTTTCCACTGTTTGTGAATCCTACTTTTTGCCAGAAAAAAACCAAAACGGGAATAAGGAGCAGAATAACAAGCAATAGCAGGAATGTTTGTCTTCCTATCGTAAACCCAAATTGTTATGAGTTCACCTGGAAATTGAATAATTATGTCTTGTTTTCTTAGTGATCTTAGAGCAAGTAATGAGAAAGTAAAGAAGACTTGAATGTTTTAAAACAAAAGAGAACATATTCCTGGAAGAATATGGAACAAATTGTTGTTCTGGCCCTTTCATTTTGTTCTCTGCCTTGTCTTGTGCAATCTTTGTGGAGAGTGCATAAGGATTTATTTAGAAATGCAACCCTCATTCCTGTGATCATCTCCACATGGGGGCAGAGGTCTGTCTGTCTATCATTTTTGCTGGGTGGGGGTATTAATTTTGAAAAGATCTGGGTAACAGACAGCTTATATGTTTCTGATATTTCTTAATGTGGTTATGGTGGCTTGTGCTTCCCTCCTGTCGCTGAGGAGGGGATTTTCAAAAGTGCTCTGTTGGCCAGACTCTGTTACTATTAAAGACATCAGGGAGATTCTCCTGGGTGTAATGGAAGTTGAAACTGGACAATAATAATCGGTCTTTTTAAAAATCTCGTCATTCATAATTTTGTGGATAGCATGTAGGGTAGTTGAAATGAAATACTTGGTATGCAGGCAACCTGTCAGTAGCTGCTAAGAAAACACCTATGCCTGAATTCTGCACTGAGAAATGTAGATACTGGTGTGTGCTGACCAAAAGTATTAATTAACAATTTTTGTTGCTGGGCAGGAATGGAGGGAAAAGGGAAGCTGAAGGTGGAATATATGCTGAGACCATAGATGCTTATGTCAGAGAAGCAGATGAAAATTACTCTTTGTTTTGTTGCATATCTACAGATAGTCTTGATTTCAGTATTCTCTTGTTTATCCTATTATAATCCCCCCATCTTTTGCTATGATTTATTCCACAGTATGCATAAGCAGCATCATGCATGGTTGAAAAATATTGGTATAGTTTATACAATGTATGAATAAATGATGTTGAGGGGGGAAGTGCACCTAAGTCAACTAGAACTGGTAGAGTACAGAAAAGATCTGAAAGTGTGTTTTGTGTTTCCTCTCAGTCTCATCATATTAGCTGTGACATTGATTGTAGCTATTCTGGTTGCCTGAAGATCACACTGGCAATATTTTACCTGTAGCATAAAATGTAATATTGACATAATATGCGTAAGTAGTGCCTGTCCCCAAGGAGAAGTTAAAAGGAGAGGAAGTAGACGTCCTTCAAGCACTCATGTTTTTTGCTGAAAGGGACAGGATTTATATCCATCTGTTATATGAGTGCACTTTATATAGTTATTTCAAGCATTTTGGATGTTGTTAGTTCCAAGCAGAATTTTTTTGAGAACTGCTACAAGATGTCATAAGGGCCGTTCACTGCAATCAAATGCTTTTCTGGCAACCTGTGATAGGACAGTTGAAGAATATTCAGATGATCAGGCCTCAGACATGAACTGTATTATTCCTTGAACGTAGCTTTTAACACCCGATTTATGAAACCGATTTGACCTTTCTGTACATTTATGGAAATCTGGTAGTGCAGTCTGAGAGCCATGAGTCTTTGCTACCTTTTAAAATTTAGTTAGGAAAGCTATTAGCTGGAAATCCCTGATATGGTTTCCTGTTCTAGCTATTTTGGGATTAGTGTAATCAGATGAGTTTTCAAATTGGCTTGGCAGTGACAATATTGAAGTATTTCTTCTACAGCTATTCCAGTATCATCAGTATTTGTCTGTGACAGTTCCTCTTTAACACAATATTACATTTCTAGCTTATCTAGGTTTTTTTTCCTAGCCTGTCTACATACATAATAATACATAACTCAGCTGTTTCATTCATATTATTTTGTTAGGAAAATGGGATATTTATCAGTCTATATTGGTAGATTTCCTAGTAAAAGGATAAGGGGAGGAGTTTTGCTTTTTTCAGCATTGGGTCTAGACATGTTTTTATTAATCAAGTTACTCTTCCAGGAACACTTTTTTGTCTTTATCTGCTGCCTTGAAAGGGGGGTGATAAGTCATGCTGAATTTCAGATTTCCTTGGTCACATTTATATTGTAAAAAGTTTCTGCACTTGATTGGAAGTTGCTGTGACAAATGTGAATAAAAGAGAGATAATTACTACTTTGCAATAACGAAAAATGTAATTGCAGAGTCAGTGCCACTGGCTAAATAAGCCAAAAGAGAGCCAAAAAAAATGTACTAATGCTGCAGAGTTTGGTCCTGGATGCCAAAATTGAATTTGATCTTCCCCATTGGTATTCTAGTATAGTATTCTAATCCCGTCTCAGTTCAGAAAGAGCTGTGGCTTTTTGATTTATTTTTGATTTACAATCCATGTTTCCCTAAGTTAAGCCGAGTTTCTGGGGAAGGCTGCAAGCTCCTTGTCGGAGGACGTTGTTCCCAAGTCCCAAATTGATCCTCTGCTTACAAAAGTGAACAAGGCGTGCTCTGGCACCTAGGTCTTTTTTGATTAGGCTTTATGGCAGTAAAAGTATGCTCTGTTGGGGGGGATGAGAAATCCAAAATCCACATCTGACCACCTCCAGCCCCAGCTATAGGTCTTTGCTTAGGTTCACTAAGCCTGTAGTATCTGACTGAAGCCTGGAGCTGTTTAATGCAAAAGCTGTCAGGATTATCTTCACCATAGCGTGGCTAAACTGGGAAGTGGAGAACTACTTCATCATCTGTCCCCTGGATGGCTTGGTCTGGGGAGTCCCTGGAGTCCCAGCTGGGATTTAAATCTTACTTGCTTTGGTGACAGCTCCGTCTGTTAGCAGTGGTGGCAGTCTCTGGGAATCATTCCTTCGTGCTCACAAGGGCTGTTTCTTCCTTGTGGTTAATTGCATTGAAGTGAATTAAGCGCTAAGATAGAGTTCAGCAAGGAAACACACACCTTTTAAAAATGAACAGAACATTCACTCATTATTTATACTGATCCGCTGTGAGAACTCTTAAAACAAGTTAAATTAAAAAGCCTAATATCTTAGAACAATGCAACTCATGGCTCTTGTGATGAGTTGTGGGCATAGAGCATATTTGGGATGGGATTGTTGTGACAGGTGTGACTTGCAAGGCAACATAGTGACCAACGTTTGGGAAAAGAGGTATTTGTATTCTTTGACCCTGAACTAATTTACACGCTTACAGGGACTGCAGACCTACTGGTGCTGACAACAGATGGCTCAGAATATTCTCACAGGAGAGCGTGAAGTAAAAAGGGAGATGGATAATTGTGTTCATGCTCTTGGCCCCGAAGTCCGGAGTTGTTACGGGCTGCGAAGCAATGCAAAGGAAATAGTTGACCACAATGGATGTGTAGCAGTGAGGAGGTGAAACTGCATTGCCCTTCACAGAATTGGTAGAGTGTTTTCCACTCTAAATCATTTGCTTAGGAGTAAATGAAAAGTCAGAGTCCTTAGGTGTCCATTAAAAATATTGTTAATTCAACTACTTAGCTGGGATTGAACAAGCCACACAAATCTGAGAAAGACTGTCTTGTGCTTTATTTGTTTATGTTTAAAAGTTTGTGCTTCCTCCCATTTCATTTTGTCATTTTGTTGAATATATTCAACAAAGAAATAGGAACTGTGTGCAATTGGAAGCATTTCCAGATGGGTTCCGTATTACAAGTGGGAATATACTCTGTGGGATATTTGTGAGAAGGGATATATCCCAATATATGGAAATAAAGAGTCTACCTATGGCTTGAAAGTACATTTAGCATAGGCAGTCATAGTAAATCCCCAGAATACACCTGAAGGAGTGGAATGCACTCTGAAAGTGATGCTTCATCATTGTTGTGTATCATTACTGCTAGTGCTTCCCTCCAAATAAAATTTTCAAGGAGGCAGGAAATGTGGGGTGGCAGTACACTAAGGAATGCCTTGCCACCGCTCAAGCCACATGGCAAAATTTCTGCTGGAGAATTGATCTGTTTTGCTTCTAATCTTATATATGTAGAGCTGGGAAACACATATAAAGAGTATTACAGAACACAGCATCAAAAGAAAATCCTGATGTGTTGGCTCTACAAGCTTCCTCTAGGGGATTTTACAGAAACCATAACTTCATATCTCATTGCACATGTCTAAATAAATATTAAAGGCAATCATTTTGCATAAGATACGCTATGGTACAACAGCAAGATTATTAATTTATTTGCCCCTGGCAAAAGCATTTCATGACTGTAGACATCATCTCCTATTATTTGTTATAGTATCTTGACTTTTTTGAGTATTGTTTATCCAACACTATTTACACAGAAGCTCATTTGTGAGAGGTTTTAACATTTTCAGAGGTTAAAGTTGGTATGTGTTTAACATACATGCAAATTATTTTGGAACATGAGGGCAAGACACACAGATCAAAACTGGCTGTAAACTGCTGCTGAATTCACAACAGGGAGCTGGACTTACATGGGTTTTAGTACTTCACATTCCTCCCCAATCCTTTTCTTTCCCCTGTAGCAATATCCAGCAAAAACACATCTTACTTCCCCTTGCTGAGACAGACCTAAGCATTCTCTTTCTTTGAGAACATCCAAAATCCCTTAGGCAGACCCAGGAATGCGTAATTAAAAAAAAAAAAAAAAAAAAGAGGAGAAAAAGAAAAATAAGATAGCTGCAAGGGTAATCCTGCATTCATAACCAATTCCAGAAAGTAGAGGCAAATATAAAATGTCCTCTGAGTGTAAAAGCTTAGTCAGTAGGTAGGTATTTGCATTTGATAGATATTTGCACATGTACCATATTTGATAGGTAAACATTGGATTTGCACCTCATATATGCATACTACTAAAAAATAGGTATTTTTCCGTCTTCTCTTGCAACAGATAGTGCTCTATGGAGATGACAAATGGATACATCTCTGATTCTCTCATCAGAAGGAGAATTCTTGGATATTTTCTGCTCCCTCAAGAAAAAAGGAAGCATTCTCGTTCCTACCTTGAACATCCTGTGAAAGGAAAAGGTAATGTTTCTAGGGTTTGTAAGTTCTCATTTTGTTATGGAAAATGTTGGGGGCCTTGTTCTATTCTGTAGCTACCTCTGTTCTGCTAGCAAATGCCAGAACCTCCCTTAAATGTTTTCAGAAATTAACCTCATGGCCTACCCTCCCATGTTTCCCTCTGGAGGTCAAAGGGCTGCAGGATGGGTCTTTAGGTAGAGAAGAAGGGCTCCCAGATTCACAGCTGTTCAGATATCCTGTACCCATGTGTGCAGAACACTTCAAACAGTGCACCCAGGGTGTGCCAGGGTTGATTCAAGATGGACTGAAAATAGTTCACACCGTTCTAGCGAGGACTACCAGCCTGGGCAAACATCTGATGTTATCCTAATGGGGATGCAGCTAGTCATTGATCACAATTTGGCCCAGTTTTCAAGGTCAGGCAATCAAATCCAAAAGTCTTGTGGAATGAACATCAGCTAGAATTGGTTTTGTTGGTTGTTTTTCATTGCATTATTTGTTCTTTCTACTTCTGGTCTAAGCAGCAGATAAAGCCCTTCACAAGCCATGGAGAAACCTGCCAGCAAGAGTTTTGGTATTGATCTGATATAAATGAATCTTTTAATATAGCTAATTTATTTATGAGCAAAAGAATATCCACAGAGGCAAACAGTAGGGAGAACTTTAAAATAGCAAGATTGCCATTTTGTATTTTGTGTGCAGAAAGGACTAACGAGGCTCTTCCTCAGTCTTGTTTGCCTGCCCAGGTTTTGAGGGAGGGTTGCTTTTTTCATAAATTCATCTGTGACCTGGAAGAGCCATGATGACAAAAATTATAAGAAGATCGTCCACAGAGTCGTTCAAACCCCAGGGCAATGTTTGTTCTGTCTCTAACAAAGGCCAAGATATTGGATTATAACATAGTCCCTGCCATAAATTTAGTGTTTCCTCTCTTTAAAACCATCAATTTAGGTCGTACTGCCATTGTGTTCCTTCAAAAGTCTTTACAACTGAAACCCTTCCAGAAGGCAAAAAATTAAATTTCCTGCCTGAGAAGTACTGAAAGATAAAATCTGCCTTGTTTCCTGTTTCTCTTCAAAAATCCTACCGTTGGATAAAATATGCCAATTGCACTTCAGTTGGTAATATTTGCATCATGATCTTTTAAATGAAAGTTTTATTTCATCAGCATCTGATGAATTCTTTTGGTGCTATGTACATTATTTTAGAAACGGCTCTGTATATTAGATTAAAAAGAAGAGTTGCTGTGACAACGAGAAATGCACATGCAATACCTCCATAAGTAGTTCAGACTTTATAACTCCAGACATACTCCTGCTGCCTGATCGTTCCCTGTGTTCTTCCTTGTCTGATGTGAAGAGCAAACTTTCTGAGAATGGAAGATGTCTCCCGTGTATTAAAGCCCTGTCCAAACTAGAAGCACTGCAATGACTTTGTAACTAGTCGCAAACCTTAGAGTTTTTGACTGTCACTTAGTGCTGGAATTGTGATTCTTGGTTGTGTGCCTAATTGCTCCGTTGTGTAAGACACGTGTCGTGAAGGTGATGTTCTACTTCCAGCAAGTTTTCAGCTTGAAATGATACGGCACAAGTGGAGGTGTGAAGTAGCATCACAAAATAAGTCAAAGAATGATAATAAGATTCAGTTACTGAATGTGATGTACACTTGCACACAAAGTGAAAAGGTTTTTTCCCAAAGCTGAAAAATTTGCAAGATTTTCTAAAAATACTCCTTTAGTTGTGATTTTGTGAAGCAGATGTGTAAAGCACATAAATTAATACTCAGAACAATTAGTGAACATGATGCTTCAGCAGGCACAACTGTGGGAGAAGGAGGCTATTTTTCTATGACAGCGATATTCCTGAAATACAGTAGGTGCAGTTATTCTCATATTTGGTAGTTATTAACATTTCTGAAGTGGTTGAAGCAACTGGCTTGGCTCTAGTGTAATGTACTCTTTGAAATGACAGTGTTTTTGTAATCCTGTTTTTTGGTGCTGAATATTTGCACATTTTCTTGGACTTGTTCCAGTTATTTGCATGGAGATGCTTTGTAGACTGGAAAACCCCAGAAAAATTCTTGGCTGGGTTTACTCAGGCAAACTGAAATAAACCTTCAATTCAAAGATACGATACATGCTATTCATATTTTGAACACTGTACCTTCATCACATGTGACCTTGCTGTTTGATGATTTGGCACAATGCCACCACATAATTCGATGATCCACTGAAAATCGTGATTCTTTCATGTGGAAAACAATAAAAAACGTATGGTATCAATTATACCTCACTATTTCTCTGAGAATTCAAACACCAGAAATAAGAAACACTGTCTGAAGACTTTGAATTTCCATTAACCGGAAACAGTTGGTATAAATTATTTTTACTGAAACTGCTCACCAGTCCTGGGTAATAAAAGAAAAAATAACATTGGCATTTGATTGACTTCATAGGTGCAAAATATGTCATGCTCAGAGGGAGCATAAAATTCTGGGTCAGGCAGTGGAGTCATTTTATTGAATACTGTATTTGTCATGGAGAAGCTTGGAAGAATGGGTTTCCGGTTACCTTAATTTCTACTGCACCTCTACTGAGCATGGTGATTTGTGTGATCAAATGTACTGGATAGTGAATATGATGAGTAGCTACAGTAAAAGTAGGAGTAAGAAAGAAGGCTTCTAAAATGCTAAGACTTTTGGTGGAAATGGAAGCTGAGTTATTCAAAGAAACAGTTTTCCTAGGAAGATATTTCTAAAGCATGGCTTGGATCTGGGTTTTAGAAATCTCAGAACTGTATGTATTTTGGTGCCTTACTGTCCCGGTGAGCTCTTTCATTGTACCTGACCTTACAGAAGTCAATTACTATGCAAAGAAGGGGCTTTTTTTTTATTGTTCTTTAGTTGAAGATAAATTACTCTGCAGAATCTAGAGTAGTTCTAATGTGGCAACATCTCCAGTCAATTACAATCAAACTTATATTATGCTGTGTTTGTCTTAATGCCCAAGATTTATCTCTCTTGCTTACTACCACATTTGGTAAACAGCATTTTTTCTATAGTTTCTGTAATAGGAACATCTATAATAGTTGTAGCGTGTACTCAAATGGAAACTTAAATTGAGCTGACAGTAGCTCTCAGATAGAACTTAAACACAATGCATCTGGAATTATTATGGTAAAGCAGCAAGCAAGTCAATAAAATGCTTGTTAATCAGAAATTAAAATAAGAAAGCAAGTTAACTTCCAGACTTCTAAATTTTGTAAATTAGGAATAGACTCTTATCCATGTTAAATATCACTTAAATCAGTAGGATTTCTTGTGTAATTAAATACCACCTAGCATTAGGAGTTTATGTGCCTATAGATCTACAGTGTAGGTTTATTAGGCAATACTTATTACGTTCTATTTTTATTCTAGAACTGGAATTGCATGAAACAGAACAGAATTTGGTCTTCAGACTTGGTATAAGTCTAACTGAATGGGTTAACAGAGGAGGTGGATAAATTGGCGGGCAAGAATGGCTGAAGTTCAGAAACAAGAACAGAATTGCAAAATTTTGAAAACAGCAATGGAAAGAAAGAAACAACATTAAACTGAAGCTTTTCAACTGTGGGTAAAGTCTGCCTGGTGACTGATACCTGTAAGAGTGAGAAATTTGCTGTAGATTAAAAATAAACAAATTAAAAAATAAAAAAAAGCAGGTGGGGGTGATGAAAAGAAGCCAATAAATCCCTGAAAACTCCAGATGGGCCTCTGTGGGCTTCTGTTAGCATTTGTTGACAAGTAAGACTCCATTTGCATGTCTTTTGCACTGCAGTTAGGATCATCACAGTGTTAAAATATGCTGTATTTTAAAGCTGTGGTGAGAGTAGCAGTAGCACTTGGAAATATAAGTGGACTAAAGAACTGTGTCCAATGCATTTGTGATAAAAGATTATATTTAATATGTCTTCTTTTTTTGCAGAGGGTCTCATAGGAGCCTTCGGCACACAAGAAGAGATCCTATCTAGGAGTTCAGTAAAGACTCATTGAGTGGTCCTGCATGCTACCAAATTCCTTCAAAAACAACTGATTTTCAAGCTCCTGCTCATATCAGTTTGATGGAGTAGCCGTTATTCTGTGTGCTGGTAAAATACTGTGCCGGTGATGAGGGGCTGACACTAATGTAGCCTGACTTTTTTAGTTCAGGCAGAGCTACAAAGGTCCTTTGGTTTAGGGTCTCTGTGCACCTCCCTTTCCTGATATATGACGTCACGAGCCCAACTGCATAATCCTGGAAGCTAGTATTGATGGTAGGAGCCTGGATCTCTCCCTCAAAGCTCAAGGTCTGTCAGCCCATGTCCTGTTGTTGACCCTTGATGCTGGCTGAAAGTTTGGTCCATTATCTGGGGTGTGTTGTCGCTGAGGACTGGCCCCTGGCTGCCCAAATGCAGCAGTTTTGCCTGATATCACTTCCAGTAGCCTGTGATTTGAATGGTGGCAAACAAAGCACCTTTCCGCTGATCTCTCCTGCAGTTTATTCACTTTTTAGGCTGCGAAGAATATATCAGACCTTGACAAAATGGGACTTCTAGGACTGTGCCCATAGCATGACTTCCTTTAGTTCTGGTTTTTTGAAGATGAGTGCATAGTTGCTCCCAACGCTTACATCTGAAGCAAGTTCAGGCAACACCCATCTGAATTATGATCCTGAGGTCCTTATACTTGCCTGCTTGCCCAACCAATTATTTCTGGACATCCCCAAGAACAGAAGGTGCATGGGTAGCTCACCTGAGAGCAGTCGGGCTCTGTACTATTCCTTATTTGGGTCAGTTAACCCCTATGCCCACCTGAGTCACCAGGCAGGGGTGTTGCCCTAAAGTGCTTTCATTCAACTGGGCAATCATCAAGGTCTAAAGACCCTCCATCTTCCCTCTTCTGAGAGATGAGTGACAGTGGTCTGATGGGAAATAGTGAGTTTTCTAGTGAGTTTTCTCGTTAAGGTATTTGGTGGTAGAGAAATTTCATAAAATTAACTGTAAATTACACCTATTTTCTGCAAATAGTTTTAGCTTCGGTAGTGATGGCCCAGTCTACGAATGCTTTCATCAGCAAAGTCAAGTTCAGTGATATTAAGAAAATCATACGTATTTGGAAAACAATAGGATTTATTTTTATGAAATAGCATCTGATAATTAAACTGCCATATTTTTTCCAGGCTTCTTTCATTAGAGAGACTGATGACTATTACTACAAATATCCCACAGAGTATTCAATTATGCTGGAAGGAGGGTGAAAACGACATGCCAGAAGCTACGCAAGAGAGATGATGCACATTATTCTAATTTTATGATGTTGTAGATCTTGGGAAAAAGAGAGATTTATAATGCCACTCCCTACAATAATTAAGAAAGTGTGTGTCTGATTTATGTATGCGTAGTGGGAAGATGGGATAATTTACTGAAAATATCACAGAAAACAGAATCTCTGAATAAAAATGATCTGCGCAATCTGTATTTTCTCAAGACACCTCGCAAAACTCCGCATCTTCTACACTTGTCATGAGATAAAAGTTTATTCTTCAAATTGAAAAATATCCTTCTTTCCTTTGGTAGTCAGCCATTGTTTTCTCTTTTGTTTACAGTGATTTGAAGCTAGCTAAAAACACGTGTTGTATTCAGTGAAAAGCAGCCCTGATAAGCCATCAACATGATGTTTTGTAAATCTTGCCTTCTGAATGATAACAGAAATCAGGTAGTGTTTCTTTACTTCAGACTAAGCACTGACATGATTCAGCAGGTCAGTTAAGTGTATGCTTGCTGGTAGTTCATAAATGCCATTGAAATACCTTCAGTAACTTTTTTTTAAGAAGAAAATCTTTGTCTTTGGAGGAATTACGATATCGATGACTTGGGGGCAGAGAACAGTGGCAGGCTTCTATACTGTGTTGACTTGAGGTCAGGGATAACTATGTATGCAAATCTTGAGGCAGAGTTTGTTAAGGCAAATTATTTTTCAAAATCTTTGAGACCAGATCTTGTAATTTTTTTTCCTTTCAATTACAACTCAAGATTCAGTCTTTAGATGACTATGATGGACAATGAAATAGTTCCAGTCATTTGAATGAAATATATTTTTTGTATTCTTCAGGTTGCTTTCTTTGATAATTTGCTTTGCGCTTGTTCCACGAGCACACAGGGAAAGCAAGCTCTCATTAAGAATAAAACGCAGCTTCTAGGGGAAATTATAGATAAAATTTGGCTGATTTCAAGAGAAAGTGCAGGGACAGTAAATTAATACTTCTTGTTCTCATAACTATTAATTAACAGGTCAGGCCGTGTTGTAGGATTGATGAGACTGATCTGGCAACATTTTCAAGGGAAAAACAGGTCTTATGGTAGGGGTTTTTTTCCTCAAGTCCTCTCCATTTTCTCCAGTAAATTCTGGATTTGACTCTGATCTCACTTCCAGTTGTTTTAGATTAGGAAAACTCCACTGTTGTTAAATAATATTATTTTGTTCTAATACAGGATTCAATCAGAAAATTTAAAATGGCACCATTCTGTGTCTCATATTTCCCATTGTTTGTATTCAGAGTAAATATCAGGAGTGCAGATCTGGTTTTGGCTCCTTCTATGCAGCATTAATGGGCTGTTTATTAATTCACACTTTCTAACAAATGTGAAAACTGGCTTCATTGCCTGATTCATAGTTCATTCATACCAGTGGTGGGATTCCCAGTAAGGGCAGTGACCTTTTGCCCCTCATAATTATTGCTAATCTAATAGCCTGGACTTGAAGCGTGGAAGTAACTGGCAATCTGGGTTCATGCAAGGGTGTTTGGTGGTTTCTATTGTTTGTTTTTGGTTTTTTTTTCCCCAACAGGACAAAAGAAAACAAACATCAAAAATTTTTTGTTTGTTAGCTAGCAACAAGAGAGCAAAGGAATTAAGACGCTGTGTATGGGTATCTGTATATAGATATGAAAACATAGCACCTGAAGAGTCAGTTGTTTCTACAAGCAATTTAGTTTGTATGCTAATAACTTTTCAATGTATTGTTTATCTTCTAAAGCAAAAATCTGTAGCTGGCAGATACAAATTACAATAGTGTAGCTAAATCTTTTAAACCCAAGTAGGGTAATCTAACTATAGTTAAACAAGAAAAAGTAAACATGGCTTTGCAAGTTCATTTTGTTACATGCTTCTCTAAAGAAAGAAAGCATCAGTGAATATCTCTTGGATATGTGATGTGACACTGTCAAGTTTTAAATTTTTTCTTTTTTAAATGGTTCTCCAGTGGTGTTACTTTTTGTTCCTACAAACTGGATAAAATCTTATGACTGCCATTGCCTACATCTGTATTATTTATTTTCAATTAAGTGTTCTACTCTTAGTATTTTTACCAGAAAAAGAAATATACTATGTGAAAAAATAGCTCCTTTGAAATACATTTAAATCATACGGACATACTGTTTTATCCATATGTATGTGCCAGTCTGGCCACTGGCATAAGTTACCTCATGTATATAATGCATTTGTTTGATGATGATAGCAAATTTCCTTCTTTACTGTGAGTAGCTCTGAGCTTATCTCTTTCTCTCTTGCCAGATGTGATCATCCACTGGGGAATGAAAAAATTAAACTAAGTGGACTCTGAAGATAATAATACTTTTATGATGATGTACTTGTGTAAGTATAGTTCTGCGTTGTTTCTTCAGGCCTTTCTTCTCTTCCCCTAATCTCAATATTTTACTTCAAATATGTGCTGTCAAAGATATTGCTGGCCTACGTGGGAAAGAGAAACAGATTTGTGCATCTGGTCATCTTCCTGGTAGTGCACAGACAATATTATCAGGTATTCAAGACAGACTTGGGACTCTCAAACTCCTATATCAAGATTGCAACTGAAGACAGACTCTTTTTTTTAATCACCTTTCTGTTTACAGGATTAATGCATGTGTTTACAAAATGACAGCAGCACCACATTATTCCAAAGTCAAGTTTGTATATCGCCATGTCAAATGCATGTATACTCTGTATTTCAGTGTGGCAGAGAAAGAGCTTGTATTTTCCAAGCCTCAGTAGTCTAGCTCTTCTCACAATCATGCAAATAAGGAAAGCCAGCAGTTAGAAATGTTTTGCAGAAAGCAAACAAGTGGTTTAGTTATCCAAAGTTTTTGTTACAGGATCCCAGGACAGCCATGCACACAGCAGTGAAGTCTCCCGTGTGACATACAACCGGGATATGTGCACACCTGCACGCAGCTCTCGGTGTGAAACAAGGACCCCAAGAACTGGTAAGTACCCAGTTTGCTGCTTGTACCAAATTACATACAAGCTTTTTGCTGCCTGGTGGTATTTTTTTCCCCTCCTTCTGAGCAAGTTTCTTCTAATGCTTGCAGGTAGCAGACGTCTTTGCTAAGCTTGTATTGTTCTGTGTCCTGAGACACCAAAAGGAAATGTTTGAGGCAGGGGAGGGAACTGAAGAGAGACATGAATGCTGTGCAAGTAGGATGAGGTTATTCCACGTGGCTTTGGAGAGAGAGAAAATACTAAGGAGGATGGTACTTGGGGGGTTGTCAGTGCTGTACAAATGTGCTCTTGTGGGAAAGAAGGAAAAGGCAACTCTCATTGAACAGTCTCATCAAAACAAGTCTGTCTCATTTCTTTATTTTATGTATGAGTCAAAAGTATATTTGGACAGCTTGAGTTAAATTCTGTTTTTTAGCTGGAACAGTACAGCTAAATCCTTGTGTAGTATGAATTGGCACCACTGCACTGAAATCAAGAAAGCTTTGTTGATTTACATCAGCTGTTGCATATTCTTAACTACAAAAAAGTATAATGTAATGCGTGTTGTAGTTGTCCAGGTCCGAAGTTTTCCAAGTCAGTTCTTTAGCTAGCTTGTTTGGGTGACTGAAATATCCTGAAAAGTGTATTAGAACAAAAACATCTCATGAGTTAGAATGAATATAGCACTCCAGGTGTTTCTGATTGGGCAATATGCTGTACCACAGTAATCCTAAGAAATGCTTGCTTTGTATATATGTTCTAAACATTATTATATTTAGTATAGCTCCTGTTTTGAGGAAGGATTGTTTATGCCTAATCTTGCGTACAGAAACTGTAAGATATGTATAAACAAGCGGCGTTTAAACTGAGGACATATACTGAATCTAACTATGGTACTCATGATACAAGAAGATGCAAACCGCTAGAAATGAGGTTCACAGCTTTATAGGGTTTACTCAACAGGACAAAAGCATGACACCAAAATGATTGATTGCATGCCGAAGCTCACACAGGGCAGACCTTGAATTACCTGCCACAGTGCTGTTTTGGCCAGAAGCTCGGAGGAGCAGAGTTTGAGGAAAGAGTCTGTAAGAGGCAGTGACCCCACACACCCCTGGATCAGAACTTGGGGGAAACCAGAAGCTGTTGGCCTTGAACAGAATGAATGTAATTGGTCTCATCTTGGGAGGAAGAACTATTTTCGCTGGCATGTCTCCTCCTCAACTTGGCAAAGAGCAGTATGTTATGGTAAAAACTTGGAAGACTGTAGACTGTCTGTGGGCTGTTGCCCATCTTTCATTTGATCCATCTTCAGTACCACAGTATTTTTTCTTCACAAGATAGCAGGGTTGCAAATAGGATTTTTTTTTTTTTCCTGCTATTAAAATGATTCCATATTCTCTCTCTCCAGGACAAGTTAGCTCTTGAGCCAAGAAAGCTTCAGTTTGGGTGCATGGAGCCAGGCACACACTGCTCTTGACTGTATTTGCCAGGATGTGGCATTTATATTTCTGTCTGACTCTTTGCCTCCAGTTGTAGCTTTTCCTATTCTAACATTTGCATGTGAAAGCTACTCTGGGTCTTTTGCTGGTATCCTGCACCTTAGGCAGTTTTGTAACAGCCTAAAAAGGTATAAAAGAGGCCTCTTGGCATAACGCATCATCCAAACTATGCTGCCAGAGCTGACCCACCGGTGACAGCTATGCAGGAGGTCTTTGTGTCTTTACATGTTCAGCCATAACTTCAGAGCATCTTTGTTTCTCTGCTCCTAAGAGAAAGGGATGTGGATTACAATGTCTTGTTGCTGATTCCCTCTTCTGAAAGATTCCCAGGAGTAAGTGAAGTCAAGAGAAGGATGGGGTTGTGTGGAGAGGAATGGTGTGAAAAGTGTTGTGAAAGGATGGAAGCAGAGTGTTGGAGAAGGCTATGGTTTAACATGCCAGTGAGTTAAGAATTTACAGCTTCAATGTCTTTTTATTCCCCAGAGTGAAAGATTGAAAAGGAGAGGTTTAACTTTCCATTAAAACAAAAGCTTTAACATAATGATCCACATCTGAGAGCGGGCATTGGGTTGGAGAACAGGACTCAGCCTTTCAGGCTGGTAAGAGCCTGCTGTGCCCACAGAAGTAGCGAAGGATGCGTGACCACATCCCTTATTGATAAGCATGGGTCATCTGCTCCTCAGAATACAAAGAAGAGGTGAATATTGAAGAGTTGGCGTTGAAAAAAGTAATCCAAAAGATTGCTTCTGGGGACCTTGTAAAATGAAGATTAATCCAACCGTTGAACAAAAGCCCTTCTGGCAGGTTGCTTAAACTGCACTCTTTTATCTGACAGTAGAACTGGCAGAGGACAACGGCTTAGTGCAGAACGAGAGTTTTGGGGTACTCCACCATGCCAAGACTGTGCAGAGCTTTGTCCAGCTGATTTACAGCTGTTCTCTTTCATGCCTTCTCTCTGTCTGAAAAGAAAAAAAGACTCATTTACCTGGAAGCTTAGAAAATAGCTCATGATTACTAGTCATGCAAGAAAGAGGGAATCAGAATGGGTGTAGGGATTATTGGTCAGCTGGACTTTCAAAACTCAAGAAAAAGTTTGGCTTGCATTTTGAGTAAGGTTTCTTCTTATTTTAACTCCACAATGTCCTTGTTCCCTGTTTATTTTGGCAAGTTGCTAATTAGTAATACAATTCTTGTCTGTGACAGTTTATATAAAGTATCCTGCATTCTCGAGTGCCCAAAACTCTCACTGGCTTTAATGCAGGTTTGTGTTACACTTGCAATTCATGACTAGGTTTGATTTTAGTTGTTCTAAGGCACTGTTGAGGGAAAAGAATCTGCCCCAATAATACAGCTCCAAAGAGTGCTGGTGGTGTGAAACACTGTATTTATCGAACAACTTAGCTTAGTGGCAGAGTAAATTGATGCTGGTTGTAAAAACATGCAGTTCTTGTAAAGTATATCTTACACTAAGTACCAAGATGATATGTTGCATCTCTATGCCCTCTTTTTAACTTGAATGTTACAATCATATCTGTTAGTTGTTGCATTTCGAAACTGGGGCGGGGGGGAAGGTCACATATAACACTGGGTCTCATGATTGTGTTAAGCCAGCCACAAAAATCGGATGTATTTACAGATTAAAAATCAGGGAAAAATAAGTCTTAAAATATTTTGGCAACAATACATTCCACTCTCTAGGTTCAAAATGCACTTAATTGTATTCGAGAAAGGCAGAGTGACCAGTGCTCATCGTTGAATGATAAATGGGATGGACCTGAACTCCTGAAATGTACACCACAGTGTGACAAAATACACCTGCACCACTGTTAGGTGAAAGCAGATAAGCTTTATAAGAGCTGGATGTGAAAATTCCATTTTTGAAGATCAATGAGGCAATTGTAATAAAAGTGCCACTATAATTTGAAACAAATCAGAGTCCTACACCAGAAATGATATATTTAAACTCTCAGTTTTTCAGTCCTTACCTATATAAAGTAAGTCCAGACTGAAAAATGGCAAATGTTACAATATTAATTATAAACAGATGAGGTAAGCTGGAACAATTCATTGAAAGTTATACCCATATTGGAATATATCCTTTTATGTTATATGTCACATTATGGAAAGAAAAAACATAATTAGATCTATACTTTTACATCCAAGTGACTTCTACAAACAAAAATGCACTCACAGAATGAGTGACATGACTTATTCCTGTGCAGAACTGCTAATGGAGATATAAGCACAGTTACCCAAGTATCTGAACTATCTAAACAAGTAGTTAGATGTGCCTCTATTTACACCTTCTCTCTGAATTTCAACTGCAGACCCAAAAATGCAGGCTCAAACTGGTGCAAAATACAGGTGCAAATTATTCTGCAAATGAGACTACTGAGCTGAATGCAAATTTAAATAATAGAATAGTCAGCATCCATCTTCTGTCTTCTTCTATGTCACTTTAGACTCTCGTCTCTTCGGAGGAGGAAGAGATTAATACCCATCAATATACTTTATTATGCTGTAGTTCAGTGCATGCCTCAAAACACTAGTAAGAAAGCCTGAAGGATACTGACAGTAATATGATGCAAACACATGTTCTAGCTACTTATTTTCTAACCTATTTCTAACCACTACCTTATTTTCTAACATATAACCTGTGTTTGTTCCTGGAAGATAAGGTCTGGGTTTAATTACATCCTTCGACAACCAATGCAGAATAAGAAATTGCAGGAATGAGGGTACTTCAGGGAGCAAAATGTTTGGGTGAACTTCCCCTTGTGTATTTGGAGAAGCATAGGACTTAAATTTCTCTGAAACATAAGCTGACTTTTCTTCCTCTCCCCAGAGAACTAGAGTAATTGGTATGCAAAAGTAGTAAATAATATATTCAGGTGTTTAATCCACAGTATTTCAGAGCACATGGCACTTTACTCGTGCTCATGTCTCATCTTTGAAAAGCTATGCAAGAAATTAATTTAAGGTGTGACAGTTCTTGAACATACCTGTATCACTCTGAAAAATGTGTTTTCCAAAATGACTGGGGGATAGCAAACTGTCAGTGACTACCTATAGGCTGCGTAACCACCCCAGCCAGTGGGCTAAGCTCCTAGGTACCCAGAACAGGCAAGTACAGAAATCTGCCAGTCTCGTCAGACCCACAAAAGATATCTGTGCTATGCCCTGAAATCTCTTCTGCTCAGCAAGAGCAAAGTTACTATGTCAGCCTGCATCCTGAAATGATACAGATTTGGATTGCCAGGTCTTCAGCCTGTTCTTGTGTCCGAGGTTTGCCAGGAAAAATTACAAATAGTTTCAGCCAGAGAATCATGTGTTCTATGCAAATGAAAGCAAATAGTTCTGGTGTTAATCATCTCCCTTGTCATTGAGCAAAACAAAGCTTTTGAAGCTAATTCAGAAATTTCCATCACATCAAAATGCAAGCTTTTCTGGCTCTGCTTACCTGCATGGTATAGTTCTCATACGTACACGTAAATAGGATTGCCTTGACTCGAGATCTAACAAATATATCCTGATTTAGTGAAAGTCAGTTGGAAAACAGTATTGAATCCAGAGTTCTTTATTTGTTTTGAAAATAACTTGCTGGATGAATGTACCAAAAGTTCGGAAACATTAGTGGTCATTAATGGAAAACTGCCCTTGCAGTATGTAACAGTGACCCATGCTTTTAGCTCAGTGAGTCTTGCCTGGTTCTGGTACAACCTCCCAATTTACTACTTTTATCATCTTTAGTCAGTTTACAATACAGATGTTGCCTTATTTTTGAGATACAAAACAAACACAATTTTAAAAGCAAAGGATGTTCTTTCTGAAGATTGTAGAGAGTTACATCTACGTTGCTTTTTCCCTTTAGGAAGCTCAAAGCCTTTTACTAGCTTTAAATAGCAATGCTTTGTATCTGTCACCCTACCTGTCATTATCTCATTGTTAGGGTTTGTATGTTTGGTTAGTAACACATGCTTATTCGCCTGATTAGCACCATGCTTTAATTTCATTTAATAAGTATATTTCGGAGTCAGAATGATCTTCATCAACCAGAATAATTTAACTTTGCCACGTAGAATTAATTAAGATGAAGACTGTCAAATGAAATGTAAAAAATAATCAGTGGTTCTCATTAAGAGATAATAACAAGATTTTTTTTGTTTATCAGTTTTGTTTTGGTCCCAGCATCAAACTTTAAGAACTGTTACATGTTGTTAACATTCATTTTAATACATTTGATCTCATCTGGCACCATGCAAATAAATAAAATCCTTAACCTTCTTTTGACAGCCAATAATTAAGAGTGCAAACTAAGTACTGAAAGACAGCTTTAAGAATAGGGAGCTAATTTAGGCATACATCAGGAGTTTGATGAAATATGTAACACTTGAAAGATTAGCTGAAGCAGTCTCTGTTAGAACTTAATGACTGTCCGCAAGAACTGAGTCAATTTTGGGAGATTTGAGACAAGTAAAGGAAGTCCTGTTAAGAAGAAAGAAAAAGGAGGACCTGGGGAACTGTAGTCATCAAAGAACTGACTACTTTCTATTCCCATTCAGAGTGTCCTACTTTGGGAATATAACCGTCACTCTTGTCCTGTTTAGGTCTTCAGTTGTTCTCTGCACATCAAAGTACTACACCCGTTGTTGCTCAGCATATCACCTATGTGTCTGTACTAAATGCACCTACTTTGATATCTAAAACTTTTTTTACTAAGGTCTAGTGGAATATTCATAGGCAGCAAGACTGTGTAACTGTAATGTAAATGTCAACTGGAACGGTATTTCAGGTGGGGACCTAAGAATGTTTTTAAAATCTAGTTCATTAATGACTTTGGAGCACAACCAGTGGAAAGGCTGGTGTAAAACATTTGTGGAGCAATTCCAGATGGGGAGGGGTTTAAAACGACTCAGACTGTGAAAGTGAGGACAGTGGATAAATTGGCGAAGTGGTCTTAAGTAAATGCATGAAATTCAATGCGCAAATACAACTTCTGACAGTGGGGAAGGAGAAATGTAATGTACAAGTGTAAAAAAGGAACTGTGTAACCAGGCAATAATGCTGTGGAGAAGGATGGAAAGGAGTTTTTAATGGGTAAAAAAATGAGTCAACCAAGCGATGCTGTTGCAAAAAGAAAAAAAAGTGATTTTCATTCTGGAGTATGTTAGTAGATATGTGATTTGTCAGAAAGTATGTGTAACTGGCCAGTAGCGCTAGAAACTTACTGGGAATAAGGTGTATAAGCACATTTAAGGTAGGCAAGTTGGAGCTCAGAGGAGAGTGTCAGGGCAATAAGGCGTTTAGAAAAACTTGAGGATTTTGATTTGGTTTATAGAGGATAGAAGACTTGGTCCAAGTTTTATCTTTTGATAAAGCTGGATATAAGAAGGATGGAGCTGACTGATTCTGCATTTCCCCTAGGGATAGGGCAAGAAGTAGTTTGCAGGAAAAAGATACTTTGATGTCAGGAAGAGCTGATCTTCTGAAACAGACAGCTATTCAAAGTGTGTATGGAGTCTCTTCCTTTGGAGATTTTTAAGAACGAGGCAGACAAGTATCTCCCAGGAGTGCTGGGATATACTTCCCCTGACTGGGGAGACTACTTGGCACCTTCTCTCTGCCCATGTGCCTGTTTTCTTCCAAGGGCAAGCGGAGTATGGAGGAAGGCAGTAGGCATTCATAAGCAGCACACTTGCTTCGTGGTGTTGCCTCAGCCAGCGAGTCAAAGTTTGGCCTAAAACACTCTAATTTAATGAAAGTTAAATAATAGTCATAAGATGAAAGGATACATAGGTTAAAACACAGATGCATGTTGAACTAGTACAGACATTGAGGACTGGAAAATAATTTTGCAAATACAAAATGTTGGCTATGTTTCAAATCAGGGAAATTCTTCCTTCTTAAATGTGCAGTTTCTACATCATGGCAGCATTGTTTGTTTTCTGCATTTCCTTTGTGTTGTTACATTTCCAGGATTGTGGTAAATAAAAAGGTCATCATAAACTGTTCAAAGGAACATGAGCTTTGTGGGGTTAGAGATGTCATCCTGATTGCCTACAATTAAATCCAAGAAATGGAAGTCTCACTCTTTCCAGCTCGTTATTGGGCAGTGAGCCCAATGAAGTAATTTTTCTTTGATTATGCAGCCAGTCCTGAACATATGAATAGGTTTGATGACTGCATGCTGTGGGTTGATTTTTTTTTTTTTTTTCCATTTTATGGATTTTATTCTGACTAGAGGCTATACAGTATGTTATGCTACCCATCAGACTTGGCTACAGAGTCAAGCTTGAAGAACACTGTTCTTTTCTTGCCAACTTATTCAGCCTACAGTCAGTCAGCCTGCAACAGCTTGTCAGCTCTACTGAGAGGAGCCAAATAAGACTTTACCATAACGTTTCTTCCCCTCTCCCTTGCAAAAGACAGTACGTTTCTTGAGTCGGATTGGGCAGAAGTTCTTGTGGTACGTGGCCAAGAGCTCTGTTAATATCTCTTGTGCTCAGAAGAGGCAGCCTGGTCCTGTTAACCATTGAGTGCTGAAGAGGAGCCAGGAAGAAAACAATTCTTTCTCGTGGAGTTACAGGAATGTTCTGTTCATAACGCATCTATCTTTTTATGAGCTTCAGCAAACTAAATGCAGAGGGAGATGTAATTTCCACCATAGTGCTGTGGCAATGAGAAAAAGCATGTCCTAAGATCAGAGAATGAAGGGCTACTGAACTACACAGGAGGAAAAAAGTACTGTTAGGAGGGAAATCCTCTGAAGGCATCCATGCAACACATGGCATCATTGTCTGATAGAAGCTGAGAAGAATGCTCATCAGAAACACTCTCAGGATAGCCCATAAAACTTTGCAGGAAAAGTGCATTTCCAGGTGAAGTTGCTCTGAGTGCACTGCCAGCAACAAAAGAGAAACTCCAGCAAGAGGAATGAGGGATAACAGTAGAAGCAAACCTGGCATCTATGTTTAGGGAAAGACTGACTACCTGTAACTCTTCACACCTTGGAGATATCAGCATACCTATGGTGGACCATATAAAGGTAGCCGGTATCAGAATCCCAGAAATTAATCCCTGGCAATTTAGCTTGATCTCTCTTATGTACATTGTGCACTCTTTGGGGTTGGAATGTTTTAAATTCTCCAGTAAAGGAACACAAATCACAGCTCTCTCCACCTTTTGCAGTTTCCACTTCTGAGAACCCATTGCATACCAATTTTGCTGTTTTGCATTTTAGCATGACAAAGTACCCACTAGTTCATTTTATGTAAGCAGGCATCTTAGATTCCAGTATGTAGAACAAGTCAGCGGCACTGCAAAGAGTCTGCATCTGGCTACTCCGGCCATGCCAGTGATGAACAGAAGAGCAGGAAGTGGTAAAAGCACGACAATAATTGTACCAGAATAAGAGCAGGACCGTCACACAGACCTGGACCATTGTTACAGGTCTAAAATTAGGGACATAATCGTTATAAAAACCTCATATTCTAACTTAATTTAGATTCTCCTAGAAGAGCTGCTTGCACCCCACAAACTGTGTTGCCTGGACAAATCTTCAGGAGTTGTATTTGTCTGCATTGCCTGCTAGCCATGACAACACATGTGGCTGGGAAGGTTTTTGTGTTGTGGCCAGACAACGCTGCAACTCATCTCTCCCTCTCTTTCTCTCTCCCCCTCCCCTTCTCCCCTTCTCTTTCTGCCTCTCTTCCCTCCTCCCAGTCTCAGTCCCACTGGGGCTTTTTCACATTCTGCTGCCAAATTTTCTGCTTCTCTCCTGTCAGGCGTTCTGCTTGTAAATTGCCAGAGCTTGCTTTTCTTTTAAGTGTTCACTTTTCTTTCTTCTCTTTTTCTCTAGTCTTTCCCATTAAATCTTTTTTTGTGGCTCACTTTTTTTTTTTTTTCATATTGTCGTCTTCTGCAGCTTTTGCTTACAAGTTTCTGTAATTACAATTTGTCAGTGTATGTGTGATGTTTCCTTTTGCTTTGACTGATGGAGCAAATGTCAATGCAGTTTGTACTTCTGGGTAACAAGTACAATACCCTCATGAAAAAAAACTCGAAAGATTTATATCCTATAAAAACACAGAGGTGTGAATTGATTTGAATATTTTCAAACTACATTTACTCAAAATTAAATTCTTTTCCATAAACTTCATAATTTATTGTGAAGGAATATTGGTAGAGGAAAAAAAAATATTTTAGGAGTAAAGTTTTCTGCAGTATTATCTATCCTGCTGCTTTTCACAAACAAATAGGGGACTTTGAAGTGCTCTGTTAAGCTGAGAGTAAATATAGCGTGAGAAATGGTGTCTTCTCTGTAAATGCTGAGATATGTGTATTTTTAACACCAAGTACACTATTATCAAAACGCTTCCCATCAGTTGTTGAAAATAACTTTCTCCATATTTGAGTAATGTTTTGTATTCATTTATTTATCTAGGATGAGGAATAGCAGGAACACAAGAGATTTTCCTGGGAATGCATCCAAGAAGTGCTGGTGGAGGCTTTCTAGTTAATCAGTTTGTCAAAAGGAG
Source organism: Burhinus oedicnemus (assembly GCA_008921705.1). Classification (NCBI taxonomy): domain Eukaryota; kingdom Metazoa; phylum Chordata; class Aves; order Charadriiformes; family Burhinidae; genus Burhinus; species Burhinus oedicnemus. The sequence continues at coordinate 2,593,170 of VFFE01007182.1, forward strand.
TACTTTTTCCAGCATGCAACGTTATTCACTTAATTTTTCATTAGGCCTTTTAATGTGAGTACTATTAAAGCAAGCAGCTGTGATATGGAAATGTTAATTTATGCCAGATCACTTTGAAAGTCCTGACTTCATCTGTGCAGCAACAAACTGAACTATAGGTCCCGCACATTGGTAAATGATAGCAGGCGCAACGCAGACAGGCTGAGCAAAGGCGGTTGAAACGCACACTCCCCCAAACACCACACACTTACTGCAATCATCCTTAAAGTTTGCTCTCTGTTCATATATCATAAGTGAGTGTTACTCATAAAGGATTTGAAGTGCCCAAGCATATGTGTCCACTTCCACCATTAAAGTGGATTCAGGTGCTTGGCATGGCTGTCTCCAGGCGGACTTTCCTTAAATAATTGATAGCTGCAGTCCTGCTGCCCATGGTTCTCTGTCTGGATGTACTCACGTTGTGTTTATAGGGCTTTCGTATGAGCCGCTGGCTGACAGAGCACATGGTAAGGCTCTCTCACTTTCTTTTATTAATGTGATCTATTTTCACATTCTCAGGTGACAAATTATGCCAAATGAGCTTTCTTACACCTACTCTATGATATGATGAGAAATTTGTACGTCAACCACAGCTGTCCTGAAAGTGTTGTAAAACTTTTAGTGGTGTGAGGCACTGGGACTTGATTGCCAGAAGATGTTGAATGAAAAAAGCAGAGATATATCGTAGAAATTAACCTTTCAAATATTTAACTGTGAAGAAATACGTTATGTTTTGACTTACCTGTTTTCTTAAGAGATAGGTGTAGCATTCCTATGTGGTGTTATTACACTCAAAATCTTGTTACAAGCAAAAGGCAACATATCACATGAGTTGAACCAAGAACTTACCATTAGTCTAGTTAATACTCCAGTCAAACTCATCTAATTAGAGCAAAAAGGCTTCATAAATGATATGGTAAAAACGTTATAGAAGAAAGTATTCCCATTAACTACCCCTTTTCTCTGGCTTTATATTTGCTCTTCCTCTGTGTCCTCAAGGCATTGGCTTTGGTCTTCCTCAAAAAGAAGTGGGTATTTATAAAGACATGTCAGCATACTGAGGACAAAAAGGCTTATTGTTTGTTATGCAGTGAAAACAATTTTTAAAGACTAAGTATTTCCTAAACAGTGGAATATGAGTATAATCTGCATATATTTGAAATATGTGAGTGCTTAAGTCAAAGGAGAGGACTAATGTTACATCAAGCTTGGGAACAGCCGATTCTGTTACTTTTAGTTGTGAAACATACTTTGGACGTCTATTTGGATGTTCTATTAAAAGCTAACTTATAGTTTTCAGTTATGTAATTCTCAGTATGCTAAAGGCTATTACATTAACAATAACCTAGGTATATGCATTCAAAAATTGTCAAGTAGGGATAGTTTACTTTCACCAATTATTATTTCAGGTCTGTTCACAAAGAGGAGGGGGAAAGAAAAAAAGGTTTGGTTTACTGTTGGTTCAGATCTGCCGTGTTCTGCTAGCAAATCTGAGCATATGCTTTGTAAAGGTGAAAACCTGGAGATCCCAGAGCATGATTTTGCCGCAACCTTGGAGGCCAGACAGCTAGAAAACGCATTCTCCAGTCCTTACATGATCATTTTATGTTCTGAAGTAAGTAAGATCGTAATTATCTTGTGACTTTATTTTGCATCAGTAACTATGATCACCTTTTAGAATGGTGATTGTGTGTATGGACCAATATTGATGAATTTCCTTCAGTTAGGAGGACAACATGCTGCAGCAGACAGCACCATGAATGACGTAAAGATGGGCTTTGGAGGGGAAACACAGTTTCTAGTTAAGGCAACACTGTTCAGGAACAAAGGAATGCCCTATAGCAGATGTTTTCACATCATTAGATGCTGCGTTTTGGGGGGTTTTTTGTTGTTTTCTGTTTTTTTCTTCTCTTTAGAAGCTATTGCAGAGACTACTGCTATCTAAGGAGTACAATATTGACATTTCTTGAATGTAAAATGGCAAACAAGGATGGTTTGTGTCTGTTTTGAAGCTTTCCCTTTGTCTTGTGGATCCTTTTGGTGCCTCTATGCCTATTTGCTGCATTGAAAAGCTGCAAAGTGTACAGGGCTGCAATGCTTTCCTGCCAGGAGGGTGGTATCTAATTGAATGGCTTCCACAGGGATAACAGTTACTCATCTTGAAGCATACCAGACTTTTGTCCCTTAATTTACTGTGGGACCAGAATTTTACTACATTCAGATTGCTGCCTTCTTTTGTGTTTGGGTTTTGTTGTTGGTTGTTTGGGTTTTTTTAACATATCAGTTTTTCACTGAAGGCCACAATCAACTGAGGTTAATAAAATTTTGTCTGCACCAATCTTCCTTCTTCAGGGAGAGTAAACCAGGGAATCAAAATAAGTTGTAGCTGATGTGCCATCCTAATTCATGGTGTACACTGTACTTTGAAAAATAAGTATCACATAGGGTGGGTCTTGAATTTAATTCCTTATGTTTGATACAGACTTTCATAAAGGTACTGGCAGGCCTCAGCAGATGTGACGTGATCACATCCACCTTTGTCTGTAGAGCTTATGAGTGCATGGAAGATGTGGTGCCCTTGAAAAACACATGAAAACAGGAGGAAAGCTCTGAAAAGGCAGTATTTGCTGGGCCAAATTCTGAAGTATGTGTTTTCATCTTGCAAACATATTTTGTATGTGAAGGGGAAATAAATTTGCCTATTTGACCGATTCTGCCCAGTGCAGTAGCACACTTGCACTCAGTGAGGGTCTGTGGAATCGTCCTTACTCTGATGCTGGCTCTGAGGTGTTTCCAGTCTGAGGGCAGAAAGAGGAGTTTCCTTGGGAGAAGAAAAATGAGATAGATATCCTTTCCAAGCCGAATTTGGTCGTTGCTTGGCATAGAGCAGAGATGAATCTTTAAGACACTTGTGTGTCTTGCATGAGCTCTGTGTGGGGAAAGACATGGAGTGGTTGTACGACAGTGTGACAGACAGATGGACGGGGTGATGCTTGGTGATGGACCGCGAGGGACAGGCCAGTGCAAAGCTTGACAGTTGGTGTAAATAGTGGGGGAAGAAAGAGCTGTCAGGTTTTGAAGTGGGGTGACTCTTACGTGGTAGCAGATGAGCATCTGGCAGGTGGCTTTGAACGGGGAAGGGACATGATCAAATACGGAGCAAGGACAGCAGCTTGTGCTTGTTACATCTTACGTGCTTTTATGGGAGGCAAGAAAGGCAGCTTGGAAAGCCAGGAAAAGGAGGGATGCAGTAGCAAGGACAGAGTAATGATGATATGAAAAAGAAATTAGTGGTGGGGGTGGAATGTAAACAACTGCCCTCAGAGCTGTCACGGAAGAGCAATCGATAGAGTTCATAGTTGGAGGCCCTGGGTTTTATATTACAGGTGAGCAATCTCCTACTGGATCTGCAAAATCCCTGAGGGGGCAGGGGTAAGGAAGAGGAAATGAAGACATGTCAGATAGGAAAAATCATAACTTAATGTTTGGTTGCATTGTTGTCCAAGTCCGTCCGTCATGTTAAGAAACCTCTATGACAAGCATGGATTTGTAATGAGAAGAGGCTACTATATCAAATCGACCTTCTTTGCTGGACTGTCTGAGAGAAAGAAAGCTGGCTAGATACAGTGGCTCTGACATGTATTCCCACTTCTAATTAGAAATATTTTATAACCCACATCCCTAATGGAATCTGGGAGAAATTATTGCAACAATGTATTGTTAAAATGTATCACAAGACCACAGCAGGATAATACTTTTAAACTTTAAATATTCTGTATCTGATCTAATACTGCAGCTAATCCATCAAAAATTGATATTGAAGTCTCTCAAAAATGGCTGCTGCTGGTGTAAATGCTTAAATGAATGCTAGTGTTGCTTTGCCAAATAGGGAAATGTTACTCCATTTGTCCTGAGAGCGACAAAAATCGATCAATAGTTTGTGGGAAGATATCCCCAGCAACATCTGATGGGCACTGATCTTCATCTCTCTAGATAATCAGTGCTGCGGTTCCCCATGTCGAAAATAAGGTAGATGTTGTTAAAGAAGTATTATAGAACCATTAAAATTAGACCAGAGCTAACACCGCTCAAGACAGGACCAACTATACCTAAAGCACCACACATACACTGAAACTGGGTACCTGCAGTTGTTACTATCATGGCACTATTTTTTTTTTTAAAGTGATAAAATGGCATTCCCATGCATGTGCATTGGGGAGTCTGTTTTTCATACAAAAGTCACTGCTATCCTTTCTTTCTTTGATTTTTGTGAACAAAGCAAGAAGTATCGTAGAACAAATTTTGCAACAACTCAGCAGTAATTTCCTGCTCTTAAAGCCAAGTAAAGTCACGATAAATTTTATTTCAAGAAACACTGCACCAAACCCAGAGATATGCTATATTTACATAGTGAAAAGAAATATAGTAGTTTATGGACTAGCCAGTCTACAGGCTTGCTAATCAAGAAAACAGGAGCTTTAAAGCCTACAGATAATGCTGACCTCATACGTAAATATGTTTAAGTCACTCTAAAGTTTGTTACTTTTCTTACGAGAGAATTTTGAGAAAAAATTTCTTGGTACTCAGAATGGACAGAGCAATAGCAGAGTATATTAGTTGTGATGATTTATTTCTTTTCCAGTGCTTTTGGGTGACACATTCTTGAAATACTAGTGAATTACTTTCTCTCAGCTCAGCTGTTGGAGCTGTTGTTTCTCCTCTGCAGACATTTTGCTACGTCTCTGTCTGTCACTATATGTACTCACAAATGCAATGTTTCTTCTGGCCTCATATTTCACATACAAACACAAAAAAGGGAAGTTTGGGCTGTATATCAGGAAAATGATTTTGCTGGAACAATTGGATTCTGGAAGAAACTGAAGCTAGTTAAGCAAAGTGGACTCTGAGCCATTTGGGAGCTAGCTAAACATCAGTGAAAATTATACAGGAAAGGAGTAATTCTGCAAAATTAAGTGTAGAAACCGAATAATACAAATGATCACTTCTGATGAGGTCCTTACTGTCTATTATTTGGATAGAGAAAGACAATGGTCTAGTTAGTAGTTCCATGGAAGACGAGAATTGAGACACCAGCATTTGCAGAATCTCAGTGAGTAATAATTGTAATTTTTAAGCTATTATTTTACTATTCAGGATTGTATTTGAAATGGAGAAAAAATGCTTTTGTTTACCAATGAAGATGCATGGAATTTCCACATGAAACGTTCAGGTGCTGCTGGATAATGGCCTTTGTTATCAGTGGTTGAATTGCAGGAATTGAGTCAATCTCGTTCCCCAAAGCGCACATTTCAATTAAACTGTAAGAACAAGAACTGCTCACATTGAAGCAACGTGGGCAGAATTTTCAGAACTAAGATTAGGTAGCTTTTGCAGGTGGAGTAGTTATCCTGTGTTTTCTGCACATTAATATTGAGTTCTCAACAGAAGTCTGCCTCTGGCTGCAATTTTTGGCATTCTTTCCTATGGAGCTTTTCTGTTTCTAAACCAGTCATTTAGGGACTTCTCTATTAAAGCTCATACGGGAGAAGAAGCGATAGAGAAGGAATTGAGTAAACTCAAGGCAAATGTGCATTTTGATTATTATTACTTTCTCATTCTGGATTTTTTGTCACAGCTTTCAAAAACCATTGTAGAAGACAAATATTTGTTACAGTATCCATGTCATTAATTGTCTGGGAATTTGGGGTTCACAAGTAAGCATGGCAGTAATGGCTATTTGACAATATTTTCATAGTTTGAGATAGCTCAAGACTATACCTTTTTTCACTACCCCATATGTTTTCCTTTTTCAAATTATTATGATTTAAAGGAACGTTACATGATTGTTACTTCATTTAACCTTTGAGCTGGCAAATAGATAAAGATGAAATGGATGATACAAGAATTAGCTTTTAAATTGTAGAGCAGTAATTTAGAAACAGTGTGGAACAATCTAGTACATGCTGAATGTTTGACTTTTTTCAGAAATGCATTATAATTCTCTGGTTGTTAAAGAGAAGAGAGCTATCTAGCGGTTACAGATGTCATCAGCTTTTGTCCAACAGCTACCAAGGACTGTATCCAACTTGAAAAGAACAGAATGGTTTAAATTATCTGTGAATAATGCAAGGTTTGGGATTAAACTCCGTAACATAGGAGGACAAATTCTGCCACCTGCTATGGCTTTACAAACTCATTTTTTGAAATGCAGGTTTCTCATCTGACTAATTGAAAGTCCCGTAATATTTTTAAATAAAAGTAACAGCCAGAAGGGTGAATTGAAGTGGTTATGGTGGGAAACGCAGTCTGATGACAAATTGTTGTGTAGCCATGAGGGGGGGGAAAAGGCAGAATAGTTGGCAAGTGGCATACAGGAAATTTGGTTACCAAACATTTATCTTGTAGAAGTGAAACAAACCCTCCGTGGCCTACTTTACTGTGGAGAATAATCAACATATTAGCAGTCAATGTGATATTCCATGGTAGATTGCACCAGGATGCTCTATACGGCCTAAACTCGAGTAACATTTGTTTGCCTTAAAAAGGCATGAGAAACTTCCCAGCTAACTGAAGTATCAGAATTTTTTGTTTCAAGAAAAAAAATTGTATCAAAACCCAGTTGAACCACAATGGAAGTTATTCTACCTCTCAGTACTGGTTTTCTGTCTAAGCGTGAGGTGGCTCTAGCAAGTACCTACCTGAAAACGGAGTTGTGAATGCAAGTTCAAAGCTGTAGTAAGAGTTAATTTTCATTAATTTAGGATTGCATTTTGTCTTTTTAAGCTAACAAGGTCGTGAAGAATCACAAAACTCTTAGTTCACATCCTGGCAGGTGGATCATGCCAAAATGAGCTCTGAAATATTTTCAGCTCTTCTGAATAATTAATTATAGCGACAGAGATTTTCCCAAACAGACTCTCAGTGCAAGGTATTCCATTGCATTTTCTTTCTATAGAGAGTGCCAGGTTTTTTTTTTCTTTTTATCTTGCATCCTAAGAACATGCTGTTACCTTTTTTGTGCTACTTCATACTCCCATTATTGCTTTTTCCCTTGGTTAGGCCATTTCAACATAGACATTGCACCTGCTTAGATATCTTTAAAACTGTCTCTGCAAATCCCTAAATCCATTACAGATGCAAACGAGAACCATGCAGTGAGATACTCTATCTTTTGGACACCAAATTGTCATCAAAAATCTCACCATCACTTCTTCACCTGCTCATGTGGTACCCAGCTGTGCCTTGTTGGCCTTGCGTTTGCCTGTAGTATGAGATCCGCTGTTCATTGCTGTTCAGAGATGAGATTTCCATTTCTGAAAGACTCGGTGTCAATCTTTAAGTTGGCCCCTGTGTTCTTCCGGAGAACATACAGAATTAAGTTTTGATGGGGGAGAGGGGAGATTTTTGTTTTTCTTCCATGTGCTAAAATGTAAGTGCATATTGTAAAGAAAATATAGCTGCATAAGGAAGCAGAGTGGTTAGAGTGAAAACTTCTAATAACTTTGGAAGCCAGTATCTTTACATGTTTTACATTATAGTTCACTATGTTAACACTTGGCCACAATGCCGTGCATCTCCTAATGCATCAGAATTATAGAAACATCTGGGCTAAATAGCTTCATGCCGATCCACTGAGAAAATTCACAAAGGATTCAATACTTTTAAAGATATTTCATTTTATATCTAGGATAGTAGGTTGCATTATGTTTATATACCGATTTATGAAACACACAGGAACATTTTGTTTTTTGTTTTTTTTTTCTTTTAGTCTTTAAGTGCCTACAGGGCACATCTGTGCTTCTTTATTAAGAGCTACGTTATGACTGGACCTTGTGTGGCTACAGTGTGGGAGAGGGAGCAAAGAGGTTCCTTTTCCCTTTGCGCAGCCCATCAGAAGCCTGCCAAAAATTACAGACCTCTCCAGAGCCAGGAGTAATCCTTTAAAAGAAAGATGTTTCTGCTACATCTCTCTCCTCCTGGCCAGGAGAGCTGGCTGACCATGTGGGAAAGTACCAAATTACCCTGCTGCAGCACAGCCAAGGTGCTCTGGTTTGAAGCCCCTTTGCTGCAGGCATTGCTTCCCACACACCGTCTGTCCCTGGCAGGCCCTTCTGGTTGGACTCTGCAGGAGCAGCACGTTCACTGGCATCCTCTGATCTGGCAGCGATGCTCTGCTGGGGACACCCAACCCTGTTTTAGTGTGTTTGTGTCCTACTGGTACAGTGAGGACAGTCTGTAGCAGCCAGAGATCGCATGCACAACTCATGAGGTCTGTAATGATGTAAGTTGATCCTATCTAGTGTCAGAAGGGACTTTTGGTTTCCAAAACTTCTCTGCCTCCCTGAAAAGTGTGTGTGCTGTACAGTGCTCTGCTAGATAACGCTTATAAAAACCTAATACCAAGCTGTTGCTTCCAGGTATGACTGTGGCCTATGCATTGCGAGTCAGTGTTGTGCATCTTGAATTTCAGTCCAGCAGATGATCAAGGTGGGGTACAGTCTGGCAGCACATAAGATAACTGCTGTTAAACTTTTATTATTGGGCAAGGCATACATCCTCTTTCTTAGAGGTGAAGGATTGCTACAGAGCCTTCATTTTTTTTCCCCTGGAAGCATTCCTGTGCTGGATACATCCTTTAATTGCTTCTTCCTGGCTCTGAAAGCTCAGCCTTCGTCTGGTGTCCAGGTTGGACTTAAAATGAAGCAAGAAGCTGGAGAAGAGACATTTTCTGTGTAAGAGACCGGACTGTCCTGATGGCCTTACCTTCCAAGGTAGCAAGTTTGCTCAAGTTAACTGCTTGATCAGGACAGAGTCCCAGTCATGGATTAGAGATCTAGAGGGTTGAGGACACAGAGTCAGATTGGTATGAGGATGATGTCTTTCTGTGTAGAGAAGAAAAACTCATCATCCTTGTGTTTCTGGAAGTGTCAGGTAAAGCAAATTCAGCCATGCTTGTGCAGCATGAAGAATACGTATACTTTTTTTTCAAGTCAGAGCCTCCAATTTTACTCACGTTTGAGAGCAGTAAATGAAACTGTTTCTCGTGGTGGCTGTTTCCAAATAGTCTGATACAAATTTTCTGTTCTGTGTCCTTAATTAACTCGAATGTGTGTTTTTTCTTCCAGTAAAAGGGATGATTTTCGCCCACTGTACTGTTGTTAAGCTGACCTGAGACGCTCTTACAGTAATGGAAAATCAGTTAATGCAAAATACAGCAGCTTAAAGCAGAAAGGGGAGAGATTGACTGCAGACCTGGGGGCAGCAATACCAGCTTGTCACCCAACACTGATCTGCTCGAGTAGGAATGTGAACTTTAACTCTAGTGTCCGTTCTCTGAAAGGTATGGATTTTGTGGGGTATAAATAAAGACCCTTCCTTCCTTCCTTGAGGGAGACCCTTCTGTTTTGTGCTGACTTGCTCTTCACCTGGCCAATCATTTATGTAGATAAAGAGGCACAAGAGCAACAAGACATCCTGAGGACACACTGTAAGACTGAGGTGATGCCCTGAAGGCTATTTCTCTTGGTAGTGGAAGCCTGATTGCAATTTCTTTATGTTTTGGGGTAAGTACCTGAAGTAACAGGCTGCACTGGAGACGTTGCGTTGTCTTGCTTTCCTGTTACAACACTTGTTTCATTAACTAACTCTCAGCAGCCTGGTGAAAACCTGACTGTATAGCCCAGTGGTGGTGTTGCCTGCATGGTGGAATCTTGGTCTCTTTTTTAGATTAACATCTGCAGAGAGGGCCTTGTGACACAGTAAGCAACCTGCTGTTTCTTTCTACTCACTAAAGCCAACTAAGTTTTGAAGTCTTGCTAACTTTTGCTTTGATATGTTGCTGTCACTGGAAGAAACTGATTTTAGACATAGATCAGTAAATGTTCAGAATAACCCATAGTGTAGGGAGTTAATCAATTTTATGTGCATATAAATGGCTTTTCTGGGGATCATTAGCAATATAAACTCTTGTCTGATGTGGATTGTACATAAAGTTGTGTCATATACTTCTGTAAGTAATGGCTGCCTGGACCACTTCTGAGTGTTTAGAGACAGCACAGCTCAAGACTGAGAGAATAGTGCTGGCACATAGCACTTCAGGTCATTGTGAATTTCCCAGCCTTAAAAAAAAAAACCATGAACAAAACTGTAAAACCTCTGTGACGAGGCCTCTGAGAGTGTTAGCTTCTCAGGGTGCGATGGGATTTTCTGTGATGAGAACAAAGCACCTCTGTCTGAGGACTGAGCTTTCCTGGTGACTAATCTGAAGCTGTAGACTCAACCCCAACAGGAACTGGTTTCTCTGCTCTGTATTCCAGCTGCTGGGCACAGTTTGTTGACTTTACCCTCTACAAACCTTGTAATATGTGTACTTAAAAGAAAAAAACCTCTCCTACAAACTTCAAAAGATGAAAGACACCACTTCATAAGTCTTCCACCTCTGAGTACAGGAAGAAAGTGCCAACATGCAGCCATGGTTAGATTTAATGCATTGTTGCCAAGTGCGCAGAAAATCTATTGAGGAGTGCTATATGATTTTTGTATGCTCTGGAGTATAAATGTGGAAAGCATGAATTGGAGCATTGCTTCCTTCCTGGGACTGTGGTTTGTAATGACTTAGAATTGCTTAAAATGTCAAAGTGTGGCATGTTGAAGAAAAAAAAAAATCATTTTATTGGTAGAAATTCTATTTTTCTCTCCTTTTTTGAGGTCATGGGCTACCAAGAAAGCACATCTCCCAATTCAAAAAGGGCGGATTTTATTCCTTTCCTCTTTTTTTTTTTTTCAACCACCACTTTTAATTCCTTCCAGAAAGAAGAAAATAATCCAAAGAACTATTATTATTTCATTTATTAAAATCAAGGAAAGCAGTTTGATTTTTTTTCTTTTCCTGCCAGCTTTAGCCACAGTACAGAATGTTTCTGGCATCTGCTTTCCTCTCCGTTGCTAATCAGCGTGGTACTGCCCCTTGTGATGACTGCTCATGTTCTGCCTTGACAACCCACCGCTTGTGTAGTTTCTGAAACACCATGATATAAATGTCCATATTGTAGCCATCTCCCAAAGGTGAAAAGCTTGAGCACGTCACAGAGATACACTTCTAACGTCAATCTGCAGGGTCTTCCACAGACTGATGTATAACATTACTTGATTTTGGGAGCCACTTAAAGATTCTTTTAGTGGCATTTCTCATTATTACTTTCATTGTCAAAAAAAGTAATAATGGTCAGTATCTGATGGGGGGGGGATGGTACTTTTGGGGTTTTTTTGTTTTTTTGTTTGTTTGGTTTTTGGGGGTTTTCTTAATCTTGACTTGAAAAATAAAGAAGAGAAAGATTTTTTTCCTGGAGTAAATGCCAGGGAAAAGACATAGCACAGTGTATTTCTCTGCATTAAATACTAGAAAAGTGATGCAGCTGGACTTGTTGAGTTGGCATTCCAGATGTTTTCAAGCTTAAGTCCCCAAATGTGCTGGTAATTGGTGTGTTTTCTAGCATTCAGAAATACCCATGTATCGGTGAGAATGAATTTCATGTTTTCTGCTTTGCATGGTTTTAGATGGACTTTTCTCAGCTATTTGTAGTGCTAAAACCAGTCCTGCATTTCACAAAAGCATAGTGCCAGGTATCACATTCACACTGGTTAAGGAAATGATTCATGAAATAGAAACATATTTTCCAGGAAATTTATACCTATTGACTGTGTGTCCAAGGGGATCACATCATCAGCTCAAGAAAGAAATTCCATTCTGAAAAATCACTTCTTATGGCACCATGATCTCGACCAGTTTTTTTCAGGTATTTTCAGATGGAGAAGGATAAATGATGCAAGCTGTTACATTGATCAGTTCCCTTTTTATTTAGAAATATTTATTCAGGCTTCTTTATTTTTTTTTAACTATTCTGCAAGGTCCTCACTGAAATCGGTGCAATGTTTATTTGCAATGTTTTGGGAAATATTTGATGCAGTTTATTTAAGACTTTTTAGCGGGTAGAAATAAGGTAGCAAAATGCTTCATGGGTGTCTATTTAGAAACCGTTTAGCAGTTAGATAGTAGGATGTTCCTCAAAAAGTTTTTTTTTAAGAATATTTTGTTGGGCAACAGAAATCTGTGTTGAGAGAGAAAGAAACCAGGTGCTCCATTTCCTTCCCTCATTTTTTTTATTTACCCTTTAGCATTGAGTGGATTCTTCATAACTGATCGGAAAAAATCCTTTGCTTCTTGTTCAACTGTTTAATGTCTTATATAAAAACTGGTATTCCCAAGCAGATTTCCCAGAGAAAAGTGACAATAATGCCAAGCTTTTCTGGGCAGCGTAGCACCGAGGTTGTTCTCATAGCACCTCCACGTTTGTGTTGAGAGACACGTGCTCTGCGTTCTCTATTTTCCTCATGGCAAGAACTTCTTTGGGAAGTTGGAAGAAAGAAATTGATTGCACTGTAAAACAGATTTGGTGAATACCATCAGTGTGCCTTTAGATGGCATTTTCACTGGAATGTCTGAAGACACCTTAAGGTAGGTGATGATTGTTACTTCTGTTTTACCGTTGGTAAAATTAAATCACTAGGGATTTAAGTGGTTCACCTGAAGATCAGATAATAAATCCAGAGCATGTTAAACACCAAACTCTGCAGCTCTCAGCCTCTGGCAGAATAGCTCCATTTAGTAGGAAAGGAAAAAATCCCCAAACCCTTTAATTAGTCATGGACGGAATGAAAGTGCATGAATCTCATGCACTTCTAATCACACAGTTATTTTTCATTGATTCAAAGCTATTCTGGGGTGTGAGTTCACAGGGAGAAAGGGTGACTAAGGTGAGAAGTGTTCAAACAGCTGAGCAAACCGCACATGCATTTTAAAATGCTGCTGGGTTTGTAAGTTCATAAAAGCCTCATAACTTTAAGATTTATTAGCCAGGATAGTAATTTTCCAAGGGAAATAGGGGAAGATGTGAGTTAATTAACCCTCTACAATACTGGATGTTCTATAACACTGGAGAAATAGATTATTTTTTTTTCTTTTTTTTCTGCCTTTGATTGACCAATGTAATGCTGATCCAGAGAGTTATGTGGCTATAAAAACAAAACAAAAACCAAACCAAAACAAAAAGCACCAGCAAGAGTGACACGAGGGTGTGTTATGGTGAAATGCTTCCAGTACAGATAACTCATTATGAATGCTCTTGCACATAACAAGGGAGACTTTAGGAAACGTTTTTCTGGATGACTGTGCCATTTTTCTCATGACTTGCAAGAAAGCTGCATTCACACTGGAGCATATTTAGCGAAATACACATAGGAGATCAGAGGAACAGATTTCAAAGCAAAATCGACGAATTTTCATTTTTCTTTAGATGGAGTGATTTAGTGTTCTGATTTGAGTTTTGTTAGGAGATTGACCTTGAAGAGCATAACTTTTGTGGTTAGAGTAATATCATTGGTGGGCTTTGATGTAGCTGGCAAGTATGTTTCACAAAACGTTTGTATTTTACAGATACAGTTTTTTTTCAGGAAAAGTAATTTTTTCCACAAGACTCTGGAAGGATTTTATAATGCATATAAATGGAGTTTATTATGGTTTTGGCAGATTTGTGACCCACGTTAATTCATATAACTCACAATGTCTCATAGTGAGTAGGCAAGTTTCATATTCCTGGGCTCAGGTAAAGATTCCTGGATACAATTCTCTGACCCTGACCTCAGGCAGTGTATTTTCTTAGGCCAGAACATGTTTTTTCCAGTAGGTGTGGGACAAAGGCATGTGTATTGATCATACTAGCTACTTCTGTATGATTTAATGTATGATTCACATGCCTAAAATAGACAGTGAATATAAAAGTGTCCAAACAGCTGCGTAGGCTAAACAGACATTTTAAAATAATGCCATTTATAAGTTCATACAGCCTCTTAACAGTAAGGCTTATTAGCCAGCGTAGTAATTTTCCAAGGGAAGTAGGAGTTGATGTGAATTAATTAACCCTCAAGTACATTGCAGACGTTGTAGGACTGAAGAAAGCAGCACATGGAACAGTCCTGAACCACAGACGTTGGGTAGCTCTTTTCTACTGTTCAGTGAATAGTCTCCACCTTGCATCCAAATACTGAGACATTTGCAGCAGGATATTAGCACTAGTGTTAGAGAAATGGTGTTGATGAAACAAGGGATGGAAGGAGAGCACTTTGTTTTGTCATAATTGTATGGGCTTGAGTGTTTAGCCTTTTTATTTGCTGGTGAGAAATCAAAAGCACTGAATCGTACAAGCACAGTGATTATCAGAGACCCCTGATTTAAATAAGTCATGATCAGCTTGCCCCAAGTCACCGATATGTACAGCGCCTTAGTAGTCCTCATTATTTCTGTATTTATTTTCCCATGCCTGTCATGGTGACAGGTTTAAAATAACAAAGATAATAAATATTTTCCTGTATATTTGTGTATTCAAAAATAACTGCAGACTTCTCCAAAATATTAATGAAAAGGCTATCTCTATAAGGAGACCGAGCCTGTTACTTCTGAGGCAGAAAACAGAAAATTCTACATGCAGTTCGGTTGTTTTTTCTCCAACTGTTATGCCACTTCAAATAAACACGATGATCTGCCAGACTAGTATTAAGATAAATGTTTAGTGGTCTCAGTTAAGTCCATTTCCTGCACTTATTTCTCAGCATGCAGTTGTCTAAAATGCGAATGGCAATAGCTGGTGTAATTGTGAGGGATCTGAACAGACACGCTGATAAAATAGCCGGTAAAAAAGTAGCAGCTGATCAGACCCACGGGTGGTCCTTTGCAATGTTTTGTTTACAGAAGTTTTTGACATTATTTGCAACAAAAGCATACTTCTGACAGGAGGTCATTTTGTTTTTTCTGAAATGTGCGATATCAGTTAGCAGGGAAAAGTCCTAAGGAGGAGGGTTCAGAGGGCTGGGGATTAAATCCATTGCTGTAACAGAAAATGTGCTGCTTCTGTTTGTAACAGAATACTTGTGTTTCCTTCAAGGAAAAGAAGGGACATTTGTCATGTAGAAGAATGATTGTCCACCTGATTATGTCACCTGAAGATAGATTTTTGTCCTGGAGCTGAAAATAGACTGCTCAGCTGAGTGGATTTACTCCTGAGTTGATTCATTTGCCAGTTTGGCAGACTAAGGGCTAATCCAGGGAAGGGCTTTGGACACCTGGGGCTCAAAGCAGTGGAACAGAAGCTAGTGAGTGTTGCACCATGAGCTCATCTACCAGCTGCCCTCTTGCTTGGCTGGGGTTTCTATTCTGCATGAAGGTTTTGCTCCCCAGTCAGCTGTGAGGTCCACACACACCTCGCCGGAGCTCTGGAGGGCACCATGTAGGTTGTCTTTGGGACCAGTGGTCCTTCTTCGGGCAGAGAGAGCGCTGTCAATTAACTTCTCAATGTCACCTTTAGAATGCTTCTAAAGCAGAAACATTTGCTTATAGCAACAGTGAAGAGTCTTTCCAGAAATTGAGAATGCCATTTACCAGGCATTGTTCATGCTCACAGCATGAATTGCCTTTTAGGAAGCTGTGATTTAAACGTGGAAGGTAATCAGCATTTTTTGCCTGGGGGGGAAAAAAGGGGAACATCTTTGTCTACAGATGGGAAAAGAAGAGAAATTAGTATGTCAGCTGAGCAAAATAATTCTGCGAGTCTGTCCAAGATGTAAAGACACCAGTGTGGTTGAAAGGCCAAGTATTTAGTAGATTTTCCTTGGGACAGGAAGAAACAAGGCATGTATGGTCCTTCAGAGTTGTTTGCAGGCTGAAGAGAGTTTGAGTTTAGCAGAAGTGTCAGGTCACTCTAGAAAGTTTCCATATACTGATCAGAGACTTGACAGCAGAATACCAAAAAATATCAACCCAGCTTAAACATTCCTTGAGTCCCCTTTTTTGCTTTTAACTTTCTCTTGAATGTCTGTGTTTTTCCAATAAAATTTTTGTAAGGGTAAGGTACAACAGACAACGGTCCCTCTGTGGCAATGATTCTTCTCCTTGAGCTTGAAGGTATACTAATTTTAAAGAGTCCTGTATTTCTTGGCTTCCATAGTTTATTTACTGACATTGCTTCTGACGCTTGTAGGAAGACTATAACAATATAATACTGGGAGTAATGGTACAACTGGGGGGCTGATGAGATCCCAGCAGGTCATCTGATGGCTGATGCCATGTTGCAGGAAAGTTAGAGAAGCCTTTCAAATCATCAGGTACTTTTCCCTTTAAGGACTTGCTGCTGCAGAGTTTCAAGATTTCCTTTGAATAGTTGACGATTCCTCTTTGTGTCCTGTGGGAGATGAGAGGCTGCTGTATAAAGCCAGTCTTTATGGGGATCCTCACTGGTGTCTCACTAGAAATAATGTACAAGGTGCCATTGTGAAAAGATGGATTGCAGAAATATATATATATATAGTGGATGATAAATACAGGTGACAACAAAGAAACGTTAAAAAGAACCTGGTATAGGAAAGCTACTGAACCAACTGAGTCAAAGTCTCCTTCAGTAAAAATTAGTGTGGTCTATCGACTTTGGTTATTCCAGCAAAGCACAGAGCTTAGCTTATCACATTTTCAGTTTGCTCTAAACTTACAGAAAGGTTTATTGGAGACTTAAACTATACACCAAACCAAGAACCTTGAAAAGTGCGAAACTTTACAGGTATTTTTTTTTTCCCCTTCACTCATTGCTGTTCAAATACATTTTTTTCATCAGCTGAGGACACAGGCAGACGAATTAGTATCCCTCAGCTAATAATCATTCTGTTGGGACTCTAAACTTACAGAGGCAGAAAGCAAGTGTGATTTTTATGCCTTTGAGAGTAAAAGGCAAATAAAACAGGAGCAGGGGAGTCTTTCTCCTTGATGCTTTTCAGCCAGAGGTTTATTCAGGTGGAGGCAGGAACGGCGTTTCTCCCAGCCACCACTGAGGAGAGTTGAGCCAGAGCTTTCTTCAAGCCAAAGTGGCTACATGGTCAAGTGAGACAGGACCCTTGGCTTGTTAATCCCAGCTGGTTTTGGGTGTAGGATAGGATCCCTAAGTGCTCAGCGCTCTCAAAAACTCATTTTAGCTAAATGTACAGTGGTTAGGTGCTGGGTTTAAGAGCCAGAGAGCCTGAAGCAGCAGGTGGGAGCCACGTCTGCCTGCAGCACCCGTCTCATGGCGAGTGGTGCTGGCTAAGGGAGGGCAAGGAGGACCAGGCATGGGGGTTGCAGGGGCAGGTCCAGCCGTGTGGGGCTGCCTGGCCACTATGGGTGTTCCCCTCCAGCACTGACCTGTGGTTCTTGGCAGCCCTGAGGAGAAAAGGGGTGACACCAGCCAGAGGAAGGGTTTACTGTTTTCAGTGAGGCAGCCAGCTTTTGGTCACTGGTGCCAAAAATACAGATTTTATTAGTGCTGCAAAAAGAAACTCTGTTCAGGGGTCTTTATTTTCAATACCAGTTTAATTCAAGTCAATACTGCAAAGCATATTCCATTCTCCTCTACCCTAATGCCATTTCACAGCCCTCATGTGGAGGGCTGTGGAGTTGCCCTCATGTGACAGAGTAGAAATGGGTTCTAGGTCTTCAGGGAGTCTGCTCTATTATATCAGATTTGATGCATAAATGTGCAAATCCTGGGGGTGGGGGAGAGATGGGGGTAGGGAGAGGAAAGGCCTGGGATATGTGAACTGGTTTCAATAAGAGCTGGTATGAAATTTCATCCCTTCTCAAGAAGAAACCAGGCTTTTCAAAATCTCTCCCATTTTTCCAAGCTTAAAGTAAATAAGTAAATAGCTCATGCTCCCACTTGTTGGCTTCAAATGGAACCCAGAACCAGGGGGTACAAAGGAGACAAAGGGCATTTAATGGCTTGAAAGAAAATATTTCTAAATTGCTCAGGATGAGGTAAGGTCAGTTCTTAAGAATTTCCCCATTTGGTTTCTGTAGCAGGGGATAGCAACTGAAGAATTTTGTTCGCCTGTTCTTCCATTTGCTGTATACCAAATAGCTATGCCAGGTACTTGAATAAAGAAATACTTAATTACTAAAACTTTAATTTAAATTAGCTCTAAAAACTCATTTTGTTACTTTCTTTAATTATCCGAGCCAAATAAACATCGAAGAGTATCTCTCACTTTAATTTAGGACCTGATTCAGCAAGGTAATTTAATTAAGTGTGAGTATAATTCACAGCACATTAGAAGTCCCACTGAAACCTACTTTTGCTGTTTTGCAGTTGTTTCAAAGCTGATTTTATTTCTTGAAGCACCAAGACAAGCCAAGCGTATTTTTTTTCATTTCAGCTCAAGTTGTGAGCAGGGGAGAAAGGCAATTTAAGGTTAAGTGGAGAAAAATGTTACACACTACTTGGGAGAAACCTGAATTTTAAGTAGCAAAGGATGCAGAGGAGCAGAAGTGTGCGCGAGCTGGGTGTTTCTCAAGCTGCAGGTGGATGCTCATTGCTGTATGTGGCAGTAACCGTGGCGTTGCCTGGATGGGTCTGCAAAGGAGGGCACAGGAGGCAGCACTTTAATAAATACCTCAGTATCACACAGAGCTGGGCTGTGTTGTGCTCCTCACCAGAAGTACAATCATAAAACCTTCACAAACACAGGCATTAATCGTTGTGTTCTGGGTGGTGGCAGAAACCAGGTCTCCGCTTGAGTGCCCACCTCGCTTGCCTGGATAACTCTAAATGTGCTGCAGGTGTCTTTCTCTACTGTCCCAGAAAGGCTGATGAGGCTATGACAGAGGCTTTGCCTGGGTGAGTTTCTATAAGAAAGGTACAAAGAAACACTCACCTTGACGTTAGCTTGGTTGGAATACTTATTTTTAAGATCCAGCTCGCTCAGAGTGTGGTCCTGCTCACTCTGGTATGAATAACTCCATTATATTAAAAAAAAATTACAACTGCATAAATTAGAAGAAACTTGGATCCTGTGCCTTTCTTTCAAGAAATTGTGAATGCAGTTTGGGAATTGACAAATATTTGGTATCTCAATTGAAAACACATGGAGGAAAAAATTTTGTCTGTTGTTATGGATACAACAATATTATAACTCAGTGTGTTTTAGCTTTAAATTGTGATCTAGATAATGAAATACTTTATTTTGTTTAAAAGCTGTTAAAATCATGCTATTAGAAGTAGTGCCAGTCTTATAAAAAATGTAGAAGAAACTTAGCCGATGTAAAATGTTTTTTATTTGAGGAAAATACCTAAACAGCTTTCTAAAAGTTTAGGAAAACTTTGAACCTCTGGTCTAATGACACAGAAAATGCTGGAAGATTAGCATTTTAAAACAAATATTTTTTTGTGTGTAATACAAGAATAATTAATTGTTACGTTAAAGGCGGAGGGATATAACAATGAAGCAATTTATCAAATGCAAATGCAGGGTTATGAATAGACTCCAAGAAAGCCCGTAGCTTCTTGTCCAGAGAGCATAGTGCAGAGCTGCTTTCCCACAAAGTTAACGTTATGTCACTAACAGAGTTGCTGGGAAACTGGGGTACTTCCACATAGAAAATTTGTTTGAGAGATGTTTCCATTTTTGGATTTATCAATACCTAATTCTGAAAAAGGCTTTTCTTTTTCTCTTTGTCTCCTTACCCACTCCCTTTTTCTGTTTCCCCAAAATTTCAAATGGGAATGGTGCTGCCTCAAGTGAGTGTCGGTGCTTGGAAACATTTTAACTTTGTAGAGTAACATTTAAATGCAGAATTTTACTTTAAAAAGTACATTCCAGAAGCAGTTCTGCTATGCTTTCATGCAAGAAGAAAATCCTTTCAGTTGCTACCGACAGCTGTTTGGAGAATAGTTTCTGAAACACTTGCATATTGTGTTTGGGGGAGGAGGAGGCAGAGAAAGTCTCTTTCTCAAGAAATTCATACTGAGCAACTTAATTCACTCTGGGAAAAATACCTGCAGTGTAGTCAGAGAAAAGCTTGATCAAGTGGCAGCAATTCCTTTAGCTTACAACAGACAGAAAGGTGGGTGCTTTTCGCATTGTTATTGATCTTTAAAAGACCAAGGAGTGTGAAGCAAAGGTATTAGTTGACCTGTAGCTCCTGAGTCCTGACTGTATAAATGGCAGAGCTGAACCAGGTTGGATCAGGCTGCACCTCCAGGTCTTTTCCACTGTTGAGCAAGGGAGTGCGAACTACTGCTGAAGTAGCTTTCGTTTGATCTCTCCTGCACAGGTCTCTGTTGCTTGGTTAAGCGTGTTTGCTTGGTTTGCCTGTTCAGCCCCAAGTGAAAAAAAAATCAGCACACAAAAACCTCAAGAAATATCTTGGCAGAGTTGGTTTCAGAAGCAGAAGGTGGTGAGGAACCGCTGGCCTCCCACCGGTGCACAAAGGGTGCACTGTGAAAATTGAACTTGAAAAGAAAAAGGGACAAATACTTTTTGAATTTTTGTATTTGAGTTTTAGTAAGCCTCCTTACTACAGCAAAAGTTTGTAATACAAATAAAGATAAAAAGGTACATGTACATTTAAGTGCTGTTGAAATACAGGTTGATTGAGGAAAAAGGGAATGCCCCTTAATTGTCTCTGCAATAGCAAAAATGGACCACACTGTATAATGGGGAAAAAATACTTAGCTGTTTGGGATGATTTAATTGTAGTGTGAATATGCCCCAAATCTGCAGCTGGATAGCTAAAGTAGGAGTGCCAGGATCTTTCTGAATGGCTTGTTTTCAGTTAACTCAAACATGTCTGTTTCTGTTTATGGTAGCAGCTCTTCTGTAATTTTACCTTTTCACCTTTGTCTGTAAAAGGGCTCGTGGTGTTGGGAAGATAACCAAAATACCCGCGAACTGTAGAAATGTCTTCCAGGACACGATGCTCTCACAGAAGACACTGGATTGAGGGCATCAAGCATAAATAGCACTTTGTTTTGTAATTTTTCCTGGATTATATGACACCTTAATTTTTTTTTACTAGGTCCTTATTCCGTGAGAGGAACAAACTTACTGCATCTAAAGGGATTCATTATGATCTCCAAGATCTGAGACCCTGAATGTGCTATGCAGGATGATTAACTTAGTGCTTGTCAAAAACACCATTCAACCGTTTCTCACCTGCCCTCTGGATTCAGCCTCTGCCATGGTCGCTAGCAGACAGACACTAGATGTGCACATCTCTATTTGTTCCTGGATGCCTTGACTTTTGCATTTTGCTGCTTTGTATTTAAATAAGCTCTAGATACTTTCCAGTCATATTCAACATATTTCCCCTGTTTTTCCAGAGCAGGTGATCTCTCAGTGGTAGCTCTGTCAGTCATAAATTATTTTAACTGAATTATTTGTTGAATTTGCAGCACATCTTTTGTGAAACTTGGTTGGTCTATGGAAACTACCGGATCACTCCTGTTTCTTTAACGGCTTCTAATGGAGAAGTGCAACGTGTTTCTGAGTCAGCAAAGGGAACCCTGCACGTTTCCCAACAGCCAGAGGAGCAGGTTGGGGAAAAAGACAGGCAAGCCACTAATGAGCTAATAACAGTAAACAGAACGGAGGAAGATCAAAGCCGAGCAGCTTGAAACGAAGGGCCAGGTGGACACCAGAAGGAAATGCTGAGCGCTCTGTTGCTTTGGCATTGAGGGAAGACAACTTCAGAGCGAACACTTACATGTGTACAAGGAATATCAGCTAGCAAGATCGTGATGAATTTTTCAGAAAGTAGGCAAATCGTATTCCATAAACTTATAATTCCTGGTATACTAAAAGTCACAGCAGGGATGCTTGCCTCAGTCTTGTCTCTGGCACTCCATGCTCTTCAGCGAGCTTAATGCTGTCCAAGGGGCTGGGGGGTGTGGAGGAAACTATTCCCTTCTTCCTAACCATTCTTGACACGTCTGAAGACCGCCGCAAAGAGGACTGCTCCTCTGCTCCTCGGCATGAGCAGCCCTAATCCTTCAGCTTTTTCTAATAAGCTGCCTTCCCCAGACCCCTCATCATCCTTGTTCCTGTTCTCCAGGTTTTTTTCCGTTCTGTCCACATCCTCCTGGGATGATGGTGCCCACAGCTGAGCTGCCTGCTTCCCACCACTGAGCCAAATGCAAGCGTTACGCCATGTGTTTTACAGATGATACTTCTGTTTATTTTTCCCAGAATGGTTTTTCATTTTTTCCCAGCAGCATGATATTGTTGACTCATATCTGTGATTTAATATATTATAGCTCAATGGTGAAGTGCTTGAGGGTTTGGGTGGTTTTCGGGGTTTGGGTTTTTTTGCTTTTCTGGCTGCTTTAGGAAAAAATTTAAAAAAAAATGCTATAGGATCACAGGCAGATTTAGCTTATTTAATTTATCAGTTTTGTCGATGCTAAGATTGAAAAGCTACATTCGCAAAACTACCTGCTGATGTCATGAATGTCACTAAGACTGTAGTGGGCTGTCAGAAGAGTTGTACGGCTCTTTCTTTTAATCGGTATCAGGCATGAGGTTTGTGCTTGACTTAGGTTTGTCTGTCCTCATGGAATAATTTAAATTGTAATTTTTTCTATTGGGTCTGAAGTCAGACTTTTGAAAGTGGAATTAAAAATCTAGTCCTTATTTCTGTTTGTTTCAGGGAAGCAAAAACATTGCAGGCCCTTTGCTGTCTGTGTCGCAGCAGTCTGAACTTCTTTTCAGCCAAAATGTTGTATGTGTGTCAAAGCTTTAATTCCTCCTATCAACAAATCCATGTTGGTTGAAGGCTCAGTTTTTTTCTACGTGCTTGAAACTGTGTTTTACCTTGCAGGTCTACGCTGAAGCCATTATGTTGTGAGAAATATCAGAGATAAGAAATCCTGCAAAGCCGTAATTTGTGTGCAGGCTGACATGCTTCAAAATCATGGACAGGAAAAAAAGGTATTTTTTTTCATTTCTAACACAATTTGGAAACAGATGAGTACTTAACCTCTTGAGACCAAACATATGTTAGTATGAAGTAGCAAACTTGTGTGTTTGTTGCCCATTTCATGACTACAAGCTAAAAATATTTTGACATCACTAGTTAAAGTTTGATAAAGCTAATTATTGTCATAGAAGCACCCAAGATGCTTGCCATGTTGGCTGCCTTTCAGTACATCCCACTGAATATTGCAGTGCTTTCCAGTCAGATGTTAGAGACCGTTTCATGAATGCATATAACAACCTGGCAAAGTTTCCTGCCACTGAATGTGCGCTGGCTGCGTAAATCTCAGGGTATTTATTCCTGTTTCTGTCATTTTCTTCTTAGGAAACCATTTAATACACAGACTATATCTTCTGCACGCATTCAAGTGGTAAAAGGAAAAAAAAAAGAAAGAAAGAAAAAAAAATCTTCCCATAGCTCATTTTCAGCTCATGTTTTGTGTTTCAAATAAATTTGTGGATGTTGCAACAGCTGTAGACTCTGCAAAGCAGAAGTGTCTCTTGATTTAGCCTGTGACATGATTTTGCTCGTTCTTCTGCTGCTTCCTGAGCTCAGCATGTCCCGGTGGTGTTTGAGAGAGATACTAAGTCAGCTGGCTGCTTTTCCAGTCGGCATTACTCTCACCCTGCCTTTCCCTACAGACAGCAACTTCTGTGTGATAAGGACAAGTTTTTGGCTATGAGCATTCATCAAAAAACACCATTCCTCTAACAAGTATGTTAAACTAAGATCTCTGATCCATGTCCAATTTGTCTCCTGCACAGCACTCTTCTTAGTTTGCTGCTTTAATGCAGCAGGATTGGAAATAATCAGGCTTTCAAACAATACCATGTGGCTGAGCACACAGTATAGAAACCAGAATGTTTGAGAATTGCATCATTATCTGTATTATACAGATGGAGCAGCCCATGAGAGAGAGCTTTATATCACAGACGTAGTGGTGGAAATCAGACTCGGTCCTCTCACTCCCCGTCCTGGATTCTGGGCAGTAGGTCGGACAACAGCATGAATGGTTCAGGGCTTCTTTGTTTAGCTTTTGGGTTTTTTGGTTTTCTTTTTTTCTTTTCTTTTTTTCTTTTTTTGCCGCTTTTGTAGCTTATCCCTCACTCTTCTATCCCTACTCAAGGCTGATGTACTCCTGGTGGAACCAGACAGTCACTTTCATCCCAAGTCTCTTCTGCTTTTTTGCCAAATCTGCTTCATGCTTCAAACTGGTCAGGGGGAGCAGTGGTCATAGCCAGGCTGAGGTGGATGTTAGAAACTGGGAACAGGAGACTGTGATCTCTTAGCAGCAACAAGAAAAGCCTGTAGACAGCTTAGCAGCCGTCAGATCTGGAGATAGGATGGGGACCGAATACTGTGAGCGTTGCCAATTCATGCAGTATTATACTAGAATGGGTATTTCTAACTTAAGGGGAAAAAAACCCTCCCAGTAAAGAATAGGGTTGTTCTAGTTCTTAGGACATTTAATGATGTACTGGCACATAGTAACTGCACTATAAATATAGTCTGAAAAAATATAAGCTTAGTTTGGAAGCTGCTCTCTGCTAAATTATGGGGTTTTGATCCTGACCTAAACTGATCCCACATGTTCCTGGATTCTCCCAACGTTTGAGTGCACAGTAAATCAACCGTAGTTTTTGCTTTTTATTGCAAAGAATGAACAGAAGAGATTGGGAATTATATGACTTTGGCATCTGTTTATCACGTGGTTTAGGATTGTTTGATATCTTTTTAGCCTTAAGGTTTAAGTAAAGTTTAAAACAGGTATACAGGATCAAAACTAGTTAACTGGTATCAGTTTACAGAAAGTAGTCTGAGGTTCACCAAAGCATTCGTTTCAAAAATACTCAGTGCCTCTACTGAGAAGAGAAGAATGCTAGTACTGATCTTACAAGTATTAATGTGTTGTGCTCACACATATTTCACATTATTGACTACATGAAGAAATAGTACCATAGCAGTGAACAGTAAAGAAGAAAAAAATATTAAGCAACTTCCGTGGTAATAAAGCCCAATGCTTTGAAGCAACAGCTGTTGTACCCCTAGATTATGCTGCTTCTGCTTTGAAAAATGTGCGTGTTCAATATTTCTTCTTTCTTCCTCTTCTAAGGCCATCTCTTCCCTCTTCTTTGCTCCTCCTTGTTGTACCAACTTCAGCGGTGTTATTATAAGCAAACGTCTGTTCTGCAGCATGGATTTTAGCCTTCCCACCTCAACTCTATAGCTCTTTGCATTTCTGTTCACAGACAGTTTTTTGTCATCTGATCCCTGCTCACTTGCCCTCCAGCCTTTTTTTATTCTTAAGATATTTTGTACTTTTTGTCTTTGCAGCCTGTACCTGGTAACTTCTTCCTCTTTGTTGGCCTTTTTTTGCAAGTTTTGTTTTGGTTTGTTTTATTTTTATTTTTTTTTAATTGAGAGTTGGTATTTATATTCTTTAATGGTAGTATTAAAGTATGGCTAAACTATATTCTTGAACTTGGCTTTCCTAATGGGCTGACTTTCCCGTCTAAAACACTAGTCTTGCAGCATGATTTTTGTGAGCTGACTGCCCACACAAGTGTGTTGCCATGTGGGCTGTAGAGTCAGCTCGTCTGAAGTCTTACTCAGTAATTACCAGGTAATAAAAGTTAACTGCCCCATAAAACCACATGGAAGAACCATGCTATTGCTGGCTTGTCCTACTCAGCCGTCCTCTTCCTGTGTGCTGGACCTTTTGGGCAGGGGAAAGGACTAACCAAGGTCCCTTTTAGCTCTTCTCTGTGGTTCTGTGATAACTGTTGACCCTGGTTATGGGCTGTTGAAGTCAAGGATCAGAGGACTTCTGTAACAAACTGGGATCTGAACTAAACAGTTGCTATTTTATTTATCTGGGTGGAGGGAATAAATAAGTCACTCCAAAGTTATCCTTTAATGCTTAGTCATTTTCTAGGCACCTTGAAAAATGTTTCACTTAGTGATACTTCAGAGCTAATCTAGTGTGGCACTAAATTAGCTGGTGTAGAGTGAAGGTGTCTAACATGAACTCAAAGAGAGGACAACTTTGCAACTCACCCAAATTGGCTGTGGCTCAAACTGGCAGAACTAGTCTTACTTCTCTAGTCTGCTAGGCGTGTATAATAGCTTTATGAAGAAATGAAAAATATCAGGTTTCTGCCAACCGGATTTATATCCCTGTTGTAACTCGTAATTTATACTACTGTGGTTCTGGTATCTTTTATCATGTGCGTCTTCTGCCTCGTTTTTTACTTCTCAATGAGATAACAATCCCATTTATTTTTTTCTTCTTTTTTGTTTCCTTTTTTATTACTAAGTAACTGAGATTTCAGTCTTCCTCAGGGGCTGCAAGTATATCTGCGCAGAGTTCCTGGGAGAATTGTGAAGGAGTTTAAAAATGATACAGAAGGCTATTAAAACAGAGGATGGGTAGCTTGGGAGGGGAGGCTGCTGAGTTGTAGAGTCAGGCCACCAGAAAGGATCTTAGGATGTCATTTAATCCATGCCTCTGCCCAAAGCAGAATATTTACACTAATATTCCTAATACGTGCTTGTCTAAACTGTCCGTAAATAGCTCCAATAATGACAATGCTTCAGCTTCATTAGGCAACTGCTTACCCTTAATGTTAGAAAGCTTTTATTAATCTTGAGTCTAAGTATTCTGGGTTGTCGTTTATGTCACGTCTGGATCCCAGACATAACCTATTTGGGATAGTGCAAAAAGAATTCAGCTGCTTTCCTGCTTGTTGCGCTAATTTTCCAGGAGTGGAGAAGGAGAGAATCAACAACGTGAAAGTTGCTTTCAGAAGGAAGTAGCTATTTTCACTCCTTTTTGTCAGGTTGATCATTACAGTGCCGGTAATGCCGACAGACAGTTCAGGGTCTCCCCTTTGCAAGAGGGATCACAGCTAAGCATTTCCTGCACTGAAATTAAAATCCTGAGCCTTCTGCAATGGCTGCACATGGCCATTCTGCTTTTAGTTAAAAACCAATGAGCTGTTACACTGAAATCTAGGCAAGGGAGCTGTGAAGGGAAAACACACGAGAGTGCCTTGATTAATAGCATCCCTAAATGACAATGGCTGTTTTATAGTTTTTATGAGGATTGTAGTGTTTCTCATATATAAAAAAGGACAAGATGTGGTTGTAATTAATAGAGAGGCTCTTTGTTGAAGCTGTTGACTGTAGGAAAGAACCCAAGGGTTTCTCAGGCTCCTCAGTTGTAAAACTAACTAAATACATCTAGGGCTGCCTTGTGTCACTCCATGGCATCTTTCAAAGCTGTAATTAGCAGATACCTAATGAGTTGTGGCTACAGTGTGTGGATCAGATGACTCAAATATTTACTTTAGGCCTCTGATTCTCTTTCTCCACACAAGGGAGAATAATTTGGTTTTAATATTTAGAGACTCAGTTTTCTTCGGTCGTCTTGCTTCAAAACTTTGTTGTTTTCCAACAGTCTATCAGACTGAGCCCTCTCTAGTGTCTTCAGCAGCAAGGTACGTCTAAAACATTTCATGGTAAGAGTCCTTGCTTCATTAACTTTTTTTTTTTTTTTTTTGTAAGAAGTTTGCCTGAAAGACGTATTTTCACTATTTGTGGAGTCTGATGCATAAAATGCAGTTGGCCCTTTGACAGCTAAAAAGGAGCAAACGACAGAGTGACATCATTACCCTCCCTGCATTTTTTAGCAAGATTGCAGCTGTCCTGTTGCTTCACGGTGGAACTTGTGAGCGTAGGACTCCATCTCGTTAATGGTGGGTGGAAACAAATCAAGCCAGGCTATATTTTTAGCTATAAAAGAGATTCGGCAATTTTCACCAACAGAGCAGGGTAAAAATATTTAGGAATCCAGATCCCTGACACTTACCGGGCACAACAAACTCTTCAGCCAGAGACCATGAAGTGTTCTGCCAGTAATAAGTTAGATGCGATTTAGTCTTGCCAGCTCAGCCCAGTGTACACCATCTCTTTTTCTGTATTGATTTTGCTTTCTCCCTCACAAACTTTGTATTCATTTATCTGCCTGTGATGACTGAAGCTCAGGGCAGACAAATTAGTTTTATCATCGTGTTGTGAGCACGTTGCACCCTGTAGGGCCAGGGAAGGGAAGGGATGGCTACAGCCGTTCTTCCACTGATGTCTTTTTGGACAAAGGTTGTTGACACATAGCAATGTCAAGGAAGGAGTTGTTTTCAGGACAAGAGTTTGTGTGTCAGTTCAAACTCCCTAGTTTGAAGCCTTCCCATTTTTGTCAGTCCACAGGCACTCCTTCCACTGTCTTTCGTTAGCCCATTTGAAAACTTTGAATATTAGCTTTGACAGTAATTTCTTATTGACCGTGCTTGAGCTGACCTTGGTTCAGAAACTTCCTAATTGTTCCCTATCCTCAGTCACTTCCACTGTAAAGAGTAAATATTCAGATAAGAATCAAATATTGACCTAAATCAAAGATAAATATCTGTCGGTTGGCTGTTTTTCTACACAGCTGGTTGTTCCTGAAGACTGTTCAAAACCATTCTTTAAGAAATAAATGCATGACTTCAGATGTTAGAACAGCAGTACATCTAGACACATAATGCAAATAGTGTATTACAAGCAACTTCGATTGCATGTACCTGAAATGGATTTATTCCTGGAACTTTTCTAGACATATGTCTCAGGGGACCTGAACTGAATGTTCAACACGTTTTGAATAAAGGAAGAAAAAGCATGGGGGAGGTTAGCATGTGCTGTAAGAGTATCTGTTTTATTAACAGTCATGGTTGTCACAATAAACATGATTAATTTGTTCTTCATCACCAGCCACTCTCTTAACTCTTTAGATGATGACAAAGATGAATAGGGAGCAAGCTTCATCCTTCTGAAAAGCTGTGAATTTAAACAGTGCCAATCTCCTGGTTACAGGCAGTTGACTGAATCACACGTGAGTTGCAATCAGACTAGTAGTCCTTTCCTAACAGTCATTTTTAATGTGCCGGTCTTATTTTTCCCTCAGCCCAGTCATATTTCTTTCAATGATGAAAACGAGGACTATTTTTTCCTCTATCAAATTTGCTTTAGTCTGTGGGCACTGAGTAATTCATATAAATTATGCAATTTATAGAAGATAGGCATTACTTTGGCTCCAAGTTTCCCCAAAATACATAGATTAGTACTAACGTCTTTGAGTCTACCCTCTCACTAACATCCAAGCTCCTATAAATCACTTTCACTTTTATTTTTAAATTTCTCTTGATTTTTGATAAAATTATGCCAGTGGGCTCCGTAAGGCTCGTGTAAAATAAATCAATACATAAAACATGACCGGTTATCCTCCACAGATTTTCTTTTCTGTTGACCCCCTGCTCTCCCTTCTGATGGGCAGTGTTGATTCACTCTTGTCAAACTGCTGCTGGTTATTTTTTTGCAGTCATCAATCTCGTCCATCAGATGTTGCTTATCTGGAGTGACATATGCTTATCTATTAATTAGCAAAGTGACTTAGATGTATGGTAGGTCTGCCTGTCTTTAAAGAGGCCTAGGCATTGTCGGGTTAAGTTGCATTCCTGTCTCTGCTCTTTGGATATCTGTCAGGTAACAATCTTTAAATTTTGGGTTGTATCTTACAAGTGATCATTGAATTTGTTTGCTGATTTACACAGATGGTCAAAAGGGTTGGGCAAAGTTTTGAAACACAGCGGTTATCCCTTCTCTTTAAGATACTTTATAATGGCAGTTTAAAAACTCTCCGAACTGTATGTTGAGTAATGTGGCTGTGATTACAGAGTTAGGAATGGCACAGTCAATTTATCTAAACTGCCAAAAAAAAGGACTAATAACTGTGCTTGAGAATTGACATATGAGGATTTCTCCAGTCCACCTCAAAGTATAGAAAAGCTATATTCTCTGTCTCGGTGAACAGGACTTGCTGCTGCTTAATGTAAGTGAGGCTTCAGTGCAGTGTCTGGAGTGTGTATAGATGCTTACTTAAAATAGACGTGGTGATGTCAAGTGTTAAATACACATCTTGTGTGGCATTTCAAGTCCCATTTGGATGTGAAATTGAAATTGTCATTTGTCATAACCCAAAATGAGATATAGTTCACAATGAAAAGGGTATTAAAGAAACGGATATGTGATTTGGCTGTACTTCACAAGTAAAACCCAAGGTTACATAAACGCCCAAGGGACACTACAAATGCGTCTGGTGGCAACGCTAGAGCCAAACACCCAGTCTCCAACGCACCCTCCCAGTTCTGGATCTTATATCATTAATACATTAGAAATCTCCTTTCTGGTGTGGGAAGATGGCAATGATTTGCCATATAGTCCAACGTTTTGGAGATGGGGGGTTTTATTAACCTTATGCAAAGCTTTATAACTAACAACTCATGTGACTGGTGGGAACACAAGTTTCCATGAATCATAAAGTAACTAAATAATTTCTGCTGGTAAGATAGCCTGCCTTGGCTCTCAGTCAAGTTCATCTTATTCTTCTATTAGTTGTTTTCAGACATTTTTAATGGACTGAATTAGAGGAAAATGTCTCTTAGCAAAGATCTTCTTGCTTTAAAGATGTTTTTAATTCTTACTATGAAGGCTTCCCCAAAATGATCTGTTTAGTATCTATTTAAAATTAATGAGAAAATCCAGAACTAAAACAGGTAATGAGAATCAATTAATTACTTAAAGCTATAGGGAAAGTAATTCTCAACAGAATAATTCAGTCCACGGTCTACAGCTGAGGGACTGAACTGCATAGTGTTATCTGCAACTCAGAACACAACCGTATAAACTGCCGAGTATCCCTGCTCCACCAGAGTTCACGACTTTTCAAAGTACATTTCCATTAAGTCTTCTACCTCTTGGTGAAGTCCTTGGGCAAAAATAGTTGTAATGTTCCATCCTTTTCTTCCAAAGAGGTGGCTCATGTCTAGGATCCTGCAACTTCTCCTA
The DNA here is from genome assembly GCA_008921705.1 of Burhinus oedicnemus. Classification (NCBI taxonomy): domain Eukaryota; kingdom Metazoa; phylum Chordata; class Aves; order Charadriiformes; family Burhinidae; genus Burhinus; species Burhinus oedicnemus. The sequence goes on from VFFE01007182.1 coordinate 2,624,029, forward strand.
AAAGGAAAAAACTGAAACTCCTGCTGTTGTAGAAGAACTGAATTCTATGTTTTTCCTCCCTTCAGATCAACATTTTTAACTGAACAAGAAAACTGGCAGATACTCTGTCAGTTTTCTGTCTTGAAATTCCAAACCATTAAAAACAACAAAGCCTGTCTCTGAGTTACAAGGTTGGACATGGATAAATGACACAATTGCATTTGCAGATGAACGGATGAGTTGAGCTTTAGGTCTTTTCAACTTGCAATGACTAACGTCAAATTAGTATACAAAAAAATATCAAATTGCCTTATAATTTACAAAGTAGCTGCCAAATTGTTAGGGCGACGTAGTCAAAGGCTGTTTTACTTCTAATTGTGAGGTGTTTGGGTATTTGTGCTGAATGAGAGGAATAGGCTGCTTTTAACTTGGCACGCCAGCCCTCTGCGGTCCGCCTCCCAATCTGCCGGCCAGTCTCCTCTTCATAACTGGAAATGGCTCTGCAATTTCAACCAAATTTGAGATGGGATTTAATCACCTGAATTGCCTATGAGGTCTATGAGCACTGGGAGCTGGATAGAAGGAAAAGATTCATGTTGGTGCCCACACTGACAGAAGCACCGTCAGGAAACCATCAGTCACCTCATGGGTTTGACAGGAGCTGCTGGGCCACCCATGTCTCCAGCTCCAGACTAACCACTGCAGGTATCCACAACTCGGGCTGGTGCAGGGAAAGAGCAGATGGCTGGGCTTATTGCACTGGAATGAGATTTAGGGGACAAAGGGCAAAAAGAGATAGGAAATCAAGTTCTGCTAATTTTGCTGCTTATGGAATGAATTTTTATTATTGGAATGGCAGAGCAGCCCCACAGGTCACTTTCTGTCACGGTGAGATTCGTCTCACCAATCTAGTTTTCAAATTGGGTATCAATTTGGCATGTGTGCCTTTTTTAGTTCTTTTTTTCCATCTACTGCAGAAGGCTTATTATAAATATGATTGAGGATTGTAGGAGTTTTTTTAATTTTAAAGACATTTATTGAATATACGTATAATATCAGTGGAGTGAGGGCATAACCAGTGCTTATGTACCACTTGTGGGGATCAAAACATAACCAGACTGGTATTTTACACTCTATGTATATTTTAATGTCCTTATAAATTGTCTTCAGTTGACTTTGAAGACAGTCAGAGGTTAAAATACCAAGTAACTGTTTTGTGAACAATATTCCAAGATACAACAGCTGCCAAAGATAACACAATAGCTTAATTTCGTAACTCGTGGCATGTCTCTGCAGAGTGGACATAATTTTTTTAAAAAAAAGCTCACAATGCATGGATGTTTTTGACAGATCAGTGAATGTAGGACCAAGTTGCAGCCAGTAAACTCCAACTTATGTGCTCAGTTGGATAAATGCTGGGTCTGATCAGCTCTTTTGAAATCTAGCGGATGCTTTTAATTGTTGTTCAGTAACCTTCAAATTTAACCCCTGAATAATAGGTGGAGGCTATTTACTCTGCAACTAATGTTTTGGTGATCTAGAGCAGCGTGATGTGCTGGTGTGGAAATAAGATAACTGTAAGACACAGCAGCCTTGGCTCATGAGTGAATTTCGACTGTTTTTTTTTTTGTTTATTTGTTATGGGGGGGGAATACTGACAAAATTATGCATTACAACAGTGAACAGTTGGCTGCAGCTCTCATCAAGAGACAAAGAAAGTCATGCCTAATGACTAAAACAGACAGCAGGTTGCAAATTTGGACTTCATGATGCATTCCAGTCAGTAACATGAAAGACAGGAAATATCTTACACGTGCTGCCTTTGGGGAACAAGAGAAGATATGGAGGTCAAGCATGGCTCTACTACGTTTGCTGATAAATCTTTTCAATACTGGGTTTTTTCTTTTTTTTACTTTTCTTTTTTTTTTTTTTTTCCTAAGCAGTGTGGTATTGCCTGCAAAGCAGTGGGAAGATCAAACAGCCTTTCAGCCAGCTGCTCAACATTGGTCACTGCCTTCGAGAACGATGAACCCATCAGCGCAGCTGAGCGCTGCTGTACATCACCCAGCACATGCAGAGGTAAGCTGCGAATGACCTTGAGCACTGTACCAACAGCACTTGGCCAAGATCAGTAACAAAGTCAATCTGTTATCTCCCAGCACAATCCAACAAGCTCCTGGAGCAAGGGATGACTCTGGAGCAGTTTTTAACTGCATGTGTTTGAAAGCACATCTAAATTCAATCTAGTGAAATCACTGCAACGTTAGAAACCCCTACTGTTATTAGGATTGACAGAGCCCCACGTCTGTATTCCTTGACGCTGTTTTGTGAAAATAAGATAGCAGACTTCAGAGGGTGTCATTCTTTCTGGTATCAAAATTCGGGCAAGTCACTAGAAAAATGGTGATCTTGGTGTGGTAATGAACACAGTAAAATCATGGGGGTTTTTCTTTATAGATCTTGAAACGCTGTAAAAAATTGCAACTTTACATTTGCTATCCAAACACATCATAATATAGCAAATCAGATTATGTGGTTACTAATATTTTGGCTGTCGTTGTTACTACTAGAATGACAAGTTAATGTTGGCTGCTTCACAGCTTGCTGAGGAGCAGGATCCTTGTTCCAAACAGTTGCCATTTTAAAAAGGAAAGAGTAGAAGTGAAGGAGTAAGTTTCATGCCATCAATGGATTTCTATTGCTCACCTATTTAATTACTTTATTGTGGTGATAACGATGAAGATTTTGTATATCACCATAGTAAAAAATTAGCCCTTCTATGTCAGGAAGAATAAGGTATCTACACCTTTAGGTTAGAGAAAGTAAAGGGAAGAATATAGAGGTGCGCGTGATGAATCTCACAGTACAATATGTCTCCAGTAATTGCATTGGCTTCACAAGGTCTACAAGCGTGCTTAGATATAAGCATGTGGTTAAGCACTTCGGGTCGGGACCAAGGTCTTTATGAGTGGAAACAACCTAATTGTGTCCGGGGTGCTGCCAAGGTGTGCCTGCGCTACTATGGCTCGACTGCAGGGTGGTATAAAAGCTCGAAGAACGTTTGCTGCTTGCCATGAATGGCTTTGACTGACTTTAAGTGAGAAATTTAGGGATTTTAGTTCTTCAGTGGATTATTTTCTTTTAACTCACATTCAAGATATTTTCACCTGTCCTGTAAAGAAATCTTTTGAGATTTCTGATTCTAGACTGTGGTAGGAACGCAGATATGCATGGGAAAAATAATAACCAGAATATACACAAAATGTTTGGTTCAAAACATGTGCCAGAAAAAGAGAGGGCAAAAAGAGGGTGCATTTTTTTTTCCTCAATCTCCTTAGAAGCTAAAGAAAACTATTCATTTCTTTTAAAACACGTAAGCCTTTTTCCTGAGTCCTTTTTGAATATTATAGTAATTGATGCAGTTTAGAAATACCAGGACCAGAGTAAAGGCAGGACTTTACCTATGCGTACATAGGGTTTCAGCCAGCTGGGGATGGAGACTTACCTAAACAGGCAGTTACGTGCCGAATTAAAGTTCATTCCAGTTTCAGCTGAAGTCAATAATAAAATTCAGAATAATTTCAACATTGGAGGTTAAGGGATGCAATCCCTGGTTCAGAGTACAATAAAAATCTATGGGAACCCCAGAGAATCGTCAAAAAAATACTTTCAGAAGTCTGGATTTCCTCTGCACGATGAATTGTCAGAACATCTTGTTGCCCAACAAGGTACAAATTAGGTTGTTAGTTTCCCAGCTGCAAGTTATTGGTGTGGGGAATGACATGCATCAACAAAGCTGCTTGTGCAGATACATATTTCTAGACTTTAAAGAGCTAGTGACAAGGTAATTGTTTGATAGATGCAATATGTTATGGGATTGCTATCCAAATAACACGAACACCAATATTTGGTCATATTGTCAGCGTATGAGCAATCTGTCCTCAAATTGTGTCTGAAAGCAACAAAACCACATTTTCTCAGAAAAAGTTGCATTCGCATGTTCAGTGGAGAAAAAATCTCCACTGGTGATAACACGTTGTGGTCAAGTTTCTCAAAATTGCTGAGTAACTTCTGCCAGACAAATAGGCACTGAATATATTCTGAGAAAACTAAGCATGCGCTTGGCTGGTAAAGCACAACCCTACTCCGATATGCTTATTCTCTAAATGAACTCAAGGAATGAGCCTTGAAATTCCAATTCAGTGAGTTCAAACTCGCGTTGCTCTGAGCAACACCGAGAGTTTACTGAGTTAGTGCATAGACTTGGTTTTTTTAATTTGAGCCTTTCAGAAAGCAAATTAGAAAAAATCAGTCAGGTTGATATTGTTGAAAATATCCATTATTATTATACTTTGGTCTGCTTGCATTTTTCTCCATAATCATGTTGTCATAAACATTTTCCGTTGAAAGTATAAAGTGAACAACCCTTTTATTTTTCCAATCCAATGAATTTTTAGGAAGACGAACTGAATAACATTTCCATAAATCAGAAAGCGTTAATGGTACCAGGGAGGAGGGAACTTGTTTCAGTTTGACAGAAGATTTCGCTCTTTTAGAAAGTTCTTTTTCTATGTTGTGTTTTTATGCATTGGGGCCATCTATGAATTAAGTTAAAAGGCAGTTTTGATGTATGAGGTAAGAAAATGATCAATACTAGACTTTAATGCATTTAAGACGACTTTGACATTAGCAGTGTATGTCTGCTTACACCAATAAATTAGAATTGAGTCTACTTTATTTTAATAACAAATATAAATAGGCTTGAAATGTCTGGAAAATGCCCATTCACATTTCCTGTGCACATCAGTGAAAGATAGCTGTAATGTTTCCTCTCGTATTTTTCTGATTCAGCCAGCAATTCTATTTAAAGAGGCCTTTTCAGTCCTTTACCAATGAATTTGAAGACGTGCATCCAGCTAAGAACTGACACATTGGAAACACGGCTACAGCATAGCATATACCTTTGGCACACACATATATATAACATATCCCTTTTTATAAAAAGGGATATGGTGTGGATTTTTCTATGTATGACTTGTTTGCATGTATAATTTATGAGGCCTGGGGAGATCCCACACTCCAGTCTCACTCTTCCCACATCACCAGCAGCGTATCTAGCAACAATACCTGCTTTTCTGTGTGGAGGGCAGCTGATGTTCATGGTCATGCCATAGCTGGACATCTGGGGACAGGGGGATACAGCAGCAGTTGCTGCTGTACCTCCAGACACATCTGGTACGTGGCTGTGGTTATTTCCCGTGTGGGATGTGTTCCCAGTTAGAAGGGAGAAAATCGGCAGGACCCTCACTCAGCGAAGGGGAAGGCGAGGGTGGGCAGCTGAGGAGTTTTCCCAAGGTGCAGTCCTGCACCACCCAGCCATGGAGAGGGGCCCCTTGGAAAAGGCTGGTAGGCTGTGGGCAGCAAGCCAGTGGTTTTCCTGCTACAACAGGCTTTTGGTCTCTTTTTGCATGATATGGAAGAGCTGCTTTATTCATTTTGTAAAAAGCAGTTTTTGAAGAGCAGTAAGGTTTACAACACAACCATTGTGCAAAAGAAGACACAAGGCCAACAAGCAAGCCCCAGCTGCTGGCTCGGTGCTGACACCCATGTGGCAATGGCTACTGAGTGCTCCGCATGAGCTGCCTTATCCCATTTCTCAGCTCCGATACCACGTTGCCATCTCCTTTTTTGGTTGGTCATTCTTTTTCTGGGGGAGATTGTTTTGGTTTTTAAGTGTGCTGCAACCTCAGGCTTAAACGAGGCAGTAAAGGGGACTGCGTGATGACCAAAGCAAAATACGTATTGGCAGGTTGTAAATTAAGAAGGAGGTTGCTGAAGACAACTTACTAAAAGCTGTGACCCTTTCTTGTGTGGACACACATTAAGTCTTCATTAAATTCCTTCTAGTCCTCATGGATAATTACAAACAGGGCGAGCAGGTCCTCCTGCAGGTTGGGCTTCTTCACTGCTTATGCTAAATCATTAATAAATATCTTAAGTAACATGGGGTTTGATAGAGAATTGCAAGGCAGTTAGATCTTCACCTTCTGTCATTATAACATTAATATTTGCATCTAATTTTGATTTTGGTCTCCTATTCCATTTTTGATGCAGAAAAGTGTTTCCCTCTCCTTCCATGTCATGAGCCTGCTGGGAGCTGAAGTGAATGTTATCAAATCCCTCACTCATCAATATTGTTTCCTAAGCAATTCCCAGAGCTGGGGAAAAAATGCAAGACCATTACACAGCAAATCAACAAAAAAATCATGGCTTTCTTTTGTAGATATCCAAGAGTGGAAAAAGCAAAATCGTTAACCTGTTCATAATGCATTACAATAGGCCCTATAGATACATACACCTTTATTAGACCTACCATTAACAACTATTTCTAAAGGAGATGGATTCCTATTCTTCAGGAAGTCTCCCAGATTATGAAGTTTTGTTTATGGCTTAAAAGATTATTTTGGCATCCTCCCTCTCAGATGTTAGTGTCTTGAATCCTGCACCATAATTAGCTACGTGTGCATACCGGAGTACTGGTCATTGTTTTTTATCTACAGTGGTCTGTCGTACCTGGCTACCTTTAAGCTCATTGTTTCTTGTTTGTCACTGTGTTCCTCTGTTTATGAATGATTGTATTTGCCGAACATCTGCAGCTAATGATACAGAAGTGCAAGTCTTTAGAAATATGACAGAGAAATTCATCTTGGAAAAGACATTATGGATTTTTAAATGTTATCGCATTTAATAGAGTTGCATTGACCTTCAGAGAAGTTTCAAAATGGAAGATGCTCTGTCTTAGCCTAATGCTGTTATATCTATGTTATATTGTAAAAGGCGCAGTCACTTCTGGATAGGTCCTACAGAAAGGTTAGGTTCTTGAAGAAAGACAAAGAATAGTGCCAGAGTCTCAGCTGGGATCCAGATGTTCTTGCAGGATGGTGCACTGACCTTCTGTGTGTACTTCTGTTCCGGTTTTCTTTGCTTCAGGTTCCTGAGGTAGGCAGGGTAACACCACAGCACGCGTCCTGAGCTGCCCTTGCCAGCATTGCTTGTCACTCCTCAGAGATTTGGGCTGTTTGGAGGCCAGAAAGTGGCTCTTCTTCCCCAAAGCCCATCTGATGTAAGCGCATCTTGTCTTTAAGGTAAGTAGCAGTTAAATAAGCAGCAAAATCTACATTTCTTCTGTAGCTTTTTGTAAATCATTCCACATACAAGGGCAGATTTTCAGCAGTGCAGACTGGTGTAGCTTATTCAAAAGCTTCTTGGAGACCAGTGGATCAGAGCCGTGCCAGCTTACAGCAAGCTTTCAAAGGGGAACCGCTCTGTTGTCTTGAAATACAAAGGGCGTGGTGTTTCTTGGGAAAAAAGTCCTGTGAGCTACAGAAACAAACAAAGAAAAGAACATCTTTATTAATCTGAAGAAAGCAAGCAGCTGAAATGTCTGTTGAAAGATATGCCAGCTGCTCATGCACCTTACTTTGTTTTAGAGGGAAAGACAGGAAATAGGGCACGTTGTTCTCAGATGCAGTTGGGCCTTGGCCACCATGAAGTAATTCTGCAGTTGCAGACAAGAGGGTATTAAATCTTGGGTTTACTTAACTGAACTGAAAATGTTTCAGCAGGTCCCAGATCCCAGGCCCAAGACACCAGTGACTAATCCACTCAGCTCCCAGATTTCCTTGTCCTCTTCTCCCTATGTTTTTTTCCGCATTTCTTCTCTGAGTTATGTTTGTTTTGTGGTCTTTGTAAGCGTGAGGAGAGCCAGCAGGGCTGATGGAGGTAACTGAAGCTGGTACCTCCCCTGTGCAGAGTTCCAGCTGGTGTATTTTCCTGTCTCACACCAGCGTCCCCAGGCTGTTCCTGCTCAGATTAGGTGATGTTATCAGCCACCAATCAGGCTTTTGCAGGAAGTTACATTTTTGTGAACCAAAAAGGAAAGGATAAGCAGATCCTTGTTTTATTTTTGTTCTGAAAGGGAGATACAAATGCTGGGATAAGACCTCATTGCCCATCCTTAAAAGAATGGTGTACTTCCTCAGGGACAAATATGGGATTTGTATTCAAGCTTTATTACCCGTTATTTTCTTTCATGTTTGTCAAGTTGTGATAGCAAGGTTCAACCAGGAATAATCAAGACTATTGTTTCGAAGGGTTAAAACTTGCTAAGACTTTGAAGAGGGCTTATGCATTTAGAATCAGAAGTACCAAGGAAAAATTCACTTCTGAAAGTTCAAGGGTGGGAGTTGGGATATGGAAGGAGGCTGTGCTGGCCTTTCAGTCTGGAGGTTCACAGCCCGTGTTTACACTTACAAATGCCTATCTGTTGATTCGGTTCTTTACAGAGATCTTGGCTGGGATAAATAGGTTGTGGGATGTGTGGGAGGATCTTTGCCAGCAGCTGAAGTCTGTCTCAGAGGCCAAGCTGCCCATGGGGAAGAGGCTAGTTTATCCTGATATTTGGATGGGATCAGTGCTTGCACATTCGAATAGCAGGGCTCTGCATCCGTATTCCAGTTGAACCTCAGCTGTAACATGACCAAAATACAGGGAGAGCAGTATTGCGGCCTTATTGAATTCATATTGGCACCTTGTCATTTGAAGCTTTTTTTGTGGACCTGAAGTAGAGCAGCTGTTTACAAGGCACCCTTATTTTCTCCCATCTATTTCAGTAATAGGTAAAAATACTTTAGAAGGATAAATCCTCTAATCAGACATTTCTAATGAAGAATTACTGCCTGTCCTTATACTGTTCCCTTCAGACTGTTGCTGTTGTTTAATTACTCAAGTATGTGATTTGTAGCATCCTTTTGGGGGGAACTGTCCTACCATGTAACATCCTTTTTGGAAGGCTGTTTGCAATATGTAGCTGTGAGCTTCCTTAATTCAAATTCATGTTGCTTTAAAGCTGTTCCTCCAATGTACACACACATTTTACTTACAGCAGTTTATCATTTTCTTCTTGGGAAGCTTGCAAGGGTCTATTCATAGTTTTTTCTCCTAAGCTGAGAGATTTAAACCTAAGGAAGACCGTGGAAGCAGTTTCCATTAAACTATTCCAAAACCAGGCTGTGGCACTGGAGCTGTTCCCTTAGAATAAATTCCACCTCAAATAGGTTTCATAATGCTCCAGGTTTTCCCTGATATTCTTCAGCTGTGGGTGCATGTAAAATATTCCGTACTATCCTTTGTTTAGTGTCACTAGTGCCACACCATACAGGAAGTCCACTTGGCTGGTCCTGGGTTTAAAAAACCAGCCTAAACTTGTTCTTGACACTTTTTATGGGGCGCATGCTTTCTTCTGTCTAAAAAATGGTTCAGTGTTATTGGTCTCTCTTTCCATTATTGCCCCATTTTTCTACTTTTAACATATTTTTCATTAGTGTGCTGTAATTCATGTTGAAATTCAGTGTGCTTGCCCATATTTTAACTTTTTGGTCCATTCTTGCATGAGCTCTGACTTTACTCATGCACAGACAGCAGGTGAGCTGTAACAGGTCTTACTGAGCATTCCAAAATTTCAAAAAGTTAATTTCTTATTTTCCAACTCTTAAAACACAGTTTGACCTGCCTGTGTTTCTGTAAATATCCTCTTTGCTTGCTTTGCTATTTCCATGATAAAATGACCACTCACATGGTGTCAAATAATTGGCAGGAACACAAGAGAAAAATAATCAAGACCAGTGTTTTTCCCTGTTTTCTTGACTCTAGACGTTGCTCATTGAAGATGCAGATCTGCTGAAAAACAATACTATCTAAAAAGAAAACAGTTTCCCTTACTCTCAGACTAGCATTAAAAAACAATCTCTCAAAACAAATGGATTCAAGGTTCTCTAAAAAAGGAACGTGTTTAAAGATGAATGGGAAGACATATGTTTTTGTAATGCATAGTCTATTTTTAGGTAGTATAAATTTTATGGAAGTCATAAGATTTTATGGATTTTAATGAATGTCCTTCTCAGAAGAACTTGAATCTTAGTGTCAGTATGTTATCTAGGAAAAGGTCACCTAAACAAGAGGAATCTGCAAATCGGAGATCACATAGGTTTGGGAAGAGAGTTTAAAATAAATCCCTAGTTCCACTTCAACGTCTACACTGAAGGAAGTGCACAGGCGATATACCAAAACCAGTTGCCTGACTTCAGATTTTTTTTTTTTGGTTTTCCTCCATGTCCAAAATAAGCAACCCTCTATGCCATCCAGGATTTATTTTCTGTTACAGGAATTTGACTCCCTTTCTTGAGACAAATAAGGTATGACCTGTTCACTATTCTCATAAGCTGCAAGTTGCTAAACTTCAGATTCATAGCTGAATTTCAGAAAAAATGTCCCTGAAATCACTGCGTCCATGTCGTAGGTGCTGGCTGGCACCCAACGCATAGGTGTGCCTCCACTGAGCTCAAAATACAGTGTACGAGTCACCTTGAGGTGCACGCTGAATTTAATTCCAGCTATAGCTAGGCCCATAAACCATGTCATAATTACAGGTTCAAAAACCATTACTTTTGTGGATCAAGCTTACAGTGTGATCCTGTGAAATTACACAAGATCTGTTTCAGCAGAAACTAGGAAGCAATGATTTTTACCAATTTTTTTCCTGTTAAACTGTTGACATGGTGCTAAATTCAGTACGCTGAAGGTGTTTCCATGTGTCACTTCTAATAGGATACAGGTGTCAGACAATTTGAGATTATTTCAAATCTAATTTTCCTAGAGTGAAGATACAAACAGTTACACCAGAAGCAGATGTTGGGCCTTTCTCACCCCTCCGAAATGTGGTTTGGCATCCATCCAGACTGAGTCTATGGGGAAAAAGAGAAAATTATGTTTAATTTTAGCTTGCTTGGTTTCCTCCTTTCAAAATCTACATGAATGTGCAATAAAAAAACCCCATCCCTTTTCCCTCTGCTTACACAGGGACCGAGTATCTTGTTGCAAACAGATGGAGTACAGGCAGGTTGGGACGTGAATGCTTTTCCATCTCCACACTATCACTATATGGCCCAAAATCTGGCAAAGAATGCTATCTTTTCCTTTTTGCCCTCTTATCCCTGTCTCTGTCAGGTACTTTTCTAGTGCATTGGTTGGAAGGAACAGCCAGGAAACAGAGGTGACAAGGACTGCAGCTAAACCAGCCGTTCAGGGTCCTGCCTCTGGTCCGCCTCTATACCTACCTGCGGGTGGTCACTGGGACTATACAGGACTCCACCAAGAAGCCTTGAGAAGCATCTCCATCCCTCTTCCTTCAAGCTGCTAAGATTTTCCCTAGCTTTACTTATTTTTTTAAGCAATGGTCCTTTTCCACCTTGTCTTGTTCCTGCAGTTTTACATATGACTGGAAGTAAAATCTCAGCTATACGGCATGGATACAAAAACTACATCACTTGCTGGCAATCTCCTGAGGATGGTGCATGTTTTCCATCAAGAATAGCTTCACCGAGTTTAGTTACACTTCATCAGAAGTCATGTAGGTGACAGAAAAATTGAGCTCATAATCCTGGTATTACAACCTTGTAGAAAAGAAGACCCTATTCTGAGGCTCGCCATGCAAATTTTGGTTTCTGCTGCTCAAATACATCTTTCTTCACCTGCTTCTAGTAAATGAATCTTATGACTATAAATCCCACTTGAGTTACAACTGTATTTAAAGTCAAATTACTATAAAATGCCGCAATTGAACAGTTTTAATCCAAATAACCACACATGGAAAAAATCATTAAGGATTTCATAAAATGTATTGTGGAGATGGCTGTTTTATTAATCAGTATTTGTTGGTCACGCAAATGCTACTGAAAAGTTGCCATCATAACTGAACAACAAATCCTTTAAGAGTTAAGAGCCATAAATGCACACCGGGAAGTGAAGGAGCGGCATATTTACATCATCCAGCTCTACGTGCCAGAGGAAGAAGGGCACGAAGTCCTTCCGCACACCGTGAGGACTCCACAGACTGGTAAATACACAAGGGAAAAATCAGCAGATGGTGGACAGGAGGCATTAATGCCGCTGTTCGTCTGCGCGGCGTCGGTACAGTTTGCACCGGAAAGGTTCTCCAGTCAGCTCCCCGCCAAGGCCACCGACGGAGGTGGGCGAGTACGATCAATAGAAAGCATCAAGCGCTGGCTTGCGAATCAAAGACAAAACTATGGAAATGCCACTCATCAAATGGGGTTTTAACTGCGCTGCCAGGAAGTTATCTAGAGGCATTTGAAGACCAACTCGGTGACAGGAAATTAATCAAAAGCATTTTCGAGCGGATCCTCGGCCAGTGAGTGCTGCTGTGGCTATTTATACCGCTGAACTATGGCAATTTACACCCGTTAAGGATCTGCTCAGATGTCAGATATTAGCCACTGCCAGAACAAGTGACCTTTCTGCACAGTACATTAACAAGAGAACAAAAAGATGGAAATTCCCATTTTCCAAGCGTGGTCCAAATAAACCTCTGTGCTCTTGTTAAACCAGCTGCATTGAAGAGGAGTGATTATAACAAGCCTTTTTTTTTTTGCCTTTTTTTTTTTTTTGTTTTGTTTTAGCCTGCACCTGTCTCTCCTTCCGCAGCTGAGGACACACTAGAATCTCCTTCCCTATAGACCTGATCCTGTAAAAGCTTCAGGTGGATTAAATTCATCATTATCTACATCTATTTTTACTTAACCACTTAAGGGGAGAAGCCACCTGAAGGCCAGCAGTTACTGGAACATGCAGTAGCTAGTCACCCGCAGTGAAGAAAAGCTTCCCCCATTTCTCCATCCTCAAATAGATGAGGGGTTTTTTTTTAGTTTTTATTCTTAGGGCTATCAAGGTCTTGCAAAGGAGAGAGGACCAGCTTCGAGCAGCCTTGCATGGCCGTTAGCTGCAGGCAGCCTCTTGAGAAGGTGACAGCTTCGCTGCCACCTAGGAGGAAAGGTTCCCTCTTGCTTCAGGCACAGCCACACGGATCGAGGCAGTAACTCCATTTTACCAAGAAATCTACAGGAAAGAAGTGTGCCAAACTACTGTGGAAAAACATGTAAGTGTGATTTTTCTGAGGAATTTAAGACTTTCCTAGAGCAAAACTGGGTTCAGCATTGTCCCCGGAGAAATGGGAGACTAAAACTGTCATTTTTTCTCCTAGAGTATCCCTTTATTGTAAAAATGTTTAAAGTCTACAGAGCGCCATGAGATACTCCACTTACTCATTCTATGCAAACAAGCAGTGACATTTCTAAAGTGTTGAGTTTCATTTAAAGTATCTCCCTGCTTTCACAGGAATAACTTTTTTATACTTGATTATTTTGCTCAGGTAATTCTTACACACTGGTCTCATCAACCTTTGGAGCTGAAGTTTCTCCGTTTTCCCTCAGCTGCTATTCCCCCATGAACATGCATAGTGCCAGCAGTTTGATTTCTGGCACGGTGATACAGGAAAGCTGATGGCTTCAAAATCAGCATTATTGGCATTTTTTTTGGATCCAAAATTATCGGATTTTTTTCTGCCTTTAAAATGTGATGCCTGGAAACTGACTGGCACTATGTAAGTAAATTGTTCTTTTTACAGTAAGTCAGACATCCTACATAATCTGTATTTCTGGGGAAGAAGAAAAAAATCAAAGAACTTGAATTGTTTTGTGACAAGATGCTGTATATGACTGAGGCGAGACAGCATGATGCTCACTGAAAATTACTAGCCAAAACCATGTGTAGCACTAAACCATGTCAAAGCAGGATAAGAATAATAAATTATTGTCAAACAAAATGCTGCTTCACTTTGACCCAAAATGTCACACTAGGTTTTATCATACGGCAATTAGGTACGAGGTTCTAAAAAGATTAATTTTCCAGGGGAGGTGTAACTGTTTCTATTGTAGATTAGTTCTACACTTGTCACTGCCTACTTGAAATAAGGATAAAATTAGATTTTTCAGAATAATATTTTTAATGCAAACAATGCAAATGCATTTAATGCAAACAATATCCCCAAAAATGTCTTGCCACAGAATAAAAACCACGCTAAACAAGAAATTTGGAAAACCATCTTAATTATTTTAACAGGTAAGTTTTAGAAACGTGCCAGATTTAGTGAGGATTCTTTTGTTTGCCTCCTAAAAATAGTTATTAATGTATTTATCTTCTGTAACAGTAAGGCACTCGTAAGATTTTTTATTATTATTTATTTTTTTATTTTAAGGCAGTACTGGAACTTTGTGTTGTTTGGTTCTCTGTTATCTGGATTTTGAGCAGAGTTACATCCACAAGTGCAGCCGTTCCGGATTATGACTGCACGATAGAAAATGACTACTTTTGGCATACTAATTAGCTAGTGAATAGAGTCCGTAAAAACTAGGGATACGAACCAGGAAATGTTATTCATTAATTTTGTTTATGGTTATTTAATTTTAATTATAATTCTTTAAAGCTATTTAAATCTACAACTCCATCGTATGTAAGTTAATGTAGCATATTTTGCAAAAATAATCAAGGCCTGGTAATGTAGATCGCTACAGAGCCTGTAATTAAATCTTTGATGAGAGTTTCAAAGTGATTTTTAAATGTGCATGCGGCTTATAAAAAGCGCTTTACAAAAGCTCTGCTCCTGTCATCATGACTTCACAAATGTTTCTCTAGCATTGTCCAAGTTTAATTTTCATTCAAATTCAAAATGGAAATGTTTGTAATCGAGTAATCGCTTTGCAAATAAATATTCTCTATAGGTAGGAAAAACAATTTTCACACCTGTTTTCCTGCATAAGTGTTAATAAGGACTTTTTTTCTCTGGGCCATAAAGGCCTTTAATACTATTAATGCCATTATGCCTTGCAGAACAGGGTGCTGGTGGTACCCATTTCAGGTGTTTTCTTCTCTGAAGAGATGATACAGGGCCTGATCTTACAGCTGTAATTTTGGCACCATCACGGTGGTTAAAGAGAAGTTCACCCTGCCACTGACAACAGAATAAATCTCACTGCTGCACGCACCTTGGGGAAGGATTTAATGAGCTGGAGGACAGTTTCTCTGCCATTTGCTGGTTTTTATTCTGTAGGAACCAGTGCGCACTGTTATCCATTACTCTCATCACAGGTTTTGTTCACATCCGTGCTTTCTCAAACGGCGCTCAAAAAGCAGCACCCTGGCGGGGGTCCAGCCGGAACAGTGTCATCTTACCCGTGTCGGCAAGCCCCCTGGCCCACCTGCACCTCTGACAGCAGAAAAATGGGGTGGAAGGGGGTTTGTTTTTTTTTTTTTCTGGAATAGTTTCCTTGTAATTGAAGGACATGTTTAAGACAGGCTTTCACTGCCTCCTGTTACAACATAGGAGCTCGCAGGTTTCCAGTGATAAGCAGGCTGGCTGTAGGCAATTAGAAAACCTCAGGGTTTTAAGAGTCTAGTCACTAAAATATGTTACAGCTCAAGTCATTGTTTAACAATCCAAGTCTCTTACAGCTGTGAAACACTCCCATCATCAAGTAGGTCTCTGGGACTCCCTCAGGAACGGCAGGCTCTAGATATCCAGCTGCTAGGAACAAAAATAAATCTCTTTGAAGACTTATTTGCCATCACATTGTGCGAGGACTTAGAAAGGCTGAAATATTTTAACCATTAATCTCCATTCATCAAATCTTGTCATTCTTAACAAAACTCCAAAATAGTTTCAGCTGTGAGTTGAATGTCGATGACACCAAACTCTGTACATAGATATCAATTTTGTGGTTAAGATATGCCACACGCAGGACATGCCTGTTGCAATTGAAACAATTCCTGCCCATGCAGAGAGACTAGAGAGCACTTCATAACTCGTTATTTATGCTCTTAGCTATTGTGGAGGGATGACAGCAGAATTTTAATAGCTATTGATCACAAACCTCTATTAACCAGTATTATAATCTTTTTTGTTAATTCATCAAACAGCCTATGATACCGGTACATACTGTTTGTTATCATTACTATGATATAATACTAGCAGCAGTAATCACTGCTATTAGAAGTGATCACCTCACAGAAATTTTGGAAAAATATCTTAATTGCCTGATCAGAAACTCAACAGAACCTGTAGGTCTTTATTTCAGTGGGATGCAAAGAAAACCCATTTTTCTTTTCCCTTTTCTGAGCTGCTTGTTTTAAAGTAGTAACTGGTTTTGGGTTTTTTTCTCAAGATTTTTAATTTTTATTGCTGACCTAAAAAGAAAGGAAATAAAAACAATAAAAAAAACAAAAACCCTAAGTCAAGGAAAATTTGGCTGTGGTTAAAACATTCTGAACTTCTTCCTTATAAACACTGGATAAATTAATAGCAAACGTGTTGCACAACTGAGAGGTGAGTTCTTAATGACTTAAAAGACTTTTTGGCTGGCAAGTATTTCCAAACAAAGGGAACCCAACATATTTATTTAGACTGGTTTTCCTCACAGTGTTCCTTCTTTATAAGCAATGTTTTGCTTCTCCCAGCCTTCCACTCTTCTTTCTTGAGCAACCCAGAGACCATTCATGCTACGTTTGTGATGTTGCACTGGTCTGTGATGTGCAGTCAGCAGAAGAAAAGGTTACTACATGTGGGAAAACACGCTCAGTCTCTATTGCACAAATATCTGAAGGAATATCCTCAAAGGAAGAGCAGTTTATTGCTGGCTAAGTGCATGGCTATTGCACGAACATCCTAGTGACTCTTTGCTTTTCTAGGAGAAAAACTCCTCCATACTTCATGAAAACTTTGCATCAGCACTTCTTAATATCCTCTGTCAGAGGGACGAAAAGCCCTGTGATCATTTAGGGAGAAAAACCTGATCCCACTTCAGAGACAAGATAACTTTCAGGGGTACAGAGGTTAGATCGTCTTCCCAAATCGATACAGCATGGGAATAAGGAGTAAGAAGTCCTAGCCCAAGAGTTATTTTCAAGGGCTTTTATTTATTCTTTTGAAGTTCGAGCCAAAGTCTGTTGCAGGCTCCTGTGGAAATATTCACATTAACATCAGTATTTAATTTTTCAGGGTTTTGGATCTATTTGAAGAAGGACAGAGAATAATGTTAAAATAGCTATAAATGGTTAAAAAGTATTTCGACCTGCTCTTGAATTTTCAATTTTTTTAAGCTGTGTGGTTTTGACTGTGGTTTCATTTATGCCCATTGCTGCAAGTAGGGATGAGAAGCCCGGGCAGTGCATTTGCAGACTGCTGCAATAACCCTGCCAACCTCACCTTCTTTCTTGGTCCAATTTTCCACCAAGTTTTCTGTAGCTTCTGACTTTACTCAATGATTCCCTTCCAGAGAAGATTTTTTTCCTGTATCGTTATTTCCAAGAGCTTTCTGTCTGATTTATTTTCTATTTTCAGTACTCAATGAAGCAGAAAAACAATGTTAGTCTTTGGTGGCCAGGGAAAATAACAAAAGTTTGCAAAGGTGGTCTCCAGATGATACAGCCCCCGCCGAAGCAATCGTACCGTTCTGCGTTTCCCCCGCCGAGGGAGAAAATCTACGACAGCAGCAGGGCTGGCAAGTGCAGGTAAGCTGCCTTCACTGAATGTGCTAAGAAATCACCAGCACAAACACATTCCAGCTTTGGCAGTATTCAAGTAATGGCTATTACTGCTCCGGGGAGGAAATAATTAAAGCCATTTCTTGACTCTGACAGTTTGATACTGGTGGTTTTCAATAGCAAATTACCAACATCTGTACAGCGAAATTCAGCTACCGCAGCAATTATTCAGCAGGGCTAACCGCAGAGGTGCTAGGACTTTTTCATTTTCTAGATGTCCCCTAGTTAGATGTGACCTACAATTGAGACCTAAACTACACACAATGGCAAACTAGGTCTCTTGCGTTAGAAATGTAAATGAAACCATATGGAAAGCTTAATATTCTGTGAAAAACCCAGTGGCAAATGCATCAAAGACAGAAAATGAAAGACTGGAAAGACATCTGAATGGGTTTCTTAATTACATAACAATTTCAAGTTTCCAGAGCAATTCAGAAGTAAAATTTATACAATTCATTCAATTCCACAAAACTGATGGCTTTTCGTTCCCAGATACTGTTATAACTGTTTTACACTGTGACTGGACAAGCTGAAAACTCACACCTAGGGCCCACAGCAAGCAACACAGCACTGCAAATTTTCATTGCTGGTTAAAGAAAAGGGTAGCAAAAAAGTAAAATAAGCTATGTATATCTCTGACTCAAATATTTCTTTTTAAACACTAGCTAGAAAAGATCATTCAAATCTGAACAGGAATGAGAGGCTGTGATATGAAATATATTTCAAAGAGAGAATTGGGCTTGGATTGATAATAAAAATAGCGCCTTATTATTCCACTGCTTATGTTGTAACTAAGTGTCTGTCAGGGTTTTACGTTATAATCCACTTTGGTCAAGGATTTACTGATGTATAAAACTTTAGTTTAGTTTGTAAATTGGCAGTCTGTCTTCAGCTCCATTTCACTGTTATTTAAGCTTCAGAACCGATCAAGGCATAGTACAATTGCTATAAAAATATGCAGTCATTTTAAATTAGAGCTTCAAAATTCAGAAATCTTTTGGGTGGCCTGGTGGGGGATAAAAATAGCTTGTACACCCACCGTCTGATAACTGAGAGGCTTTAAAATATCGCTGGAATCTCTGGTTACTTTGGCTGAATAGTGATGGCAGGACAGACACAAGAAGGAATATGCTGATTTCTAAGATAACGAAGCAATGAATGCCTCATTTGCAAATATTTGATCCATGTTAGTGCAAAGATAGAAGTATAATCCATTGCAAAATTACCAGTCTGCCTGTTGAGAATTGCTCTACATGGCAGATCATCCTGGGTCCGCAGCTGGGTGGAACCCACACTAATCCTGCCTCCAGCTACTTCACTGCCAAGGAAGGAGAAGAAAGTGATTATCATGCATCGACCTCTTCTTGCCATGTAGTTCCCAATGCACTGGCACGTAAGGGCAGATCCCCGGCTTTAGGAGATTTGCTGTAAAGATTTTATACAAACTGTGCAGTGTGGGATAACAGACAATTAAGAAGGAGTTGCTTTGCATGACTATGCAACCTGAACCGAGCCAAAAAATGTTACATGACTGAATGCACAATTTGTTTTCATGTCTTTATGTCTTCTTTTAACATTTCCACATAAATAGTATTTATAATAAGTAATAAATTTGTGCTTCTGCTACAAAATAAGGACATGGAGTTTGTTAAATTATAAAAACATGTACACTGTACGCACAAAGTGTAGAGAGAGGGTGTATAAAAGACAATTTTCTTTCATTTCAGTTGTATTAGAACTATAGGAAACCAAACAGTAGAAAGGTAAACTTTTAATGCTGATGATAGATTATAGTCTTTGTGGCACTAAATCAACTAACTAGGCTGTGGCAAAAATCACCTATAGTCACTGGACAATTAAACCCTTACTCCCCTTTAGAGAAGAGAGAAATATGCTTGAACTCCTAGGAATTCTGAGCAAGTTACTCAAGAGTTAGTTCAATTTAATTTAGATACTGATGTGCAAGTGCCAATCAACCTAATAATGCATTTAATCAGTTATAGACAGTTAGATTTTGAAATTGGTAAGGAAGAGA
This sequence comes from Burhinus oedicnemus, assembly GCA_008921705.1. Lineage (NCBI taxonomy): Eukaryota > Metazoa > Chordata > Aves > Charadriiformes > Burhinidae > Burhinus > Burhinus oedicnemus. Next base: position 2,643,554 of record VFFE01007182.1, read on the forward strand.
GCATCTCATTGTAAAGATGCATTATCATAACTATAATACAGCATTTTCAGTCCTCATTCCAAGCAGAGTATCGTGCAGGTTATGGTCAGACTTAACCGGTATCCATCATGCAAGTCCTCCTTCTAAACCTCAGGAAAAAGTAGGTTGCTACGTTTTTGTGGTAGTACAAAATTCAAGTGCTGTGAAGAGAAATTAAATGCAAACTAAATAGACTGGGAACTATTTGTACAGTGTTGAAAAGGAAGGGAAGCTGCTCTATATGCAGTCAGGTGTACATTAAGTAGATGAAAATAGGTGAATATTTCTTTATGCTCTTAATCTTCATTTGACATGAATGTGGACGGAGCGAGTCTAGATATTATATTCACATCCATAGCATCCTAAGACATTGTGATGACTTATTGCAGTGAGACCCACAGGATTCAATATTCATTGGCCTCTTACTTGAAGGCTGCTTAATTAAGAGTAATATGATGGCACAGCTTCCAGGCAAATCCACAGTGCCTTGATTTACGAGCGGGTTTGGGGGAAAGAGGTACGGGTAAGGTGTAACAGTTATCTTTATTTTGCAATTGAGATTTTTCTCATTTGAGGTTAAATTAAGAGTTTAAAAAGAGAAATTGAATGAGTGCAATAAATAAGGACTAAATAAACCAAAAGGACTGTTTTGTCAGGATCTAGGCTGTTTGAGAGGACTTCTGGCTTCTTACCAGAGTACCTAACTGTCTCATTGCCTATCGGGGTCATCCTGGAGCATCCAGCATGAGGCTGTCTAATGCTAATGATAAAATAAGATTAATTCCCTGTAACTGGAGTTGGAGTGAGCATAGGTTGCATCACTGTTTTGTCATGTTGGTCTTTTGTGTTTCTGCTGACTGTATTTAGTTCCACAAACATATCTAATTGTAGCAATTTATTTACAGTATCTCAATTTGGGGAAATCCACCAAGTTAATTTGAAGTGTATTTTTTCCTAGGAATCTACTTAATCCACTCCTTATTTTTACTTATCTCTTGATGCTTAGGGACCAGGCATTGATTTTTTGTCAGGTTGGTTTAGGCAACAAGTTGTACTATATCTGACAGCCTTGTGTATTGTGTATGTTTGTTTGACCAGAGCCATGTGCAAGTTGCAGAGCAGAGAATCCAACTCAGTGTGTCACTAACGAAACCCTGGGGCTTTGCACCTCCATATATTTCTGTTTCTCAATGGCCAGAGAAGAGGAAAAGTAAAGGAAATCTCACAGAATGAATGCCTTAAGGAATTGTTTCTCATCTGCTCATATTTACACATAAATACATATAGAGAATTATGCCTTTAAAAGTTCAAGTCTTTGAATGGCGGTTTGTGCTTAGCAGGCATAAGTCAAGAAGTCACTTGCAACAGAACTGGGTTTGTTTTTTATCATCACTTGCAATATCCTGAATCTCTGCTAGCTATTGCAAACAGTTTGGTGAGCAAGCAGATGAGATGTCAGAGGACTAAGTATCACTCTCTGAGGAGAAAGTCTTGGACGTCGCTAAGATAAAGGCAAGACGTAGTATAGAAAAGTGTGATTTAGGCAGTGAATTGATTTTTTTTAAAGATAGTATTTCTCCAAAAGCAAGAGCAAACCTTAAGAAATATTGTTTTACATCTGATGCTAGAAGAAACCAAGCTTTTTTTCATCTCCTCATTGTACTAAATGATAATTTGTGTTTTCTGAATGTTATGAATAAAGCCAGACAACTCCATAGTCTCTGGAGAATTTTACTGATAATCTTTTAATTGAAGTCATGATCTTGGCTGAAATCACCCTCTCCAGTCTGGATTTATTTCTGTTCAGGTGTATTAATTTCTAAAGACTGGCAGGCATCAGCTATGCATATTCAAAATACTGACTTTTTGAAGGTTTTGAAGCTTAGAAGCTACAGAACTTGCTGCTTTTGAAGTATTTTGTTTTGGAGTTTTGTCAGGAGTCTGAAAAATTATGCCTTGTTTCTTGAGTCATCTGTAAGGGACATTAAGTTCTCCCAATTAATATGTTCTTAAGAATGAAAAATATTTCACTGAATACAGACAGTATTCTTCACAAAATTCTTTGAATCACTTGCTTACTCTTTCTTAAACTTCACTCATTTTCTTCATCGTGTTTATGTCATCAGTGTTACGATTCTTTGACGGATGGTGTCTCGGACTTCACATTTCAGGAAAGACCATGGTACAGTTGAGCTTATGAGAAAATTGTTCGTGCCCTTGATGTGAAGCTGTATCGTGCTGCTTCTGGAAAGTGTTGGGGTTCATTTGTCAAAGACTTCCATTCCCTTTCTTAAAATCTGTGCCGGGTTTCGTCCAGTCTGTTACTTCACCGACTGCAGGGCAAAGACAAACTCCTTCTGATCCTGGCCATGGTTAATGCATGATGGTATTAATTCTTTCTCTGGGATTACTTTAGTGACTATGACAGTAGAAATGTGACGTCTATTCATATATATGAAGGTAGAGGAAGAGCAATTGTGACACAAACCTTCAAAGATGAGTATATGTTACTCTCTGCTGCTGCGTGTTAGTGCTGGAAGAGTGCGTGTCTATGATTAGCAAATGTTTGCACGTAGACTTAACGGGGTAGAAGCCCTCAGACTTTTGTGTGGGCTAAAACATTGCTGTCTTGTGATCTAGTGTTAACACAAACAATGCTAATAAACTGCAGTGCTTAGTGGGATGTTTCCCTGCCCCATTAAAAAAGAAAATTATATAAAGTAATATTTCTCTCCACTGCCATCTAGTGAAGTTACTACACTGTGTAAAGGCTTTGATATTGTCAGTTGAGCATTATCATAGCTGACTATATCTTAGTAACACACAGGACTTGTGCAGAAAGTAGCAGAGTGGCTAATATTCATCCTTAGGGTAATAGCAAATAGTACAAAATAAATGAGGTATAATAAATTTAATCATAGAATTCTAACAATGGTTACGATGATAGAGATCCTCAAAAGGCTTTATGCATGTTATCAGAGCAAGAGAAGTGATTGGGAACACCGAGATTCAAAACACAAAGTTTTGAATAAAGCAAGGATCGGCAGGCTGGTGGAATGGTTTAAATTCAGGCGTTTTTTTTCAGAAAGTACATAGGTTGGCTAGGGATGAAACCAGTATAACTTAAAAATAAAAATGTAAATCTTGTGGCGAATTTCTGGTTTCTGTTTTGTGAACCATCCTAAAAGACTTTAAGCTTTAGATGAAGTTATTTTCTGTTTGTACTGAAGATTCCCAGAACCTTACAGAACATTTATTCTCATAGCATATCCCTTCACCTAAGGTCTGAAAGGGATCTCAGAGGTTGTTTGGGCATTGCCCTGCCTCAAACCAAGCTCATAGCCAAGAAACTATTACTGCTGCCTTCATTTTCATTTTTTTCAGAGTGTTGTCATGCAGCCCCTCAGTTTTCTCTAGCTTGAGCAGCCGTAGTTCATTTCATCCTTTCAAATACGTCTCTGATCATTCCTGATCCACCTTTCTTTGTGTCTCATTTATCAGTCCGCATCTTTTACTTCAAGTCCGTATCTTCAAGTCCACAGAATGATGCTCACCAAAATCCTCACAGATGTTCTTTGGCCTAGAACTTGAATGACACTTTTTAAAAACAAGCTTTTGAGATTTTTCAATAATCCCTAGGTCGCATTGGGCAAAACACACCGTGGGTGTGCTCTGATGGTTTTACTGCTTCCACTGCCAGGATGGGGACCTAACTGGGTTATGCTGTGAGCACACTACACCTCTCCATTTCTGCTCAGCTCAATGAGATTGATTTTTATTTAAAGATCCTTAACTATTTTTGTAACATTTAAGTAGGTCAACCCATCTTTTCCTGATAGTGGAAATAGCTAAAATAGGACATACAGCTCTGAAGTCATTACTGTCTTCATGTATCATTTAGTGAGCAAAATCTCTCTCAATACTCTTGTGAAAGTCGTCTTAAAATCAGAAGCTGTTCCCAACACAAGAGACTAAAATTAATTTAAGATGAAAAAAGACATAATATTACCATGATTTAGAAGAAGGAAAAAATCAAGACAAGTGAAAACCACATCCCTTTGGTGGCTGAAATCTGTATTTCCATTGCCATAGCTGAGCAGTATCTGCACTTGGATTCATTTACCGTATTTCCATTTCAGTTTCGCAGGCATGATGGAAAAGCACTAATTCATCTAATCTGTACAGTTCTTTATGTAGCTTTAAGAGCAGGATGGTTGTTTGTTTATCTGTTTTTCAGTTTTGTTCTACCAAATTTATTTTCCACAAAATCTACTAGGCAACATTTACTGGCAGACTTTGTGTGTATCCTTCAGCCCTAACTGATTAAATATTATCTTAAACTAGAAATGAAAGATGAGTTTACACTTTAACTTGGGGTTAACTGCTGAAGTCTGTGCTTCCAGGAAGGAACTGCAGATGTATGGACTTGCTGTATTTGCTAAAGTTGTGGAAAGGAAGTGAAGTAAACTGGTCATCTGGCAAATAAAAGACAAGTGCAGGGTGGAATAAGTTTCTGATTATTATTTATTTTGGAGGAAACTTTTTTAAAGTCTTCCATTGAATCGTGTCATTAGGTATAAATTACAGAACAAAATTTCTTAAATTTGTTTGCTAAAATGTTTGGAAAATTCAGGAGACACTGAAAAATCTGATGCTTGTAGTTTTGAATGAGCTTGCTATATTCAGTAATTGGAGCCATATTTGCAGAAAAGAATAATCCTTTCTTTAGTTTACTGAAGAAAGGCTAAATAGGATTGAGTTGTAACCACTACCCCCCCTTGAGCCAAGCTAAGCGACTCAGAGAGGAGTTGTTTTACCTGTCTCTTGAGACGAAGAATAACTAAATAATCTTAAATCACACAGTCTGCCCAGGCATATTTACAGTATGCCAGGGTAGCCGGGCAATGACCATGTTGCTAGCTGTAAGTGAGCAGACAGTTTGGTTCATTGGCAACTTCAGTACTGATCTTTTCCTGAATAACATTTAATTTCCAGCCAAATTCCATTTAAGCTTCTTTGTTCAAGGAGTTCCCTTCCTGAGTTAGAAGCAATGACATTTGAACACTTAATTGCATGTTGCCATAATACTTACACTTCATTTTTATTGGAAAAATACAGTTCTGAGTAGAAAACTTCAACAACTGCATTATCTTTATTTACAGTTTCACCCAGAGTGTTGCAAGTGAATGGCATATAGAGAACCCACAATGTGGTTCCAAAGCAGCCCTATTATCAATAAACAGCTAAGAAAGTACATTCTATTCTTAAAGATATCAAGTGCATCAGGAGGAAGAAAGAAATTGAATTACTATGGTATTGCATGGTTCACATGGTATTCTCAACCAGAATTTTAATTCCTTGTCTTGAAGTTGCCAAGTAAGGTTTTAGTATTAAAAAGTTCTCTTTTGTTCTTTCCATGATTGTTTATGTTGGACCTCGCGTACTCCAAGCTCTTCCCCCTGCCCCCCAAAAAACCCGTCAGAGCTTGTGGGCAGCTGATAAAGCAATGTAAATTGCCTTTATGTCTCAGGCTAAAAAGCAGCGTGGCAGATTAAATGGCATGCCCCCTTTGAAAAGTAACAAGAAAGAAAAACTCCGTGAGTGCAAAGCCACTTGTTCTTCACTTTTAGAGCAAGCTGCTTGATGGATAGGTAGCTATAGAAGAAGGATGAATACAGGACATTTTATCGAGACACAGGGAAGTTCAAGATTGATTACATACCCTAGTTTTGCATAGTGCTTCTTCTACACATAATATTAAATCCAGACTGGAGAACAAAGGTAAAATATTGTAGGATGTGCTGAATACGGCTTTGTGCTGACTCTAATGCTGTCTTCTTTTCATTGCATTACTGTTTTTATTTCCATAGTGTAAAAATGCTCTGTTGAAAAGATGAATCAAGCTGGTCAGGTATATGAACGTTCAGCTACACAGGATTACTGCAGTCGGATTTTATAAAGCAATATGACAGTTGCTTATTCTGCCAGTAAGTTGAATACCATTCTATTTCCATGAGAAAAAAAGTAATAAAAAATGGGACACCAAGAATAACCTTTAAATAGCTTCCCAGTGAAAAATATATGGATTTTATTTCTAGATTCCAGTAACATATAGTATCTGCAGAAATGGCTTGTTTTCAGTCAAACTTTTTGAATCATGTATCAAAACAGGTTTTTGTTGTTTGGTTTGGTTTTTCTTTTTTTCTTAGAAGTCATCCTGGCCATTATATCCTCTCTTCCCACTTTCTGGTAGAGCAGTAATTGTATTCCACCTTGTGCACAGGGTCTCCATTACATGTACAAATGAATGCATCTTAAAAAAATGCAGGGAGAAGGGAGAAAGATGTAAGTTACAAACTTTGAAGTTGATCCTGTCACATAGGAACAGTGTCCAAACCATGATCCACCTCACCCAAAACCCTGTATCTTAAAACCTCTGAGAGTGAATACTTACGAAGAGTGTAAGTATACACAAGCAAATAGTAATATTTCCCCTGAATTCTTTTCTGGCATCTGTTGCTACGTGGCTTAGGGTCTTCCTGAGCCAGAGGTGGTGCAGGCTTGATCCAAATCTTGATGAATTTTTCTTCCCACTCACTCTCTGAATCCAAGGAAACTTTTGGCATTCTGGTCCTGACTCTGCAACAACCTCTGTACACCTGATTTCAGTGGGTTGCAATCCAGGGCAATTCTGGGGGTCCTGACCCCACTGAAGTGGACTGACTTCCCCTGACCGAGGACTCCATGCTAGCTTCCACACGCGCTGGTTGTATCTGGCATACAGGCTGTCAGGGAGCCCGGTTCTGAAGGAACGGCATAGAAGTAAAGACTTGTAGGGAAACTTATTTGCAGTCTACCTGTCTTAGACTCTCTTGGTGGACTTAAAAGTAATGTCATAACGATCACTTCATATTTGTAGAGAAAAGCAGAACTTGTCAGCAATATGTTATTGTGCAAATTTATTTACGGTTGCATTTTCTTTCCATTTACTGAAAGAGTAAGAAAATCAAGTAAATTATTTTAAAAAAAACCAAATCAGTATTTTTTCCAGGAAGGCAGCGTGGAGATATTGCTAATAAGGGCAGATTCCTTTGATGTCAGGCCTCACGCTGCATAAACTTCATGGACCCATCATTAGTTCTTGTCATCTCTTTGGGTCTTTTGGCTTGGGGCCAAACAATTGATATAGTAGAGAGCTTCCAGCTAAAATAACAGCCTCTGCATCTTTATCTTCCCATCCATCAGATTGTTGGTGGAAGATAGGGCTAATTTGTCACTCTACCCACTTGGAAAAGTTTGATAAATGGCTTAATTAGACTTTTTTTTTTTTTTCCTTAAGAAATCATATTTCTTGAGAACTAGAGGTTGGGAAAACAATGGCTAAGGATTGAATTAGAAAAGGAAAATATTTTTTCTTTGGTAAAGATCAGAGGAAACAACCATTATACAAGCACAAGGAGAAGTGGAAAGAGTACAGTTGGTTGGAAAGACTTTCAAGGAAAAAAAAACTCAAACCACCCTAACACACAAGTGTTTTGTGAGCCGTGCAGTTACCCAAAGACTGCGTGCAGACCGTATCTCTATAGAAACATCAACCTGCAGAGTGCCATTTTAAATATGCTGCCCCCCAAATTAGAGTGCACTTAGGCCTTTGTGTTTAGACCTCTAAAATAGATAATACGGCACCATTTTATCTAGAAGAACATCTAAATATACAATTAACTCTCTCTGTTTAATGCTTTTTAAATATTCCAGCGTGTCTTCTATACTGAAGGGAACAGTGCTTTCCAGGAGGCTCCTGAGGTTACTGCCCTATGCCAGTCAAAGTGAGGATTTTGCTTCCAATCTCATTCTTTAGTTTTGGGACAAAAGAGGGCTGGTCTGAGGCCACGCACAATTCTCTTGATGGGTCAAGGACTGAGCAAGTTCAGATCACAGTTTTCGAATGTTCCTACTCAGAACACGCTAAAGGTAAAAGGATATTTGCGTTTTCTCCTTTTTGTGAGGTCATCTTACGGCTTATGAATCAAAAAACCTATGTAGATTAAAATCAATGGGTTGATGCTTTTTGAACTTTCAGCCAGAAAAAAGGGAGAGAAGCCAAGTAAAGTTCTCTCCACTGTTGTTTCAACACCAGGTTTAGATAATTATCCTTCCACTTTGCATGCATAATTATGACATGTATGCACATGTATTCACACATGTGGATGTGTCTGTGACAGCTGGTAAATCTTAGCAAGTTAGATATGTCTGGACTTTGTATTTCTAATCATCTTTTTATGTAACTGTTCCATTTGGGTCACCAAGGAAATATATTTCTCCTTTCTCTGGTCTGACATAAATTAACAAGGCAACAGACAAACTGCATCCTCCTTTTTTTGATAAACTGTCAAGAAATTGGATGTAATTCAAAAATAGTTTTAAAACTTTTTAACCTCTAGGCAGAAACTTATTTTATTGAGGAAAAGACAAATATTTTTCAATTAAAAAGATTTAGAATCCCTTTCTCTGTAGTACACTAATCTGAAATGACACTGAGGGGTAATAGGCCTGGTATTAGTGCTTCCCCAAGGAAATGTCTTATCTTTTGCACTAAATTAACTGTGTCTTTCTCACACATCCTAAAACTGTCAGTTTGGGCATTCTGTGTAAGGAAACTTCTTCTGATTTAAAGTTTCTGAGACGAGAGGCAAAACAAATGTGTTTAAACAATAATGACCTCATACGCCCCAGTCTCCGCAACCCTTTCTGAAGTGGATAGCCGTTAACACTAAATCATTAACACTCCTGGAAAGGTCACAGGGACAGATTGTGGGAGTAGCCTCCATGTGGGTCAAATCCTGGAGGCATTACATTGGTAAAGGTAGAGCGGCAAATGCCAGGATAAAGTGACAATGAATCGGGATAACAGAGCTCTGCGTAAGGGTACCACTAAAGAGAGTTTTGCTGGCCAGCCTCCAGGCAACCAGTACAGTTACAACCAGAAATGATTGCAGGTTACTGATCTCTCCTGACTCCTTGGTAACCTCTCTGAGACCAAATAATCGCAATGCGAATGCTACATTGGAAATGTTCTCCATCTCTGCAAGCCAACATCACCAAAATGGGACCTTGGTGACCCAGTGCCAACAAGCACTGGCATGCTCCTGGCATGGCTTGCAAGGTGAGATGGTGCAACCCCACTGCTCATTGCCATTTCAAGAGCAAGAGCTCCTTGCAAGCCATGTCAGGAGCGTGAGCTCTTGAAATGTGGGCGCAGACACCTTGCAACTACTTGACGTGGAGTTTGGTACCTCCCCTGCACCAGTCTGCAGTCTATGAGATGTGTAGTAAGTCATCAGAAGCCTTGCCTGGGCTACTCTTGCTTGCCTTTCATTGTTGCTTTCACCTGGGACTGTGGCAGGAGGGCCACGCTGACCTCCAGCTCAACAGATGTTGTTTGCAGAGCCAGTTTTGCAAAAAATGCCTTGTGCTATTCTGTCACCCTGCTATTGACATCAGTTGCAAAGTGCCCTGTATTAGTGTTTGTAGATAAGAGCTTTAAGTTGGGGTTTGTTGTAACTGTGGAACATCTTTAATATAACAGGGAAAAAGACGTAAAAAAGCATCTCATGACCATTTGATATTCCTGGCTATAGTTTATTTTTTTGTGCAGTCTTTTTACTATCTTCTGTTAGGAAATCAAAACTGGTACCCTGCAAACATTTTCCACCTCAGGGAGCGATCTGACACACCCTGACTCACATGAACAGTGTACTGGTCATCACTGGACCAGCTGTTACGGGTAAAGCTATTCATGCGCAGGTTTACAGGATCTGGTCCCAAGATAGTAACTGCCCTCTCACTAGTGAACTGAAGATAAATTGCACTTGCAGCTTTAGATCTTCACTAGGAAATCCGATTTATCTAATTGCAGAATCTAAAAGTTCAACAAAGTGGCTACACATTGGGACATGAAAAGTGCATTTACAGGATTATTTTTGCATTGAAGGGAAAAGAAATCAAGCATTTTCTTCTGTATAAAGAAATGTCTTAGACATGAGTCAAAAAAGGAGTATGTCGATCCCTGAGTTGTTGATTTGCTCTTTTAAAGTACGTGAATATATGCAATATGTTTTACCATATTTTAGAAGTAAGAACTGTCAGAAATAAAACTCACTAAGTCTAGAGTAATTCTTTTTGATTTAAAGCCAGTTGTGGATATTAATATTTTAAATTAATTCAGTGTGTTTTGAATTGCTCTGCCACTTAGTTTACTCGGAAACTAAAACCATTTGTAACAAAACAGCTAGACTGGTTTTAAGTCAAACCAGTGTGTAAGAACATGTAAAACTAATGGTGCACTTCAGACCATTAAAAAAGAAACTTCTGGACTATGTACATGATAGTAATTCCAATTTACATGCATTCGAAACCAAACCCAAAACTCTACGGGTACTTTGAAAAGAAAAAATATTTCTCCACACTTTCACCTTATGATTTGCAATAAAAAAATTAAAGGAAACTCAAGGGTCAGAGGATGAGATTTCTAGAGATATTGAGCATCCAGGAGAACTGGCAAGGGTGGATTGGAACTAACTGGAAGTTTTGCAGCCAAGTCTTTTGGAAATCCACACATACCTACAGTTTTTAGCCTGCCTGAATTTGTTATGATACGGGACAGAAGCAAGCAGATTCCTTATTAGTACAGGATGGAGAGTAGAGCTAATGGAAGCCCTGATCGTGAAGTGGACACATAGACCGGTAGAGAGCTTCAGGCATTTCCACTATCGCAGCTTTGCTGTGTTGTAGGACTAGAAATGATCAGTAGCTGGAAGTAGTCTTTGTCTCATATGAACATGCAGTAGTTAGGTATCATGGTCGTATTAGACTAGCCTTCGCATGGTCAGTGATTATGCAAGGAGTTGGTTCATTTAATGGTTAGATGGTTCTCAAGCATTTAGGGAGACGAACTTGGTTCTTCAAGCTGTCAGGTGTCCTCTCTTTTTCTTTTCAGGAGTTCACTACAGGTAGAACAGGCTCAGATTTTTCTTTTTACAGGTATATTTAATACCATTTGCAAAATGATTGTAAATCTGCCATCAATGTGCTTGTTTATATGTACAGTCATGTAACTTTAGAAGAACCTGGTACATGTGAGTGGAGATTAATAGCTCATAACCTGTTAAAATTACTGTACAGAAGTCATCTAGCTGTCTGTGCTAAGACATGAAATGAAGCATACTTTTACTGTTTCACCTTACAGTAAAGATATAGTGAGTTTTATTCAAACCAAATTATTGTTTTATTCAGAGCCTGAGCTGAAATCTGTACTCTGAAGCTCTTAGTAAAATGCTTGGAAAATAGACTTTTGAGTAAGGGTTTTCAAAATGGTGCCTTCATTTTTATCCAGTTGAAAAGTTTAGACTGAACAGAGGACAAACAGAAGCAAGGGGGCAGATTTACTGAAGCATAAAAACCTGCACAAATGGATCCCAGGTGGAGTTCAGTCATGAGTAAAGACTTCAGGATTTGGTCATAGTGATGACCTGCAGATTGCTTACCTATAGACCAAGTTCACTGCTGGAAAGAGCAGGTGGAATCTATCACAGTAATGACCATTTCCCTGAAATGAAGAAAATTGCCAACCTTCCACATTCTCATGGCACAATAATCTCTGAATAGCAGTTTTAGTTATGGGGAGCTCTAGTGTTGGCATTTGTCAGATAAATGGGAATTTTGTTTAAGTAAATGTGTATTATCAATGGTTTGATGATTTGGGTGATAGCTATTTTCAGAGGGGAGAAAAATAACACAATTAGGGAAGTGCTTCATTGTCTCTCTAATGACTTTAATAGTAACAGATCTTCTAGTCCCTCTGGTCTAGTATACCAACTGAGAGAATCTCTGCCTGAAGTTTTTGGTCCATTACATATTACTATGAATTAAATGAAACACATTTTCTTTTCAATACAGATTCCCGTTGCTTCCTGGACTCATGAAGAAGGTAAGAGGGAAACACAGCGATGACTGGATATAAATCCAAGAGCCAGGACATAAAGCAGAGGACATGTATGTACTCAAAATGGTTTATATATATGTTTGCTTTGATCTTTAAATGTAAACCTAATGCTTATCGCAAGTTAATAATTGCTTACCAGAACCAGATTTGCCTTTCACTGTAGCATCAAACTTGTGGTAATGATAGCAGCATGAAAAATAGCTTCTAAGTTGGCAACATGAAAAATAGCTTCTAAGTTGTTAATGCTTTGGACTCTTTTGGCTTTTCTTTGCCCGTAGAACCAGAAATGAATGTATTATCCTTTCAAATTGCTTTGATAAATCTCATTCCCTTTAGGATTAAACATTCCTGAACATTTTTATGCCTCACTGAGCTCTTTCAAACAAACATAAATTAATTCTTTAGCTGAAAATTTATACTCATGAGACCTAATTCCCCTTGCCTCTAGCATTATTCTAGTCGTGTTCACTTGTGCAAAGTAACCATAATGTTACTCTTCTGATGTCTTACATACGTGCTTTGTGCACCTAGAGGGGTACAGAGATCATGCGTGGCACTGAGCAGTGGGAAACAAGAGTCAGAGTTTGATTCTACGGTGTCCTACAGGGGCAAGTTGGATGGTTAGATGTCAAACGTCGATTTTAGAGGCAAACCCAGGACACTTTTGTGCTTTATGTGAGTGCAAATGCAGGCTTAACCACTACGTACTAGCTACTGTGTGATTTAGCGTGTCTCCACTGAATTCAGGCTAAGCTGAACACACATATAGAGAAGAGTTTGAGCCTCATAAATACTCATACACAAATATTTGCAAAATCGTTACTGGCACAACATGACTCAGCTCCCTTGAAATAACTGAGCCACGTGATTTATACCACTAATTTCATTCACTGTGCTGTAAACACCTGGAAGCTGACCCTGTTTGCAAGAATGTGATATAGAAAACAGAAATTTTGGGTTTTTTCTGCAGGAAAGGAATCCCACTGAAAATAATATCAAACTTAAAACACTACAAATCTCTACCAGAGTGCTGAAGTTCCACACAGCCAAGTTTTCATTTATGGACATGCTAGTACCATTCAACTTTGCTGGTGTGTGTTTTCCTTTATGTTCATGTGAACAGTGCTGACCTGGTTAGAAACAGTAGCTTATGCCGCTGGTCATCCACGTGTGCTGCAAGTGGCTGCTGCCATCCCAGCATGTGGTGGGAATCCTTTGGTCTAGCTGGTTTGCTTGTGTGCAACCTCCAGGCAGGGGCTGCAGAGGCAGAGAAGCGTACGGTGAGGAGCCCAGGGGGACGACGTCTGCTGTCCAGCCTGGCACTGCTCTGCTGGGCAGCTTCTGGTGGGGAGCTGGGTTGTCCTGGCTGCCTTTGGAGGGGACCTGAAAAAGCCGAGCATAGCTTCATTGGACACTAATTAGGCCTCCTGTGAGCTGATCCAAGCAGACGATGGGCAAGCCAGTGAATTTGGCATGGGAGAAGGTGGTTTTACAGGGCAACATGGACACAGCTGATCACGTTTTGAGTGGCTCCCCAGTGGTTGACCTTCATTTCTAGCTCCTGGGAAGGATATCTTAACCAGCCACAAACCTTTTGGTTGTGTGGCCCTCAGTCTTGGCAAAACAATTTTCTAAGGTGGCTGAGGTCAAAAAACGAGAATTTTGTGAACGGCTCAGGTTTTATATTACGAGAGTTTGCTGTGAGATGGCTTATCTGAAGCCATTCTCTGTTTTTCCTGTTTGCTTTTCTAACAGCCTGTCTGTCCTGTATATTTACACAAGGAACATCCCAATAAAAAGTTCGCGTGTAGTATTCAAAATTCATATAGTAGCTTAGAGGAGGTAAGTAGCTGACAAAGTGCATGAAGGTGATAGAGACTTGATAGAAGGTGAATTCTTGTCCCAGCAAATCTTTGTAAAGAAAGCAGTACTCAGGAAGAAGGAAGGAATGATCCATCCCAGCTCACAGAGCCTGAAGCACCTATATATTAGTTCAATAATTCATCTTTTCATGTTTAATCTGAAGTCCTAGTGATGTAGCAGTACTTGAATGAGTGAAAAGACACACCAGATAATATGAAAGAAACAATCAAGTGAACAAGAAGAAAAACACAATTTGTGCTTGTGATTATGACTAGTTTAGAATTAATGGGACTTTAAAAAAGGCTATCTGCTTTTTCCTTCATGTGTGTGCTATGTCATATAAACGGACTATGAATTCTCTGGTTCAGGAACAAGGCTTTATATATGATAGAGTACAGTTTTGAAGTACTGAGGTGTAGAAAAACAATCTACAGTGAGATGCATCTAATTTGTCTTTTACTTTGCATTTGACCTGATGTTTGGCTGCTAAACAGTCATCCTGTAATTGGACTTATAAAATTACACTCTCATTTCCTTTAGTGACAGGGAAACTGCTAAAGGAAGTCTCTGCCCTATTCAGTTTAATTTAGATGATCATCCAAACACACAGATGTTTATTCAAATCTCCTCTAGAAACGGAAGTGGGACTGTTCCAATCACACTGCTGTGACATTTCCAGTACTCTGGACAGGGCAGGATCCGTGCGAAAACGCTCTGCCTTGCACTAAGGTATTGCTACACTGTTGGTATTAACTCAGCTCCATTAAGGAGTGAAAAAATGGGGAAAAACATTTTAAAGTAGCCTGCAAAATGTATTTTTTTCCAAAGTGGCTTGATTTTGTGATTAAAATGTAAAGTTTACATTATCTGCTATTCCATTCAAATTGATATATGTATTTCTAACTCACATTTTGTATTTTTGCATATTATAGATCTGGTTAAATCTGAAAGCAGATAAATTCTAAATTAAATTAGACAGAGGTGACCCATCATACTAAACTCTAGTGTTTTCATATACTAGCTTCCTATTAGATTTCACATAGTAAATTCAGAATTTGCCAGTGGCATTACATTTATACTTAAGAGTTATTCCCTGCCACTGGTGCATATTTACGAGGTATAAATTCAATCATATTCCTGTTGCATCTATTATCAACTGAAATGCGTTATATATTAAAAATTGACGTCCAAAACCTTTCCAGCTAAAAACCAACCAAACAAAACAAACTAATAGCAAGTAAATGCAATTTCAATAGCAGTGGTTTTATGACAATTTAATTCTGTTGATTTCAGAATTATACCTTTGGGTAGCATTGTCCTCTAAAAAAAAGGAGAAAAAAGGAACTATAAGGAATTGTTATGATTTCTATGAAGGACTATTCCACTGCCAGAAAAACTCTCTTTCTCACTAACCAATTCAGGCATCTCTAAAACACTGACAACTGAACAAAATGGTTATTTTTAGGAACACAAAGATACCCCAGAACTTTGGAAAATGATGAATCACTGTTAGTACGCCGGGAGTTTCTGTACACAAGCAAAGGATTTCTGCCATTCTTCTCAAATATTTATAATTACTTTTGGTGCGTATGTTATCCTTAATTTTATTATGATATTTGCACAACCCTCTTAATTTTTTTCAAGATTATAAAATAGTTAACATTCAAAATTCACTTTTACATGGTGCACACAAACTGACTGCAGAGAAGGCACTGTGGTGGTAAATTAAAGAAGAGGCATTTAATCTAATATCTATTCTAGTATTTAATCTTAGAGGAGAGATTAATTTAAACAAAATACTAACCAAGTTTAAAAAGTTCAGCAACAGCAAAACTTACAGTTAAGAACAAACAAGCTGTGAAGGCTCCATATCTAAAATGGTTTAAGTGTCCTTTAAGAAACTTTGGCCCGATACCAACATACATCCACCCCCATATTATAACTGTATTCTGAAAAAAAAAAAAAATAAAAATCACCATTTGGGAGCTATATTTCCTCAGGTAACGTTGGTAAAGCACATAAAATTCCTCCTGTTTAAGCCAATGTAAGCTTATGAAATCTGTACACTTCTATGAAGCATTTATAAAAATGTGATGGTGTTGGACTCTGCCTGCAAAGGCCTTTCTGTGGCGAATGCCAGAAGTAGTACCATGTACAGGACATATTTTTAATATTGACGAAAATGGAAAAAACAAGCTCAGCCAAATTTATGCTCCAGGCTTGGACTGTGAACACTGACAAACTCTCTCAGTTACGTCCCGCTGCGGAGGATGGGGAGTTCAAGAAGTGCACAGTCTATCAATGGCTCCTATGTGCCTCTTACTGCCCTCGTACCTGAATGTCCCACAGTCATCTTCCTAACTCTTCTGTGTGGTAAGGAGCGATAAAATTTCAGTTTAACAGAGAAAACAGTTTCAAATATTCCAGCACTTTCCTTCCCGGTGGTGGAGGAGGCACCACCACGGAGTGAGTCATTCCACCCACAGATTTCTCTCTCTTTTCCTTTCTCTCCCCACTGAAAGTAGAGGGTGATGGTAGGTTAAACCAGGTGCCTCTCTTTTATATGGTTAAATTAGGGAAAATGAATCTACCTTAATTGACTTCCCCAGCAACACACATAATGGTTATCTGGGGCAGTGACTAACTAATCCATCCGCTGGTATCCTAACTACAGGTATCATAACAGTGGGTTTTGTCTTGATGTATGAGTATGGAAGAGAATGGTTTAGGTTGGAAGGGACCTTAAAGGTCATCTAGTTCCAACCCCCCTGCCATGGGCAAGGACACCTGCTACTAGACCAGGTTGCTCCAAGCCTCATCCAACCTGGCCTTGAACACTTCCAGGGATGGGGCATCCACAGCTTCCCTGGGCAACCTGTTCTAGTGCCTCACCACCGTCAGAGCAAAGAATTTCTTCACGAGATCTTATCTAAATCTCCCCTCTTCCCATTTGAAGCCATTACGCCTCGTCCTATCGCTACATGCCCTTGTAAAAAGTTTTTTGTGTGTGTTTGGTTGGGTTTTTTAACCCGTTAAAAATTCAACATGTTCTGCTTGTCCTGGAATATTATTCTCTAACTTTTGAAAATTATAAGTTGTTTGGCTCTTTCTGTCTTCTAATTGTTTAATTTAGTTCAGTTCCATCTTGCAAGTAATTTCCTCTCTAGAGTTGTTTTCTTTATGAATTATATAAGGAAAAAGAAGTCTTTCAGCCCTGAATTTAAACACCTTCCCTCATTATTGCTTCTCTTGTGGGCAGTGGCACCAATTTGTGCAAGAGAAGTAATGAATGCTTATATGATCCTGACTTTAGAACTAGCAATAGCTCACACTGATAAAGTGCCTTGAGAAAACAATAGGCTAGGCTGGCACATGTGCCATAACATATTAAATTAATATAGCCAGGATAAATACCTAAAAATGCCACTACGGATTAAATTAATGTATCAGCAGTGAATGACTGCAATTCCCACCTCCTTGAATTTCAGGAAAGAACTTCCATTTTCCTGAAGGGCCTCTCTTTTAATACGGGGCAACTGAGATTGATAAATAAGCAAGCAAAACCACAAGTCCAATGGTGCCAGGCTCCAGTCTGAATCTACTGTATGTGACCCTGGCAGCCTCGAACAGCCCGCAGGCAATTACTGTTCACAACGGCAAGGCATCTCCAGGGTGCTAGCTCTGCTGTGATCATTTATCAGCTCTACATTGAAACATTCATCACTGTAACTGAAATTCGTATTTTGTTCTGCTTCCCCGAAATGCAGGATCAGCCCTTAACGTGGGGATAACGGCACCCCTCCCCACCAGAACGTTACAAATCTCACTAAAATCTTTCTTTGCCATTTTGTCTTAATAATAATACGCACTGAGCACATAACACAACGAAGGTTACTTCTGTCATACAACAAAGTTAATAAAAAAGCTCACACAAAATTCTTACAGTGTGTAACAAGTTTCCATTCGTATAAATACATACGTATTTGTTGTTGTTCTTTACAGATGCTGAAACATGTAGCACGGTAACATGCACTTGAGTACTCATGCACCTGAACAGCAGACCTCTGCAGGGATTTTGCTGATTACGGCCAGCAGCATGGACACGGGGGAGTGGCAAGTTGGGCTGAGCATGAAAAGGGCTGTGTTGGAGAAAGTAACAAGGTCTCTTATGCAGAAATGGCCATTTTCACTAACATACCACAACTGAATACTTTGACCTTGGTAGTATTATCTTGATGAGGAATACCCCGCTCCTCTTTCGTACAACCTTGTGCTCTTAAACCCACATTGTATTGCATACATCCATACATATTTGCTGCAAGATTTTATGTTGTGTTTGCGAGTTTTACAGGACAAAAGCCTAGTCTGCATATTGCAAAGTCCACATGGAGTTTGTTTGAGGATCAATACAAAATGAAGAGGTTTTGTAGTTAAGACAAAATTAAATCTTAACTATCTTTTTCACAGAATGAACTTTCATCTTACTGCTGAAATTACTAGCTGGGCCCCCAGGCACACAGCCACTGAGGAACAGAAATTCCTTAGGTCTCCACCGGTGCTTCGTTTATATCTGGCCTAACAGACAGAATGGAGTCTGGCCTGCAAAGTTATCATTATCGTGTCAATATAAATATAATTACATTTTCTCCAGCAATGGAATTAGTGCCACTAGGAAACAAAATCATTTTAGGGTTTCTCTTGCTGCGTTTGTATGAGCTTGGGGTCTAACTGGCAACCAGGGAAATTTGGCCTTTGTGCTCAAATAATGTAATGCTATGCTCTCCATTTTGAGATGAAATTACTACTAGTGGGATTTATGCCACAGGAAAAGAATTTTTGTTGCTAAGTCTTTTGGTTGTTCAGGCTGCTTTGTCTCACCACATAAAGATAGTTATTTACATGACTTCACGTACATAGATCTACAGCTAGAGATACATGTGTGTGTGTACGTGTGTGTGTTGGGATGTCTTTTTAGGGAAGTTAGCGTGAAAGACGTTATGATGATGTGACTCGTTATGATGAGTGCAATTTATATGGAAAAGATGATGAGCCTCCTGGTACCTATTCCCCATATCCCTGAGCACACTCGTTTTCTAAGACTCTGGAGGTGGATGAAGGATCTCTGCTGACAGCTCACCGATTTTCACCTGCTCTGGTTTCTAGACAGCTCTGAATACAAACTGCTCCATCTCCGCTGGGAGCACTCAGTAGTAAGCCCCAGGATGCTGCTCCCTATGTCTCCTTATCAGGGACCCAGACAGAGTGTGCTAGAGATTTCCTGGTACGCCATGTGCCCACATTTTTCCTGGTGAAAGCAAGGACTGGGGCTAGGAAAGGGGAAGGGCTTGGTTAACCATAGACTTGTATTCTCTCTTTTAGTATACAAGTGAATTAGGAAATAAATGGATTGCTGCAGATCCCTGGAGCATTTCTTGTACATCAGGAGATTCACTTTTCCCTTAGTATCACAGAAAATATGGTATTAGCTTAGAGTGATGGTGAAGAGCTAATTCTCCCTATATAAAATTGTACCTCCTATGCCAATATTGCAGCGGACTAAACTGTTCTCAAGAATGTTGTCAAATGAGATAAAATCAATAAACCGAAGCCAATTTTCCTTACACGTAGCCATAAGCCTCTTTCAAAAAACTCAGAAATTACACTACATGATGAGTATTTCAGCTGCTGCTGTAGCATTGCTCAACTGCAGTGATGTAGGGCAAAGCCTTGCCTGCATTTCGATGAAAGCAAAGGGAAATTTGTGCTCGGTCTTGCCTAGTGGGCTGGATTCTGAGTGCAAATCACGCCCACATGCTGCCCTTGATAAGGGTACAAATAACGTGAGGGTAGGTTGGCATTTCAGTTCAGATCACAAGTGCACTTCTGAAGCAACTATCCTGATTTCTCCCACTTACTGTGGTTTTTCTTGCACTGCAGGTCAGAGCACATGAACTGGACTTTTGGGTGAAACCAACATGGGAAAGGTACTCTAGGAGGATAATTCCTGTGCTCCAGCAAGTCGGCACATGGGACCAGATTGAAAAACCTAACCACGCGTACAATATGGATGTGGGGTCCTCGTTACCAACTGTAGATCTACTCCCGTTTGGCTCTTTAGCTTTCTAATGTGGTTACAACCGTGCCCAGAATCCATCAGCAGGTACAAAATTATTATTGCATTACCGACCATTGGTTTTACTACTAAAGTTGTTTCAAATTAGCACTGGAAACCCTAAAATAGTATAATGCTCATCCCAAAAGAATTATTCTCATGATTTAAACTCAAGACTTTCAAATCGCTCACACACGTTTTTTTTCCTCTTTAGCCAAAGAAGCAACTCTGCTTTTGAGGCTCTGCTAGCATATGCATGCTAAAAAAAAAATTAAAAATAAATAAATCTCTTTTCCACTATGACTTACATGCCAAATGTGCTTATTTACTCCTAGGTAGAATGAATCTTGGCTTTAATTACTTTAATAGTAATTACATGCTTTTAATCTGTGGTTCAGTGATTTATTAGTTACAGCTGCAGTTATAGGCTAGGGGAAATGCATCCCTTTGTAGATGGCCGCTGTTGGTCCTTTTTAAGCCCTACCAAGCCTTATAATTTAAGGCCTAAGTAGTTTATAGGCTTTGAACAAATAAGCACATTTCAGTCTTTAAGGACATCATTGCCATCTCCCTATTAGGTACATAGCACTCCCATTGTTGCTCTAACCACTTCAGATGTTAAAAAAAAAAAAAAAAAAAAAAAAAAAAAGCTTGATGGTAAAGCCCAAAAAACTTGTCAGAGAAAACTTAAGATCACATATGTTCAGACAGGATTTTGTTCAAACATTCTGTATTGTTTTTCATTTTCCCCTTGGTTTTCTGTCATTGCTATGAAACTGCAAGTGGGTCAGATTCATAAAGTCAGGATAGGATTAATTCACAAACTTTCTAGGCATCTGAATTTCAAGTTTTAGTTGGACTGATTTTCTAGTGTGTAAAAATCGTACACTTGTGTCACTCTTCCCTTCTGAACATCTGAAAATGACAGTATTAAAGAGTTAGTCCCCAGAGCATTATTATCCACTTCCAACTGATGGGGTACAAAGAGGCTTGCTGACTTCTTCAATACACTGTGGTAAAGCTGGGAAAGGAACCCAGATGTCCTGGTTCCTCATCCTGTCCCTGAACCACAAACCACACGTCCTTGCCTTATTAGCGACAATCACAGCACATGAAAACAGACTATTTATATCTAAATATTTCATCTGTTCTCCCTCATTATTCCCTAACTCACCAATGTAATTATGTTGGCAAGGCCACAATATCTTTTTCCCAGTAAGCGCAAACAGATTGTTAGGTTTTCTGCTGATATACAAGCTGCAGAAGAAGAGCTCCCAAATAACAAAGATCCAAAGGACCATGTTTTCATTGAAACATCCTTGATAATGCAGCAAAGGGAGAGAAGATTTCTTAACATCTTCCTCGGTTGACTCTGACAGCTGTATTAAATACACTGATCAAGAAAGCTTAACATTGTAAAGAATATCAACCCCGAATGAGTTAAGCCAAAGAGAAGAAAAATACAATAAAAAGGTGCTCTGGAAAATTCTGTTTCTTCAATCAGTTCAATTCCTGCTCAATATTCCCTGAGACAGTGCAGGGGATGAGCCTATCCCTTCTGCAAATCCCCAGCGGGATGGCCCCTGTCCTGGAGCAAGTTCCCTGCTTGGAACCTTAAAGGCCAGGCGAGTGTGAAAAACCCATTAGAAGGTGGCTACGGGCAGGGCTCAGGGGTCCTGGAGGTTTTGGCCGGGTGTCACAGCTCAATTTCCATCACTTCTGCACCACTGGGAACACTACGACTGCACATCTGGAGAGAACTTGAGGTGGAAAGGCTCGCAAGCCTGCAAATGAGAGACAGGATCTCTGCAAAGGGCAGGACTCGTGATAAGGGGATTGAAACGAGCAGGGTAAAAAATGCTGATAGCTTTAGCTGAGTATATATTTGGTAAAGCAAATAGAACCTTGCTAGCCATTTGGTATCTGATAAGCTGGATTTTTCTTTTATACAAGCAAGGGAGAAAATGGAGGAAGCTATAAGAACAAAAACTTGCAGTGGTTGAAGGTGTTCAACTGGATTCATAATGAGAACAAATTGATTAAGGTAAGCTAACAGATGTAAAAAAATGTAAAGTTTTTCCACATCAATACAAACCTAATACATTGTATTAGTTTGGGATGTTTGCTCTAAGGTTGTAGCCAGATCTATTTCTAAGTCCTTTCCAAACACACTATTCATAATACTGTGTAAATATTAGTCAAGCAACATCTAACAGTCCTGAGAGTTTGCATAACAGGTTACTTTGGATAGAAAATTAAGATTTGTGCAAAATAAATCTGAGATGCTCATTTCATAAATGTTGTTACAAATTGTCTAAGTGGTTACATATTCTCTGATTGGCAAAAATCATGCTTGTTCTGGTAAAATACTTGCTTCCATATATGGGGAATAACGATGCATCCTGGGCAAAACACAAAAGTTATTGAGAATTTTGCTACTGAAGTCAGTGACACCACATTTCACTCTATATAAGGCAAGGACCTCTCAGCTCTTGACACTGCTTGGGCTGCCTCATCCTGGGACTGAAGTGGCAGCTGCAATCTGTCTCCCAGATGCAGACATCTTAACATTGTATTATATATATGCCATGTGTACAATCCTTTTTATTTTTCAGTGACATGCAGAAGCACGGTTGCGTTTGCTGGTGTGTAGACAACACGTACACTGGTTCTTCTCAATAGGATACTGGAGTTTATCACCATAAAATTTTAGGTTACTAATTCCAAGCAGACTCGGAGCAAAGGCTGAGAATACAACATTGGTTGAGTTTTCAAAAATGTTCACCAACTAACGGGAACATTTTGGCTGCAATTTTTAGTCTGCTGACCATGCACTCCCAAATGTAACCCTAAAAAAATCTCCCCAGTAGTGGAACACAACCAGTTGTATTTGAGAACACTGGAGGGAGAAGGTGGCTAAAGAGCACTATATTTTCATCTGTTACTAGTCAAAAATACTCCACTGTGCATGTGCTCTTGTGTTTTGTCTCGTCCAGGGTTAGGCGACTCGGTACAGCCGCAGTACGATCCTGAAGCCCTCTGTTGTTTAACACGGCAAGTGAAACGGGCACCATAACCTCTGCGTGGCCCTGGAGCTGCATAAGAATTATTTCCTGCTCTCTGCAAAGGAAGATGCCTTCAGATTTTGTTAAATGATAACAAATAAGGAAAAGGAGGCCTCCCCTAGTTCTAGCAATCCTATCCCTCCCACTGGGCTTTCCTAGAGGTGGCAGAGTTGAAACTCCCAGGTTTTATTTTCAGAACATGGTCATTTCTCATTTTGATATTTTAAAGTAAACAATTCTTGGTTCCCATGTATTATTCAAGTAGAGAGAAGCGGGTATCCAGTACATACATAATCAAACATCCACCCTGCACCAGACAACCTTCTCAAATCACTTGAGAAATTTCCCTATTGCTATTGTTATCATTCTCCATTCACTTCCTCCAATTATTTAACACTTTAAACATGTTTACCCCACAGCTGTGGGGTGAGGCAAGCAAGAGCTGCGTTCCTTCAAGCTCCCTTGGACAGTGCTTGCCCACAGGAGAAGAGAGGGAGCTGCACAGATGTTGCTGGTATCACATTAATACAGAAATAACCTGTTGAAAGTAGATTTGTTTTCAAACCTTTCAGCGAGAAAATATCAGTTTCAGAGAGAGGAATTAATGATTTTTAACCTGCCTATCATGCTCTTTCATTGCCAGCATGTAAAATCATTACTGGTGTTTCAAAGCTGTAAGTAGTAATGTTGAGGATATTTTTGTTACTGCCAAAACATTTACATGAAACTGCTATTCAGATCAAATTATCTCGAAACTGCAAAGCGTGCGTGGATTCCAAATTATTCAGCTTGGAGAGATTGTTGCATATTGAAATTACACAGTAGAAACCAGCAAAACACCACCATTGCTTCAGATTCATAAGAATGGCAAAAATAGCTCTTAAAAGAATTCTTTTCCTTAAATGCACTACTGTAACAGACACAGGATTTCGCTTTATTTAAACCAGTATTTCACTGCCAAAAAAGCATAGCTTTTCACTCTTTCAGGCAGACTGGTTGGTTCTGACTGTTGTTTCCACAACACTTTAAACACAAACAGCACTCCCCAAAGAGAACAGTGGCGTGGAAGTGATGGAAACTAAAGCACAAAAGGTAAAGAGCTATGACTATTTGTGGAATGACAGACTGAATATGTAAATTCAAAAGGCGCAGTAAACTGTCCAAGCTGGTCAGTGCTGATACGATCCTATTAACTGCTCTATTTTATTTCTTTATATCTCACATTTATCTTTCAGCAACACATCAGTTATGGAGAAGACTCAAAAATATCACCAAAAGAGGACTGGGTAATACTGTGAATTTTAAGTCTTTGATGAACCATCATTCAAGGTATTTCAGTGTATTTTGCTTTGCATAACATTCTAAATAGCGTTACTGTTGCTTTTCAATAACAATGCTGTGTTGCAATGAAAGAATGATATGGCCATGTTAAAGATGTCCCTAGAAGTACCGTACTTCCCTAAAAGAACCATGAAGGTAATTTTCCAAGAATCACAGGAAGGGCTGTCTAATTTGGCAACAGAGGTCAGGGGTCATGTCTCTTTGGCAGAGAGGGGATGGACAGATGAAAACACTCTATGCAGACAAAACTTAAAGTGATAAAACCAGAAACTTCTAACTCTGCTATCAGAAGAGTTGACAGAGAAAAGTGAGGGCTGCAGAAAGAGCTCACCTGTGAGGAATACTGAATGTGGCACTGGAGTGGGGTCCTTTGCCCTTTCAGTCACTGATAATTGGAGACTGACATCTAAAGTTTGTGTGTGTTTTCCGTGCAAGTTTGTAGTTGAGTTGTTCTCATCTATTCTGTGAAATAGCCTGAAAAGCAACAAGAAAGCAATAGGATAAGACAGGTTCCCCAGATGTTGTGAGGTGTTTGTCTCTAACAGGAAATACGTGCTCTTTCAATACGGTATGTTTTATCATGGTGTAAAATCATAGTGATCTCAGAATCAACTTGATAAAATAATATTCTGCACTGGTGAGTGTCCCGTGTACAAGAAAAGTTGTAGATAAGGCATCCTTTCTAGAACAATCGGATATGCTTCTCTGGGAAAGCGAAAAGAAATTGAAGAAATAGCCATACTGGGAGGAATGAAATACTAATGATCTCTTCAG
This sequence comes from Burhinus oedicnemus, assembly GCA_008921705.1. NCBI lineage: Eukaryota > Metazoa > Chordata > Aves > Charadriiformes > Burhinidae > Burhinus > Burhinus oedicnemus. The sequence goes on from VFFE01007182.1 coordinate 2,668,728, forward strand.
AAGCTTTGCTTTTTCCACTTTTTCTTTTAATATGCATGCAATAGCAGCTATGTAAGTAGAACAGGAAGAAGAATGTCCGCAAGAATACACAGTGCACACGTTTCAAAACAATCTATAACACCTATTGTCTGTCACATTCAGATGAAGTGTTTTTTTCCTTAAAAGAGCTAAGGATTAAGGTTTGCATGTCTTGGATGATTAAAAACCACACTTCTTCAGTTTCACAAGATCAGACAAATTACTAAGTTATTAGCGATTAAATTCTTTCTCCAGATTTAGCAAACAGAAGCAATGAATGATGCTACAAAACACAGGACAGCATGGCATTGGCTTTTTAAAATTAATTCAAGCTTCTTCTAATAAAATCCTTCTGTCATGCAAGTTGGACATAAATTCTTGCAAAGCCATGATTTTGATGAGAAATGGGCTAAAGCTGAAATAGCCCTTTAAAAACAGAGACTATCTTGTAACCTGGGATTTCCTTCATAACTTTTTAATTCAATTCTTTCTGAACAGGCCTGTCCTCTGTAATGACACACACTTTTGGAAGAGTTCGTAGTCATCTTCTGTGTTTTCCATGAGATTAACTGAAGAGATGTTCATCTCCTCAAACACAGGTACAAAATACACACGTGCAAAGCCAGTGATCTGAGAATGCTTGAAATGGTGATGAAGGAGCTGACCGCTGTGTCACACCTCACTATCTGGAGTACTTTTGACATGGTAGGTTTGGCAATGCTCTTGACATCACCCAGGAGAAGAGGGACACAAGGTTTCCCACATTGTCTCCTTTCTTACAAACTCTTGTGGCTTCCAGGAAGAACAGTTAGCTCTTCATTCCACCTTAAAGAAAACGAAATGCAAATTATGGCTGATTCAGTAGGGCATTTCAATACCTAGTTTAAAGCATCAGATGAGCTCTAGCGAGTACAGAAAGTGTGTGGGCAATCTGAATGACATAGGCACATATGTGAATACTCTGCTGAATAAGGCTTCAAGTTGCATTTGGGAAAACATGCAGTTAAATAAAAAGGAAAACAGTAATTCCTTTTTTTCCTTCTTTTTTCAACAGTATTTAACTACATTTTTCTTAAAGTACGGGTGTGTGAAAAGGTGCACTATTGTAGATAAAAATATATAAAATGTGGTAGATTAAAGATTTGGAAATTAATTTCTCAGGGGACTTTTTTCAGTCTAGACTCTATTGACATATCCTGCCAATTTGTTTGTCTGGTCTCCCTGTGAACATAACATTTGATACTGTAGGCAACGTAAAGATCTTTGATAAGCTTGCTACTTCCTGCAGTGCTCTGTGTTCACAATGAACTTTTTAAATACAATTTATAGCTTTCAGCTTCATAGTCATCAAGAATGGAGATTATCCAGTGAATTTTCCAGCTTTCAGAGAAAGGTAAATATGTTCCTTATGATTTTTGTTCTGTGACAACAGCAGGATGGAGCATCAGCTAATGAAAGCTCTGTAGAAATAAGGTGTTTAAATCCAGAGCACACAGGCAGTGTTTCCAAAGCCACAGGATGGACCCAACAACCCTTGGCGCTGGCTACTGAAGGGTGCTACAGAAAAAAGGAAAAAAATGCAGTAGTATATTTGGAGATCATCTCAATGCAGTGACGCAGGAGCTCATCTTGAATCTGTGTTGAATGATGTATCCGTGGTACGTGGCATTATTGGAGAGGTCTTTGACACCTTTCAGGTGGAAGCATGGAAGGAGGTTGTGCATTCCTTGTGTGTTCAGTGACCGTTCCAAGACAGGCTTTTTCACAGTGGCTTTTTTTTTTCCATCCAGAAAATGAAACTCTTCTTTAAAAACTGTTACCTTTGTCAAACTGTGCAATTTTCACAAAAAGATTATTCTACCTTTTCCATACTTAAAACTTTCCTTCAGTCTTACTCAACCATTTTCCATAAACACATTGGTAAAAATGTCATTTTTAAATATCATGGAATGCTTCCTCAAAACTGGTGTACTAGAAGGTGCAGAGCAATCCTGCAGCAGTTCTTAATGAGTTACGCTGCCTTCAGGGAAGGCTTGCTTTAACTTCCAAAAGTTAAAACTGGCCAAGCCCAAAGTCCCTGAAGAGACCTTAGAACAAGAAATATATCAAGAATGTCTGATGTCCTGAAATCCCTCAAGTTCCAGGGCATATACATAATTCAGTGTCGTCTTCTCTGCATCACCCCCATTCTTCATTTTTCACCATATGCCTTCATGCTTTTCATGTTTTCACCATGTGCCTTCATCCCATGGTAGACTATTCTCAACTTTAAAATCTCCTGTTAAGACAAGGCATCTTTGAGTTGTTACTTCTGTGCTAACATCCTCTCATTGAGTTTACCCTCTGCGTGGTGGATATATACTGCTGAACTGGTAGGATTTGATTGTGATCTTGCTCGATACCTTCACCCTTTGGGAGGTATTTACACCAGTACCAACGAACTGGAGACTTCTGGATATGGACCGCTGGAGAGAAAGCTGAACGTAAGAAATAAAAGGCATTTCCACCAGAAAGGTTCCAGAAACTAAACTGATCTTCAGGGGGTGATGCTGACTCATTAATGGTACTTCTTGCAGTGCCTTTATTGCTTTTTAGTTAAGCACACAATGCATCTGTATAATTAAGCCACAGGCGTAATATGGGACAAAAGGCACATGTGGCTTTTTTGCTGTTTTTAATTTTCTTCCTTCTAGTTATTACTGGGCCCACTCTAGTGGCAACAACTAGACATGAAGAGTTGTACTCAAATTTTGCCATTTTAGATTAATTTGTAAAATTCATACTGTTTTCTGAAAATAGTAATTTTTACTAAAAGTTAGGTAAAGCACATTTTTTTCTAAATGCCTTCACTAGTTCAGGTATTTTGGTTTGAAAAAGAAAGCCAAGAATATTTGGAATGCAAATTAAAAAATGACCTGGGAATAGGAGAAATCTAGGAAGACTGACTCCTGTTCTCCCCATCAGATAAATCAAACATTGTTCTGAAAAGTTACTGAAACCAGCCGTAGGAATAATCAAATCATAATTTCCACAGGGAAGCATAGCTAGCTAATTATTTAAGATCTTCTGAGAAGCTGCCACAAGGGGCAAAGGTGCTCAAGAGAGCTGATTTTGAAGAAAACTTACTGAAAGCCGAGGACCAAACTGACCGTTCTGCGGGAAGACGGTGAATTATGGCAGAGGTCCTCTTGGCTAAGCAAGGAGCTTCTTAGTGGTCTGAAATGGAAATGAGACCATACAAGAAGCAGGAACAAGGACAGGCAAGCAAGGGGGCATGTACAAAATAATTGCTTGGTTACTTACTGATGAAATGGGGAAGGCCAAAGCCAAGTTGGAGCTAAAAATAAGGGATATAAAAAAGGAACAAGGGGCTTCCACAAGTATGCTAGTAGCAAAAGGACCAGGAGCTTTTCCTGCAGACTGATCAGAAGTTTACTGGGTGGAGTTTCAATGAAGATCTAAACCCTGTTTTGCAGCCTTCACCTGGGCGCTCAACTATGCAGACTCTGGTGCGTGGGCTTGTTTCTGCTCAGAGAAGCACATGAGAAGAATAGATGAAAAGGAAGCTCACTTTTTTTGTTCTGTGTGTTTCTGAAGTATCCATCATTGAAATAATTCTGTGCTGTCCGTGCATTTAGAGAAATGTCTCCCCTGGTTGTGCACAGGCAGCTCTAGTCTGAATGCATGACGATACCTCTGCGTTGGTCTTCATCATCCCCCAGACTCACGTGACTGGAAATCGGAGCAGTATCCTTTAGCACAGTGTCTCACAGCTCTCCTGTGGTTATGCCAATGTCAGGCAGTGTGTAATGGATAGACATGGACTACCCAATGTGACTGCACCTAAATTAGGTGCACCTGAGCTGAAGGTACTGAAAGCCATTTAGTCTAGTGCTTGCCCCATGTCAAGCAGCTAATTTTTTAACTTAGTTCTGTGCAGTTCATGATGATTCCCACATTGCGAGGACACTGTGACAGCCAACATAGCTAATTTGAAACTAACCTTGTGAAGTCTACATGAGCTGCTACTTCAAGGCTACATGTCTTGAAGTTTGCGGAGACCAGGCCAGTCATCTCTATTTGGAAAAGTGTCTTTACACTATTTCTCACCTATATGTAATGAATGAAGTTGAGTTCAAAGCCATCATACAGCTGTAACCCAATTGTGGCAACCATTCTTCAGATCAAATATTCAGACCTAATTAGGTTGACTTTCTGTGAAGAACCTATTACAGTATGCCAGTGATTAATACGGCACTTGCTAAGAAATACCATTTCTGCTTTGAAACTGTTCTGCAACAGTGGAAAAAAAATTTTTCTTTTCCGATATGTCTCTAAATATTGCACTAATTTTGTCAACATGGTCTGTAAATGGGCAATACTTCAAATTCTGCTATGGGCTAAAGGGGTAGCATGAAATAGTTTTCATGGAAAACCTATAATTTAGACTACCTGTAGTCTCATTAACCATAATTACTTTGGAGTAGATGAGTAATGTTTGAGCCTATAAGCTGGCAAATAAATGAATGTTGTCTATTCAAAGTCCATTAAGTTCTGTTTTGCCTCAGTCTCTGCTTCCCCCAAAGGGAAAGTGAGATGTGGCAATCTGTGGATTTTGTGGCATTCTTTTTAGGATGTTTTTCATACTCTCTACATTGTGTAGTAACACTAAAAGCCTCCAGGCTTGTAACTACATTTTTTCTTTTTATATAGAGAGCTACAGAAATACCAGAGCGGTAGCTCGTGGTCCAGCCATGTACTCAAAGGCTGGCCTCCCCACGGTGCTGTAGTCATCTTCACCCATCAGTCTAAGTTCCTTCCTTCAGGTCGTCTTAAGTTTGGTTCACCTCTCCGTCCTGCTGTATCCCTGTCTGCAGACCATCTGTAATGTCTTGCCATGTTGGGCTGGTAAGCTCCATTGTTCTTCAGTTGTATTATTGTGTGGTGTTGGGGTTGGAGGAAAGAGGCTCCTTCTAGGCTGCTGCTGGCTTCATTTCATAGCGTGATTCCCAGCTGGCGCTCTCTGCTGCTCACCTACCACAGTTTTGTGTCTGAGGCTTAAACAGCTGAGGCTTTTCCTATTGCTTCCTAGTGCTACTTTTGGCCTTTTGTAAAGATATGTCCTTGCTTCCTTGCAGTCCTCTTCTATTGCCCTTTCACCCAGTTCCCAAGCCTGCAGCTCCTTTGCATTGCCTAGATCGTCCCACCACTGGGATGGCTGCCTCCCATCTTCTCTCAGGCAGCTTTTATGTAGCTGAACCCAACTCTATCAGCATAAATCCAAAGAGCATCACTAGTTTTCCTTTGCTGAGCCACCTTCCCTCTGGTCAACAGGACTCTCTCTTATCACATCAGGGACATCAATAGCAGTTTGGCCCACTCTTCTTTTTTTAAAAGAGCAGGATCTGGAGTGAGCCAGTGTTTGAAGAATTATACAATATAATGGCTGTAAGGATAAACTGTGTAAGTCAGTGATGCCTGTGAATAATGTGCTATTACAACTAGCCGCAAGCACCATTTTCTTTTTCTTACTGGAGGATTTTCCTATGCTTGAGAGTTTTCCTAACACTGCTTCTAGCACTGCATTTAGACTGCCATCCATAGGTCAGTCTACCAAGGCAAATCCTATTCACCTATTTATTTTAATGCTGATACTTGTTTCTGTTTTGTGGTGTTGGTTATTTTTTAAAAATATATACATCCTGGGAATCTCTGAAACAGTCTCAGTAATTGTACTAATTACTGCAGGCATGCTGTTCTCCAAAGGCACTAAACTTGGGCAGAGGTATGGTTTGTTTTTCAGCTGGCACGTGCTGATTTGAAACCAGAGCTCAGCTCAATCTGCGGTTCAGGAGTTTTAAATCCAGATATTTTTTCTGTCATCTGACTTTCTTAAGCCTTTGTAGAGGGGAATTATGATGCGAGGAAGACACAGATCCTGGAGGAGACAATGCCTTTCAAACAGTATGCCTGCTCTTCTAGAACTAGTTTTAGTGTAAAATCAAACACAATTATCTGCCCCCTTGTTTCATGCTGTTAGATCTTTCTGCCATGTCCCCAATGTACTTTCTTAGTACCTACTTTATACTTCCTGAGCTTTTCTTAATGCATCCAGTTTGTTCCCAGATTCTCTATGAAGGAAGATATTCAGCTGCTCTGGTTGCTGGCTGTGTGGATGCACGGCTTTCAGCTGACTTGGTGAGTAGTCACCAGCCATCCTCTCCTCCCTGCCAAAAATGGAGACGGGAAGACAAGTCAAACTTACAGTGAACTTGCAAAAATATATGCTTATGCTCATATGCCAGCTTGCGAAGAGACGGGTCCTGATTTCGTAGAAAGTAATGGTGTTTCACATTATACTCAGTTTTGTGAACAGTTGCTATGCAGTTTTTCTTCAAACAGCTACTCATTAACAATAGTGAAATGAAACCATATGATAGAGTTGTTGTTTCCAAAGTCAACTGCTAGTGACTGAAAAACCCACCTTCCCTGGACATTTATTTTTTTTAAATTAGAGTAGGAAGTACTTTGCTGAGGAATATTTTCTTTGTTTTGCTTTAATTTATGTTAGTTTGAGACCCAGTACAATAGAAGTTTCATTTTGGTGGGAGGCAGCCTGGCACTAATGCAATGCAAGCAGTAGGCAGTAATAAAAATGCTTTTTTGTTTGCAAGTCACAATAATATCTAACAAACATTCGCTTTTTGCCTTTTTAACATAGCTGATTAAGTGATTCACTTCATGCATGTTCACTACATCCAGATGTAATTCCAGTTTCAGTAGACAGTTGTTTTTCAACAAATCTTTGGCAGCCTATTTTGTAAGTGGGTTTTGGTAGGCAGTTTTCACCATATAGGATTTTTGTGATTTGTTTTATTGACACAGTGTATTAAGCTAGGATTAGAAAAAGGTCTGTGTTTGGCCACATGAAGAATACGAGCCCCCAACACCAGGAAACCATATAAATGTAATAACGGTATAGAATACAAACACTTGGAAATATCAGGAAAGATATTTCAGGTAGAGACAGGGGAGTGTTAGCACCGTTGTCCGAGGCCCGAGGCCCTGAGAAGAGCGCTCTGCACAAGGAAGGCTGCATAAAATTTTCACCACCTGTGGCTGAGAAAGATGAGCTGAAACTCATGCTGGAAAGGGTGATAGGATGATGGGAGGAATGGAAAATCTATCATACAAGAGAAGAGTGAAGGTCACGGCTTTCACAGCCTGACAAAATTGAGAGGAGATAGAGTCATTGTCATTGAATATGCTTTGGAGATGAGTATCAAGGGAGAAATGCTACCTAAGCAATCTAAGAACAATGTTGATATTAGTAACAAGCAGGGATAAATTGGCTATAACTGCATTTAAGACGGAAATCATGACGGTTATAAGCGATGAGTTCCTGGAACTGCCATAGAGTAACAAGAGTTGAGCATTAACTGTTTTAAAGACTGAGCTCACTAAATTTTCAAGAGAGGGTTAAGTGAGACTGTGTGTTATAGTCCCTTATGGCACCCTCCCTTTGCACAAGTCAAAAACTGTCTCTAACCCAGGGGTCACTTGGGTTTCAGGCTGGTATAATCAGAGCTCCATGGTTTTAAGTTCTTTGGCATAACGAGGATTGCTAGGATTTACAGAGCAGCAGTATAAGCTAATGGAAACAACATCTAATTTTTTTAATAAATACCAGTGCTTCAAATTTTTTACATTTCTCAAATTAACCCAAAACCTGTCAGCAACTTGAATGCTGGTGAACAGTATGATACAAGAAATTGAAAAGAAACTCCAGTGTAAAACTGGTATTTTTGTCAATTGATATATTCAGATGTTTTTAAGGTGTGTTTCATTTCCCCATGGGCTGCATACAGCTGCGAGCTGAAGAGGGGAAGCTACGTCATAAGTTTTGTGACTTGAATCGTGACGTTTCTGGTAAACAAATAAGCAGGTTTGCATATGGCACAGAAGGAAAACACAAGTGATATTATGGAAACACTGTATTTACCTTGCATAATCAGCCGTATTGCAATTAATTCCTTCCTGAAAGGGGCCTCTGTGAAATGTGCTAAATAAAATAATCCTCTGACCCCTTCCTTTCTTTTCTAGTTCCTTATATGCTTTTTAAACTGCACCCCTGCAAAATTTAAAAAAAAAATCCTTTATTCTTCCACTGACCTAAATTTGCAGAAAGACAAACCTATTGCCTTCAAATAGCATGTGAACACACAGCTTTGTAAATTGCGGGTCCCCTCCCTCCCAAGCCAAAGGAAATTTCTGTTAACCATTATCATGATTGTCTTATGGCAGCATATTGGGAAAATACCGTGGTTTTTTGCTGTCCTGAAAATCTGTTTTCTTCCTTGCAGGACTCTATACTAATGTTTACTCCTCCGAATCATCAACCTCAGAGGTGGCCCAAGCCATCTTTCTGCCTCCTCTGTTCCTGTGGGTAGCATTGCTGTGAATAAGGATCTTGTACAGACTAGAACATCCGCGAGGCGACTTTCATTTTCATTAAAATAGCAAGGTCAGGATTAAGAAATTGGCTGCACATGCTATTTCACCTCTGCCCCCGAGAAACTGCCTGTGGTGTTCAACCGTCTGAGTCTCCCAGAAAGGAAGAGGAACTGGAATAAACCCTGTACCCTGATGCTACAAAATCAACTGGCTGTTTAAAATTTATGTAGGATTCTTTTTTTTTTTTTGCCAAAGAGGTAGTAAAGCATCATTCCAGCAGGCTCAGAGACCTGCCTCTTAGAGAACCTCGCACATGCTCACTGTCCTCAAAACAAAACCCCAAAACACCAAAGAAACCCATTCTTTTGGAAATATGTGTTTCTGTACCTGAGCACCATGATCCCATGAAGTGGCAGAGATGTACGAATTTTCTTCAGCAAGAATGTAACATGGCTTGCTAGGAATGACCTTCATGTATCCTTGTGTCTATCTAGCATTAACAAATTCACAAATACTTCACACCTTAAAAAGTTTCTCTGGGAAACTTGCTTCCTCTGGCTGATAGCAAGTTTCCAGTAAAATCAGTTTGTACTATAGATGCAGAGGAGTTTTTGTCAAAGAGAAATTCCTTCCAAACCATGGATAATCATTATCCACTCTGAATTACCTAATTATCTTTTGGGGTTTTTTATTGTGTGGAAAAAGAAACAAGGAGTTTTCTTGCCAAATCCCTCAGAAGTGGCCTAAATGCTCATTGTCTAACGGAGATCACAGATTCAGACTGCTGTCCCATTGTCCAGCATCGGTGCATGCAATAGCCTGGCCTCATAAAACAGACATTTAACTGAACAGAACCAATTAGCCCTCCATCGTGGCCCCTGTTCACAATAGAAAAAACAGCTGATGTTCCCTTAACTTGAAACAATGGGAGGATATGCATGGGCTGTGTAACTCTTACAAGCGGAGTAACTCTTTCCAGAGTGGGACCGTGAGAAAGTAAAGCCCGTAAATGGCCTTTCAGTAGATGAACTCCTGAACAGTCTTTTATAATGTGAACTCATCAGTCAGCTGTCTGTGGGTGCAGTTTTCTTTAGAAAATCTCAGTTCAACTGCAACATGCCAGTTTTTAGTGATAAACCATTCTGCTGAATGATATTCTGTCTCAGCACTGTATTCACCCCAGTATGGATTTATTCAGCAGCATCTTTTCCCTCCAACCCTCTTTTACATTTCTTACCATGCTTGTACCTCTTCCTAATGATCTCGGAATAGTAATGACCACCGATGTGAGCATGGCAAGAACTGAATGTTGCTCCTAACAATGGCAATAAGGCTTCTTTTAAGATTCGGATGCTGAGAAAATCCAAGTGAAGAAGCTGATGAGCTCAGAAATTCATCCCTTCCATATGAATCTGGTAATTTACTTTCTTTTGACTGCTTTCTCCTCCACCTATCTGGGATCTTCCTACTACGTCTAATCACTGGATACCCGAACCCAGCTAGAGCTCCTGCTAGCAATAAGACCACGTTCAAAAAATGACCCCTCTTCAAAGTCAGCATACAGCATTGTGTCCCTTCCCACCCAGAATGTTTTCCAAGTGCCTTCAGGCAATAGTTCATCACTTGCAAGTATGAAACTCTTTGAAACAAAAAGGCCTTTGCTAATGGCAAGGCAAAGATACCATTAATTTTGGGAAAACAATGCACAATAAATAAAACTATCTCTTTGTTCAGTACCTTTGGCAATGGTCCATTGACTTGGTTGCCAGCTGATGCTGTGAATTTCCTGTAGGCATACATTCTGTCTAAGCATCGTTTCTCCTTCCATATCTACTAACTTTCCCTATCGTTTGGACAGTGTAGCTTCAGATGTCTGACTCCTGCCTGGGCAGGCCTGTTTCCAGACCCCTGCAAATCGGTATTCTGTCATTTTTGGAATCTCCTTCCTAAACACCAGTCTGAAGGTTTCATTTTATTTCATGGTTGAGTAAAAGGGTTTTCAGTGGAGATCACAGAATGGTTTGGGTCGGAAGGGATGTTTAAAGATCATTTAGTCTGACCCCCAAGATGTCTCACTTCTGCTGCTGTTACCATAGATTGTGTGAAAAAACTTTCTTTTGTTCAACTCTATCATGTATCTGTCTCTCCATCACATCTACTCATTAAATTGTTTGCAAGAGCTCTTACAGAGAAGTTGTCCCAGTACCGGATGCTGAAAAGACTTCGCTGTCATTGAAATGTAACTATGATGTCTCCCCAAAGTGCCACTGGAGGAACAAGGACTCAAAGGTGAGGAAGGGCCATATTTTTTTATTAACGAACAGATGGTACCAGAGAGCCTGTACCTCTCTGGATTATCTGTCCATCCAGGGATCTGGGTAAAACAGCTAAACAGATTAACTAGTTTTATGGGCATTCTCCTCTTGCTCACCAATAGATGGGAGCAGAGATTTCTTTACTCGTGAAATTTTCAGGCTACAGTGCTTGCAGTTTTTTGAAGACTACAAGGCGGAAAAAATAAAACCAAACAATGACAATATAACTCATTCATGTGTCCGCAGGGAGAATTATATTGTTTCATTTAGTAGCATAGAAATGAGGTTTGTAATGGGAGTCAAATGGAAACCAGGAGTCAGCACTCTAGAATTCTTTAACCTTGGAAATCTCTGTTTTGGTATCTAGTGCTGGTCAACGGTATTTAATACGTTTACAACCTCTCATTGTTATTTCCCAGATATAAATGTGTTTTGCTTGGATCCAAGCCTTTACAAAAGCAAATAAACATGTTCTTAACTTACATTCATTTCTCTAACAAGATCAAAGAGAAAAAGCTGTCCAGATGTAAATAGCTAAGCCTCTAATGAGATGATCAGTGAATTGTTTCTCTCTTGTACTATAAGCATTTAAATTAAAATATTGCACTTAGGGCACTCTGCACTTCTAACTTGTATAGCAGGATCCAAGCATCTAACACAAGCCAGACAAGTAACTTCAGCAATTAGCTTTCAACATCAGTCTCTAGCCTCTGACCTTTCTTGTTCATCAGAGGCAAGCCAAATGTTTGTTAAACAATATTAATCGTGCCTGGCACTTCTCTAGGGCCAGAGACATCACAAATAGTTTCCTACTAGCAAGAAGCTGTTTGCAAGAAGCAAAATCTCCTGCGTGTTTTCTGTTCAACAGGAGCCTGACTCAGCCCTGCTGGAGGTGAAGAGAAGTCTGATCTGTTTCTCTCTATGTGAATCTTGGAAATGGCAGTGGAGCACCTGCACAGGTACCACCCGTATGACACTGTACTGCATTGCTCTTCACCATCTCGGGCTTAGCAGCTCCACTAGCTCAGGAGTGAACCCACTGCACTCCACTACACCCTGCACTTCCCAGTCCCTGCAAGCATCCCACCTAACTTCACACATTTAACCCAAGCGCCCAGGTTAGGACTCCTTTGAACTGTCAGTGAGAGAGAGAAATGTCTGGAGAGACCCAGCTTAGCTGTGCTGAGCTGCCTCCTGGCACTGCCTCCTTGCACTGAGTACAGCTGGGGTCTCAGGGCAATAGGTGCTTACCTTGGGGAGCTTAGCCCAGTGAGGCAGGATGAACCTGGGACAAAAGGCTTGATTTCTGCATGTATTTGAAGACACAAAGTTGCAGCTATACCTGCAGGGTTTTTTTTAAAATCCTTCCCAATTGACTAGATTCTCAGAGGTCCTGAGTCACTGACTCTGGGAGCTGCCAGACCTTTTTATGATCCTACGCAATTTAACTAGAAAATGCTTTTTTTTAACCTGTTTACTGAGATCAACTTGAATAGCTTGTGGTTTGTTTGTTAGGGGGATTTTTGGTTAATTCTATTCATTTATACCTAAATATTTTGTGCAAGCATAGTGGGAATATTTTTTAAGTGGTGCTCAGTGATAGGACAAGAGGTAATGGGCACAAACTTGAACATAGGAAGTTCCATCTCAACATGAGGAGGAACTTCTTTGAGGGTGGCAGAGCACTGGAACAGGCTGCCCAGAGCGGTGGTGGAGTCTCTGACTCTGGAGACATTCAAAACCCGCCTGGACACCATCCTGTGCAACCTGCTCTAGGTGACCCTGCTCTGGCAGGGGGGTTGGACTAGATGATCTCCAGAGGTCCCTTCCAACCCCTGTGATTCTGTAATATAAGTTAAGGATAAAACACACTCCTTGTTCAATAATTAGGAATTACAATTGTAACTGTAAGTTGTAACAGTTAAGATATACGTCAGTGATAAGGGCTTTGTATCAGAAATACAATTCATTCACCCTACACTTGTTAGGTCCTGTGGTCTGCTGCCCACGGGACAGACTGGCAATACTGTAAAGGTTTATTCAGCAGTCAGCAGTGGTTGAGCCTTGCTGCAGGACAGGGAGCTCACACAAGGGCGCTCGCTTGCTCTGCCTTGGCCACAGGGACATGGAGAGAAGCAGGACCCCAAGTCCCACCCATTGTCATTTGTACCATCCTTGGCCACCTCCACCAGCAGCATCCGATGCAGGGTCCATTGCGGGAAGTGCTGCATAGAGCCTCTCCAGAGAGGAAGAGAGCTGAGGGTTACACGGGTAGCCATTACGCCAGATCACAAACAGCAAATAGCTTTTGGAAAGAACTAGTGTTGAGCAGGGAAAACAATCATGATTTTTCTTAATCAAAAAGAAAGGCAGTGGCAAAGAGGCTGAAATAAAGGGGAACATTTTTACTGTACTATATATCTTCTCTCCCTGTTATAGGAGACCTACCACATTCGTAATTTATAGCTGAAACTTTCAGAGCAAAGCAGGAGATAGGAGCATCTGTCAGTTTTAATGAGAGGGGCATCCAAGCTCCTGAAGAGAGTCTAAAGAAATTTCAGCCCACAACTCATAACTAAAACAAAGGAATAATTTTAGTAAATGTGTCAAACCATGGATCACAAAATGGGAAAAAAATACAGCAAATGTCATGCTTCTCTTTATAATTTATGTGTCTGTATGTAATATAGTGCTCTGAGGAGGATGCACACAATCCCAGCTGTTTGCACTGAATGTATTACAGCAGTGAAAGTCAGGTACGTTCACTGAGTGACTCTGCCTTATCTTATTTTCAAAACTAAAAGTCTGGTTGATATTGGCCAGGAACATAGATGACAAGGATCTCCATGTCTCACAGAGCTTAGGGAAAGTTGGCAGTGAAAGGATCGCCTTTTTTATAGGAAGCTGGGCATGAAAAGCAACCACACACTCACAAAAAGGGCTACCCACCTTGATCTCTCCATTATCCACCCTATTGAAAAAACAACTCTAGGAACTGAGAAGCTGAGACTTTAGATCTGCTGCTGCTTTTTCTGACATGTTGCCAACCAGACTTACTATCAGGAGTCATGGAAAAATGGGTACTTCCAGGCCTGCAGGCTATTTGGTGAGCATTTTTTGACATTGCACTTGGCAGTGTTTTCGCAATACAGTTGAGCGAGTAGTCTAAGACCTGGCTGGATGGCAGCTTTTTCACCTACTTCAGCATGCTGTTTACTCACCATGGTGCATCTGCCTGTGGGTACCACGTAGTTCTCCTTTCTTCTTCAGCTTAAACCCCCCTGCCATATTTCCTCCTGGCCTTAGGGAGTCAAAGGGTGCCAGACCATAATTCGGTTTATTTTTTCTAGCAGATGTCATAGTATTCTTCTTTCACTAAGAGGGAACAAAAGAGCATAAACCTCAGTCTATCATGGCATTTGCTTGGGAAAGCAGTTTGCTCTTTACATAATTACAAAGAACTACTGCTCTTTGAAGACATTTCTGTTTCAGAAAAGGTTTTGAGATACTGATGATTTCCATTCCACTTTAAAATAACCTATTTTGTTCAGTTTACAATTATGATATATAAATCCTACCTTAATAGCTTAACTGCAGAAGATACAGGTTTAAGTTTATGGCTTCATAATTCAAAGCAATTTGCAAGTAAGATCAAGTGGTCCAGACAGAACCACAGCAGGGGCTCTCCATCCTCCCGTATCTGTTTTGTAGGCATTTACTGATGAAGAGATGCGGATTAGAGTGTCCAGCCAAAGAGAGGCCATGGCCACGTGAGTGGTCTGCGTGATGTGGGTGCCCCTAGAAGTGATCCTGGCACATCACCAGGCACTCTGACCCAGGCGCCGAAACCATCAGTGAACATGGGTTGCACAAGCCTGGCCCGCTGGAAGCTGTCATACAGCCAGGCGTCACCCACATGCTGGAAACAGCCAACTGACAGCTGAGGAGTCAGAAGAAACTTTTTGCATGGCCTCTCTGCAAAACCCAGTGTTTCTCAGCAGTCGCACAGGCATGTTCAACCCACCTGCACGATCAATGCTTACATACTAAGGCCAGTATGATTTTTTGATTTTTGTTCTCCTTAGAATTTTCCATGAGGCATTTATAATATTTATTCTTTACTTACCTAAACTCATTCACTCTCCATTTTTAAGAGATTTCTTCTTTATACTAAAAGTGGGTTTACCACCCAGCTTTCCAAGACCCAGAAACCTTCCAGATCTTGTCCCAGGGTAAGATCCTGGCTTTGAACTGCATTTCTCAGCTTTCTTCATGTCATTTGGTTTACTCCAGGGGAAAGATCTCTCCAGCTCCCTTTCGTGACAGGGAGCTTCTCTGAAGCAAGGGTCTAAACGTTTTTTGTTTTGTTTTTTTTTTTCTTCTCCTTCTGGCAGTAATCCTACAGATACCATTGGTCTTAACTAGCACAGCTAGTGTAGAAGTTGCCAAGGGTTCTGCAAAAAAATAGACAAAACCAAAGTCAGTCAACTGCATGCCAAGGAGTAGGTTTTTTGGAAGTTAACAAAAACTCTGATTTGTAGTTTGGGTGTGTTCTGAATTTATCAAAGCCACGTCTTCATTCTAGTAATAAGCTCTACTAAAAACCAAACTCTTTTACCCAAAACTGACTTTTGACTTTCTAACATAATAATAGCAGCCTTTCTGAAATTATAGTTTGTGTTCCTGAAGAGTTCAAAATGAAAATTAAAACCTTATCCTGCAAGATGGAGCAGTTTTACACATTTTTATACCATTTTATAATAAGATGGGGGGAGGAGTTTCAGAAAATTACCCAACAAATCATCAGATTAAGATGCTGTAGTGATTCAGTATTTAAGAACATAATGAAGGGGAATGCCTCTTACCCGGCTTCAGCTGATCAGGAGTCCAGGATTAACTATTTGCCCTACACTGGCAGAAGCAGAAAAATAGGTACCTCTGGAGACCTCTTCATGGTACAGCCACGCTATGGAGGGAACTGTTGCCCTATGGAGAAATATCTGGTTTTCCATTCCCTGTAGAGAAAGCCAAAACAAGCAGCTTAGATTGAATGCCCAACTTTTAGATGCCTAAACTTAGGTGACTTGAATCCTGCCCCTGGTTATGCGGTACCAATTTTTTTTGAGTAATAGTTTCTGTTGAAATTATCAGTGGAAGTATCGGTCCTAAACTGGAATATAAAGCAAAGGAGTGAAGACAGCTCCCTTTTACGTGGTGTAAAATGAAGCTTGTGGATATCGGCAGCATGCCTGCATTCATGCAAAGAAAAGAATCCACTTAATCATACGTTCTTTTTTTCATATATATATAAACATGATCTATGAGACAGAGCTAATGTATAAAATTCAAACCCTTAGCAAAAGTCCTTGGTTTTTCCTGGGCTACAATTTATTCAGCACTGCAGAGGAGTATGGCTTCTATTACACATCAAAAGTCTTTTGCAGGGAAATACTTGGCTCCAGATTGTTCCTATTAAAGCCACACATATTCTGCCAGTGCTCCCTATCTTCTGTGCCCCTTCTGATCTAGAAGCAAGCGATGCACAAGAGCAATCGTGGAACGCGTGTGAAGAGGCTGACCCATTCCCATGAATAAGGACCTGAAGAGGACACACCGGCTGGGCTGCCCCGCTCAGCAGCATGCATTTCCACTCCACTTCCACAAAGGCATTCCTCTTGTGCCACAATCCAGCTGCCGGCTCAAGGCCCAGGCTGGGATTTGTGGTGAGGATATTTTGCTTTGACAGCCCGATGTTGCTTTGTTTTTACATAATCAGCCCTTTTTGTTATAAGCTGTAGGCTTCAGATAACAGCAGTGAAAAACAATTTCAAGTGGAAGTGGCACCCTGGGTACAGACTGAGACAGAAAACATTCAGAAAAACCAAATAGTTCCTATTTCTTGTAATCACCTGTGCTACAGCAATCAAATGTTGACAAGTGTTGCTGATAACTTGCTTTGCAGGGAAGATGAAGTGAAAGAGGACAGGAGGAGAGGTTCTCTTGCATTTCTAATAAACCTCTCCTCATGTCCTTCAAGAACAAATTTGCCAACAGTAAAAACAAAGACTGCAAACTGAAGTGTCTCAAAGCAGACTCACACATGCCTTCACTGTACTAGGCTTTTGTTTGGAGAACCTTTCCATCTGGATGACTAGCAGGAACAGGAAATCGTTTGAAGCTGGGAAAACTACCATGCTGCTGTCTATAAACCACTGATACGATTTTTATGTGGAGCCCTAAAGAGAATGACATGCAGTGCTTTTTTTTGCCAAATCTGAAAGCTCAGATGTTTGCAAGCAAAACAAAATAAACTCAGGCATTGAGACTCATTCCTGGAATCTGTCTGGTGGCTGATCCCGTGGCACATACCCCAAACACATGCATTGTGCAAGCTTTGCTTCATGTGTGCCCCTGGACTGTCATGGGTACGGCAGCACTACTGCTATGATACTGCTAATGGCACCCACTCCACAAAAGGGAAGGTAATTAGCAGAGAAATTACTATTGGTGCAGCTAGAAAGTAGACAAGTAATCTTTTGGATTTCAGTTCATTGCATCGTTGTTTTCAAACCAGTGCCTAATCTTCCCAGACCCCACTCCGTGGCTGTTCCTTTCTTTCTTTCTTTTCTTCTTCCCCTTTTTTGCAGGGACTGTGGCTTATTCTGATTCACTCCATTTCTTTCTTCTTAAATGGCCATAGGGCAGCCTTGCTGTTGCCAAGGATATAGCAAATGCATGCGACATCATGCCACCGAAAACAATCGAGCGAGTCACATTCATTCCTGGGGTAATGGTGCTGAAATCAGTAAAGCTAAACTGGGAGCAGGACGTCTAAGCTCTGAAATGATAAAAAGAATCTTCTTTAAAGAAAGTGTTCTTAAAAACAGCTTTCAGGGAGAAATGTGTCATTTTTGCTTGTAAAATGGTTGTTGGTAAAGGTTTTATTGCCAAACTCAAGTCAGAGCATCAATGAGAGGTGGTAAACACACGCCATTTTGACAAGAAATTAGTAGGCAACATAGCACTGTGGAAAATATTAGATTTTTTTTTTCCCCTAACCACAAAGAGCCTGTTAGGAGATTAAAAGTCTCCAGCTCTCAAAGGTATAGCTGTTTTACCAAAATTTAATTAATGAAGAATAATATTTTGGGAACAAGAGAAAACACCTCTGTAGGATGTGGAGTGTTAGGAATAGATGGAAAGTTGCCTGTATAAACAGTTCTGCAACTCTGGGATAAATTATAGGAGCATTTGTATGCATGATTGCCCATCTGTGTAAAACAAGACGTGCAGCCACACAGAGGAATGATGTGCAAGTCAGACGTGGGGCTGGTATTAAATTGATCCAGAACAACAGAAGATCTGTCCCATCACATCTGAGTTTGACCCAAGGAAGTTCAAATGACTCTAGATGAGTGAATTGGATTTTGGATTTCAGGAGGAGGAGGAGGTCTCACTGAGAGCGCTAAAGGAAATTCAAGGTATTCTATCTACATATCTGTTTCTGGGTTTGGGGTTTTATTTAGACTCAGCTCAGATTTTGGATTGTTATTTCTCCATCTGAAGTTTTTTTGGCACTTTCGGGTAGGCTGAAGGCTCAGATCCAGCGTGTTCCAGCTGCACGACCCAAAGTAGTCCACAGGCACTGGCCAGGGGTATGGGGAGCTGGAGGACTTCAAACCAGGGATGCTGTCAGGAACTTTGCCTTCCACAGCTCCCCTCTCAAGTACCAGCTGCAAAATGTCAACACCACCTTCCTTGGAGAACACAATTAATTAAATGAGGCTTAATTAATTAGTGTCAATAAAGCAGATGTAGCAATTATGGCGGAAGTAAATAAATGTACATATTGTAAATTACTATCTTCTGTGCAAAGGATTTGTGCTGAAATCCCTGTGGCCATTTCACTCCTCCCCACAATGCTATTGGGAGCACCACTGGGGAACATACAGAGATAAACTGCAAATTGATGAGGAACTAATGTACTTTTATAAGTTAATAGTGCAGGAAAACAAACAGCAAGCAGACTTCTTTATTAACCCCTTGTGGACTTAATGGTGAAATACAACCCTGATACTTAATTTCCATATCATGCCACATCACATGCTACATATAAATCAACTGTTTAAAGTTTTGGGGGGTTATCTGAAATGTTTTACACCTAACAACCCCACGGAGGCTTTTGTGTCATCTACCAGTTCCATTCTTCGATAGTACAGGAGGAGAAAGTAAGGAGGCTATAGCAATCTAAGCCATTTCATATGCAGGTAATAATCAGCTGTTTATCTTATTCTGAGTGTGTACTCACTGGAGCAAATTTTGATTTCATTTGCTGTGCTGAGAATCAGAAATAATGATGCTAAACTTGGGTTAGTTACACTGAATGTAGTCTGGTGCCAGAAAAGGAGATAATCAGAACCCCACTGACCCGATATACCTCACCGCAGGCAAACGAGGCACCTTTTATAATGTTAGTAGGTACTGATGCAAAGTAATCATTCATCCCTGGGTTGGAGGTTGGCGTCAAGGGAAAGAAAAGGGAAAAAAACTGGTGGGGAAACGAAAGAACAAAAACTAGTAATTGTGAAGTTATTTATTGTATGTGTCTGTGCAGCTGGTATTCTGCAAAGCCTGAATGTGAGTCTGAAAAAGCAAATTTAGAGTCACACCAGACTGGTATTTGTGTGAAGCCTTTGGCAGCTTTGAAGTGCAGGTTTATTAGTAATGAAATGTATTGACAATGCATTCTAGAAGTTAGACTATTAGAAAGGATTTGCAATGAGTGAAATCTCTCATACCTTGTAGATATGAGGGTGATGCAAACTCAATATAATGGACGCTGTAATAGCGAAGCACACTTGGAAAAAGGTAGCTAGAGAAGTTTCCGAGTTGCCTTTCAAAATTTCTTCAAAATGATAAAGAGGACAAATTAAGTTGGTTAGAGACCCTAGCTATAAAAGCAAATGGACTAATGTACTGGAAGAATTAGTCAATATACTAAGAAACCAAGAGTACTAG
This sequence comes from Burhinus oedicnemus, assembly GCA_008921705.1. Classification (NCBI taxonomy): domain Eukaryota; kingdom Metazoa; phylum Chordata; class Aves; order Charadriiformes; family Burhinidae; genus Burhinus; species Burhinus oedicnemus. The sequence continues at coordinate 2,688,533 of VFFE01007182.1, forward strand.
CTGTGAAAGATAATGTATTGCACAGTAAGTACCACGTTGAGGGGAATAGCTAGGCTAACGTAACCCACAGAGGCAGCCAGACCGAATCACTTTCTAGTTATCAACAGCTCAGACATGAGATTTTTATCTTTCACTCAACGCTCTTTTTGCTCTGCAGATAATAACAGTTTTGGTGGAGAGAGGATGGGAGCTGGGATATATTTTACTAGAGTATAGCCAGCTCACTAATTCATGCCTGTACAGAACCCATGAAGGGGGAAAAATACACTCTTGTCTCACTGATGAAGCAAATGGATTAAGGTAGGCAGCAGCATATGGCCAGGGTGCTCTGAGAGATAAGTTGCCATCAGAGGCCAGTGCTCTTCCTGCCTCTGAGCCTGTGTGCTTTTCCTTCCCTGCCTCCAGATGATACTGATATCAATTAGCCTTTGTGGAAAGAAAAGTTTCCATGGCCCATACCAAGATACTGCTTTTATTTCTTCAGGTGACAGCATTTCCTCTGCAAAGAACTGCCTAGTAATGAGCTGTTTGTGAATGCATCTTTAGGGGTATGGGCTGTTCCCCACCAGGGACAGCCCCGTGAGTGTACTGAGATATTTGTGGATTTTCGGTTTTATGTTACGGGCTTTGTGCTTATGTGTTTCTCTCCTTGCTTTCCAAAATCCAGGATTTAAGGGTAAGTATATCTCTGTTTTATAATGGTGCAGCGAGTTGCTAACCTCATGAGGTAAATGAGTTCTTTACTGCCTGTCTCAATCAATTTTTGTCACAGTGAGTAAATGAGCAGTGAAACGAGTAATGAGATGAGTGAAGGTACAAACAAAAATAGCTCGTACAAAGTTTAAAAATAATTCTACAACATCTACCCCCAGAATAAGGTGTGTGAAAAGAGGCGAGTCGGCCTTTTCCTACGCCCAGCCATAGGATGGAGAATTGGAGAATCTATTCAGGCACCTGACGAGACAGATGGATAATCAGTGGCATGGGTTAGGACCTCGGCAGACACTGCTGGTGACCTGGCAGTTGCCTTTCGGCACTTAACTTCATTTGGAAATCTCTTCATCCTGCTTTAAAGAGGTATCAGCAGAGTCGCGCAGGTAAGATACACACAGGACCATCTTGCATTAGGGGCTAGGGCAGCAACAAGCATGCTTGAATGTTCTGGATCTGAAAAAGAAAACCTTTAAAAGAATGTTTCAGATCCCCCTTTTTAGTTCTCTCAAAGTCTGAATTCTCCTCTTTTAAATGGGACACAGGGCTTTTTTTCTTCCTCTTTTCTCTCATTTAAAAAATTACTTTTTGTGCACATTCTAATGCATTTTAGAGAGTTTTTATAAGACAGCTTTGCCAGCTGTCAGCTTCCAACTACGCTAAGCTTTCTATGATTTGAGCACCTATTCAGGCAATGGTAACTTTAATAGTCAACGACAGGTTTTACGTAAACACAAAATGAAATTTTCAGAGACTTAATGCACCAAAATCTAACTAGCTCTCCATAAGGTCGCATCCTTTTTTCATAACCTTGTTTTGTATTTTGCATAACACTTAAAGGGGGGGGCGGGAAGCGCTGTAATGAAGGCAGTTGAATGAAATGCTCAGATAACAAAAAAACTGAACATTTTTTTGTTTTGTAAAAAGTCACCGGTCAGATTATATGTTCTCTATTTGTGTAGGAATTTATGAGAGTCTAGCATCATTATTGCATTGCAGAGTCCAAGTACATTTGTAGGCTCTCTACTGGTGGAAGAGGTAGACAGGCATCACCTTTCCTGCCTCTTCCCATTTGCTCATCCTCATGCTGCACCCACACAATTCTTCTAATGTCTTTCCATTGTCATTGTACGTTTTTCTCATGGCCTTTCTCCCTACCTTCTATGCACTGTGTGGTCATCAGGATCAATTTGGGTTCATAAAGTTAATAACTTCAACCCCAGTCCAGAGGAAGACAGCCAACCCACAAACATTTCAATAGACGTGACTACTCACAGGCCTAAATTTAAGCAGGTGACTGCAGGAAAAAGCTGCAGTGTTTGGAGCCCAGCTTGTATTTGAATGCCTCTTACAACAAAAAAACTTCACAAACTTTTTCACACAGTGAAAAAATAAACTGTCACCCTCCTTGAATCCTTTTTTTTGACTGCCACCATTTTTTCAGATAATTTAAAAAAAAAAAAATTAAAAAAAAATCAAATCTCTGTTTTCTTCTTGTCAATGTATGACAAGCTGAAAGCAAGTCGTCTAAAATTTGGCCAGGCTGGGGAGTGTCAAAATGCGGCTCAGCAGGGTGGTATGGTTCCCGCCTTTGCTACTGGTCCCGTAATAAGCTGAACAGGTTCCATCATCATGTCCTGTACATTTGACTTAATTGGCCCGGTCTTTCCAAGGAAAGGCAGTGGTATTGATTTACTGCACTGTATAAATGTGTTTATAGCTTGGCACTAGCACACTTATGCTCACTTTTTTCCAATGTGGATTTCAAATAAGCCCTTTGCTCAAATGAGTCTATTAACTTTAAAGTGCCTAAAGCTAAAACTGAATTATGAGAGGCAAGCTTTGGGGGTTGCAGCCCAAAACAGCTGGGAAAGGCTCCTGGAGTCTTCCCTTAGTACCTGTTGTGATGGATATTTAAACACCACTGGTGGAAAAATAATTAAATAAGTAAAAGCAAACCTGGCGGCACACATTGCCTCAGCCTGAGCTGCCTTTTAGTTCAGCTGGCGCTCAGACCCATATAAATTCCATGGGATTATTAGAGCGGCTTTTGATTTAAGCCAATGTGAAATCAGAATATAACCCATTCCTTCCTCTTCTTGTGAATTTAATTTCGAATAGTCACATTTCCCTGTTTCTGTACTGGGGTGCACTAGACTGGGGAGAAGATCATCTAACTGTGGTCCCTCCAGCCGTGTATTTTGTGGGTGTGTTTTGTTCTCCAGTGTTATAAAGAGCTGGGACATGGTTCCCTCTTCTTCCCCAGCCCAGGGGACTACACAGAGCTGTTCTCAGAGCCAGTCAGTGCTGCCCCTGTACGCTGCTGGAGGGGCTGTGCCTCCGCTCTGCGCTTGATACTTTCATGTGTAACAGCAATTATCATCCCTGCAGGGACAGTTAATCAAGCAGAAAGTTTTCACGGACCCCTAAGTACAATCCATAATTACCCATACCTGCTTAAGATTAGGTCTCTGCAACTAAGAAATAATACAAATTTCTAGTTGCTAATAGTCTGACTTTATCTGAAACAAAAAAGGAATACCTTAATACCCATGGAGAAAAAAAAAAAAATATTTGTAGAGAACAGAATTAAATTAAGGACAGTAAAATCTAGGATGAACTTCAGGGGTAAAAAAAAGACAGTTATATCTACTAAACTGTGGAACGATCTCCCAGAGTGAGTGAGTGATGGAGTCCTACAGGGTGAAGAATTAAAACAGCATCAGGCAAAGCCTCAGGAAAGGAATGCCCGAGGAGGCAGCGTGGACAGGCTGTAACAGCACAGGGACTGTGTGTGGCTACAGAGAGCTGTGCCACCAGCGTCTGCGCAGCCATTTGCAATATAGCAAGTGCATTGTATGTGGGAAGGCGCACTGAACATATTCTTGTCCTGTATTAATAATCTATGCATATTTCTCAGGTAGATATGATCTGCATAGCTTGAAATCCTGCCTCCATTTAAACTAATGGGAATTTTACAGGCTAATTGAACAGCAAGCCATCAGAGGACACCAGTGACTCTGGTTGATACTCTTCTGTCCCATCCTTAGCACATAATCCCTTAAAAATTCTGCAGACTTACAAACACATGATTTTTCAGAACATAGCTATGAGTTAGAACATGGTTATTGCTGGGTATTTCTGCTTTAAAAAAAAAGAAGTCTCCTTTTGCTTTTACAATTATCCCTAGTATTCAGCTCTAATATGTACAGGTAGGAAATGAGACACAAAACAAAAGCATTTCTCTCACTTGCTGGAGGGAGAGAAAAATACAACTGGGCTTGCTACAGACTATGAACTAGATGCATTTCGTTGTTATGTTTTATTTTGCTTTTTTCCCAGGGAGTTTGTCTATAGTTTCTGGTGGATAATGAGGAAGGATCTCCTGATCTGTAGCTATCTGGGGAATCCCTTTTCTAAAGGAATTTTTGAGCACAATACTATCACAAGTTATAGGCTGACCTGAGGAAGCATGCCTGCTCCGTCAGTTGGGAACTGCTCCCTTTCCAGTCTGCCATCCATTACAAAATGATGCCTGCTGATTACTTTTTGTGCCAGTGAAATGTTTATGTGACGACCGAAAAAAAACCTGTCTGCGTACCAAGGTCAGGATGCGATGTCCCATTCTCTATAGAGATTAGCTCGCATTGCCTTGTTTCTGGATGACAGCCATGTGAAAGAGCTGCAGACATTACGAAGGGATACAATTTTTAATTAAAAATTATAATGTGCTGATATCACATTATAATACAAATTGAACTTGCACATTTTTGCGGAGTACCTAAATTTAGGAAACAGTATTTTTGCTGCAGTATTTCTTGGACCTGCTATGATTAGTAAATACTGGATTGCATAGACGTCATTCAGATTAAAGGCACTGGGATCAGATGAGGGAAAATTCACTGAGCCTGCTTTGTGTAACACTGACACCTCACTGCATGGACAGAGAGATTTTACCATCCCAAAAAAAAGGCGTGGAGATGTACTAGTCATGATCCATTTAGCTGTTCTCTGGATATTTTTGTGTCTGCATAAAAGAAGAAACAAGTGCTGAGAGTGAGGAACTAGTCCAAACAGACTGGAGGTGGAGCAAATGCGGGAAGCTGAGGGGGAGAGTGCTGGTGGGCTGAGTCCTGGCTGAACCTGACCTACAGTTGTGCGAACAAAACCATCTCCCGTGGCTTGACTCCTCCTGGCCCTGGGGAACAGGACCTTTGCAGGTAAGCAGGATTGCTTCAAAGATACATGGTGACAATACCAATTTTTCTTTGTGAGGCAGAATACACGGAGACCCTGGAGTTTTGTCTAACCACGTAGACTGAGGCACTCGCAGTCACCTGTCTCTTGCTCCCTGGCACCAGCCATTAGGCAATGCTGACAGACTTTTTTCAAAGTCTCACAGTTTGCGTCTGTTCAGGGAAAAAAGTGCCTATTGCCACTCACCAGATATGCTGTAGGGCTCAAGAAATAGACATGGAAAAAGCAATGGCCATAGCTACTGTCCTAGCTCTTCTGTAGATGTTGGCTCTTCCATTCCTTCAGGTTAGACTACTGCCACTTCATGGTGCACCTCATCTACCAGAATGAGATTGGTGACATTTATATTTATCTTTTATATTTATATTTACATTGGTTATTTGTATATTTTGGAAAGCTTATCCCCTATGAATTTTGCTTTTACTTGACTGGCCCCACTTGCATGGTAACTCTCTTCCAGTATTTCCCATCATGATTCAGAGTGGGCATTCGATGGGCCAGTGGCTGAGGGGCTACAGAAGGTGGGAGACCCAACATCTCTCTAGAGCTCTGCAGCTGGCTGGGTGACCGGAGGGAGGTTCCTCTCTTACCCCCACGTCCTTTTATAGTTGTAGAGATAATAATAGAGATTGGCCTCTTGTATTTAAAAGGGCTCAGAAGTCTCAGCTGGAAGGTGGTCCTGCTTTCTACAGCGTAGCTGTGTCCCCCGTTTCTTTCTGTGGTGTGTTTTCATTGCAAAGAAGTTGGTTTTCATTTTGGTTTTAAGATCAGAATGATACTTTTTTTCGTTTTATCACAAAAACAGTCAATCAGTTATATACGTTATCTCTTGCTCCAAAAGAAGAAATTTTGTCTGTGGCAATTCACACGCTATTAACTAAGAAGTGTAGGCAGACCTTGGAGATACAGCAGCCACGTGTAATCAACAAAAAATCTGTTCTGCTCAGCTGAATTGCCTCAGAATACAAATGCCAAAACGCTGTGACCTTTGTGAAATTGTGGCCTCCTGGTAGCAGACAGTATTTCTTCATCTGTGGGAAATGGAGGCAAAGCAGGGACTCAAATCACAGCACCTCCCCGCTATGCACAGGTTCACTAGAGATGTCTGAGCCAGCCAAAATGTGCATCATCAGCCTGGGACACAAGATGAATAGTTGTGATGGAAGCTGAATCTTTCATTTGCTGTTTACATTTTCTGCCTTTTCTTTGCATTTGTTTTCCTCTCTTTTCTTCCTTTGCAATTGTCAAGGAAGCATCTGTGAGTTTTATTAAACAAATGTTACACATTAAAACCCCATTGCTGCCTGCCAGAAAGGAAAATGGCATCTTATTTGAAAACAATATGTAATTGTTATTGCTGTCTTGTTGCAAGTTACGCCCTTGAAAAATGATAGGGACTTACTTAGTAGCAACTGATGCTGAGGAAAGGCATTATAACTAAAGCAGAAAATTAACTGTTACGTTATCTTTGGGAAATACAATACACGCTTTCAAACACCACAATACAAATGCTCAGTATATTGTACTCTGAGATGTGTTTATGATCACTTCAAGTAAAAAGTACAACATTTTTCCATGATGTTTTTGGCCATCTCTCTCAATGTTGGAGTCAGGAATGTTCAGTTTGGTGAAAGGCATGGAGATGCTGAGATAGCATCTGTCCGACAGACACGCTGGTCATAATTCCCATTTCACATACAGACCTTGCAGCAGCGATGGAGACTCAGGTCCTAATCAAGATAGCACAACTGAACTGATCTGAGTAACAGGCCTACTCCAAATATAACACCATCTTGCAGAATGCCTATAGGTCCAATACTCATACACTATGCCTATAAGTACAATTTTTACCTTAAGTTGGCACCCTCAACACCTATACTGCTAGGCAAAACTACTAACAGTCACTTCCAGATTTTTTATTGTTCTTCTTTAATGTTTCCATTTTAGTGTATTTTTTGGTTTGTTTTGTGTTGTTTGTTTTTTTAAAAAAAAATTATTTTGGTTTTTGTTTAATTAATACTAATTAATTAATATTAACAGATTTTTACAAACCAGATTGGGCAACACAGAAGAGGACTACCCATCACAGTGCTGTGGAAACCCCTTGGAAACCTGGTGTTAATTTCTGCACACTAGCAAAGCCTCTCTCTCAGTAGAACTTTAGCCACTACTTTTCCCAGTTACCTGCTATTTATACAACAAGCATTTCATGCTAGTGAATGTTATTTTTCACACTTCGGACAAAACATGTAAGTACATTTTTATCATAAATTATGGAAGGATTTTATAAATGCTGGGTAAAATAGTATACAACAAATTGTGGGAGCTAGTGTAAATTTATTATCCTTGTTGCTCGTCCAAGAGGATGGCCATAATTCAGAAGAGGTGAAAGGCCTGATCACAGTAGAAGTTTCTTTTTAACTACAGTACCATGACAAATATTCACAGAAGAAAAGAGCTCTGAAAAAAAGCTGTAATAGAGTTTTAGCCACACGTTCCACCTTGTACTGTTACTAATTGTCCTGTTACTACAAGTATCCCTTTACAAGTCTAACGAGCTTTTTCTTTTTAAAAATAATCTAGTTTATTTTATAATTTTAAGATATTTAATTTATAATTTAAAATTATTATAGTAAAAGAAACTCTGACCTTGGATGATGTGATTTTTCCCAATAGCTAATTAAGCCTCTGGAATTCCAAAATAAGGCTGAGTGAAATGCTCCCATTTCCATCTTGCCTCCATCTCTAACAAACAAACCAATGCCCATGACGCTTATAAGTCATTATTTGTATTGTGACAGTATCAAACCACTCCTTTCCTAGCATAGAAACTGTCAGATGAGAACCAAAAACCTCTGCCCACAGATCACAGCACATGATGAGAGCTGAGCGCTTAGGGTTGATATAGCAAAGCTTCATCTACATAAAAACCTTTGGAGACCGCCCTACTCATATTTTGATATCTCTGAAACAAAGCCCTGAGCAAATGCAACTCTGTGACAGCAATCTGGGAAATATGGGATAGTACGTAGTACTAGTACATCATTTTTAGTGACCCAGGTATAACTGACCCATGGTTCCCACGTCATCCTTAGGCACTCAAGCCCTGTGTTAAACCTCTCGTTCTCTATGTTTCACCCTCCGAATCATTTTCTTGGTAACAGCTAAAGCTTCAGCCAGCATTTCTTCTTTTATGACTTTGGGTTGATCTCTGGAAAATGCGTACACTTCCTGAAATGGTCTGCCGGGTGAAACTCTTCAGAGATCTTTTCTCAGGGAAGGCTCTGGGAATGCTCTGGTCAGGAGCTAGGAGCGTCTCCTGGGCAGGCATATGCACACTTATTTTGGATACTGCAGCCTTTGAGTGGAAGAATGTTTCCAGTTTTGGACTCTGAAGCTGGAGGAGGCTGCAGAGTTGCTTTTTGAATTGCAGATTTAAACTTTACAAAATATTTCTCTAATTGCTAAAGCAGGAGGGAGGGTCTAACAAATTTTCCTTTAACCAGACTTCTAATTAACTTAAAAATCCACATAGAAATTGCACCTTACATATCCATATAAAATTTGTCCTCTGAAGTATTTATTAATTCTTGTAATATATTTTTTTTTCAGATTACTGAGTTGAAAAGAGCAAACTCAATATTCTCTATTTGACCTCAGAAAATATCAAAATATGCTTTAATGTAGAAGAAAAGATTTTGACTAATTTTAAAAAGGTAAATAGAGGCAGAATCATGTTTGCCCATCTCATCTTGCCAGTCCTACGCAAGGAGCAGTGACTGGTGATGCTGGATCTTTTTTCCCAGAGGGGGATGCTGGATGTGAGCTGTGTGTAACAGCCCAGTGGGGCAGTTTGGATAATGATTAAACAGCAAATCAGCACAGTGCTGCTTACCGAGATTTCAACGCTAAATGATTTGGCCAAGCCAAATTTCAAGAGTCTGGAAGCCAAGTTTCTAGGACCTTGTTGGCAAGAAAAGAGGCTAATACATCCATCATTTTTAAAAGGTGGCTGTGAAGAATTTGTCCATGCCCTCCCACTGGTGAGAAATTTCCATATGCACTGTATAGGAGTTGATGTCGTTATACCACATAGACTGTAACTGAAACTAGTGGCGGAGCTTGTCTTTAAGACTGATCTACCATTAATAGAATATAAATATGACTGAGTGTAATGGCTTAAATTCCTGACAACCTCAGGTTTGCCAGCAGTGGATTTCCATGCATTTTTCAGCTGGGAATTGGGAACATTAGCTGAGCACAGAGTGTTTAACATGCTGCTGATGGTGCCTCAAGATTTCCCATGCACACATGCACAGAGGAGTGATGGTTGGGACAAGCTTTGTTTTTTCCACCTTCCTCGAGACACTGCTGCAAGAGGAATTCTGCCTGTTGTACTCGGGGTGTCAAGCACTTTGCAGAGGTCCCATAAAGGCACCTCATCACCTTTGCCGTAACACTTCATAGCCCCTTGTTAGCTCTTCTCTTTTTATGGTCCTGTAGGTAAAAGGGTTCATCTTATTGAAATATCCCTGAGGCTACTAGCAAGAAACTATTGAACTGCACAAGAAAAAACTTGAATACAAAACCAGATGCATACGTTCGCCTTGGGGATAAATGTGTTATGATACAGGGTGAAACTGTGCTCGAGCTCTATTGAACAGCAATGCAAAGCAGTCCCAGCACAGCCGGAAGATTTGTGAATTGACGCCAGGCTGAAGGAGAGCAGCATTTGTCCTAGGGTTATCATCAGGCCCCTCACAATCACATTTTGACTTATTCTATGTGGATCGGGACTTGTTGACAATTCCCTGGATTTCAATTTGGAAGAAAGAGTTTCATGTTTGACCTTGTATCTCCAACGCCATGTGTCTGCCTGCCTCGCAGGCCACACACTTTATATCGAACCTGTTCCCTTTCATTTAAGTTGCATATGATGTAAGCTATAGTAGTGAAGCTTGCTGGTTTTTCTGCTTTGTTTTTGGCTTAGAGCATTATCAAGTGGTCCCTGGTTTTAGTTTCTGCATTCACTTCACTGCTTTCATAAAACTGCCTCAACAAATTTGGATGACCGATAAGGGGTGAACTTTCTCTCACCCTCAGCTGCTCCGATCTGAATTTTTAAAATCCCTTTGGACTGAACAAATGCAGAAGTTATTATTGACAATTTTCAAACAGTTCCAAGATTTTTCATACATAAATACTCAGAAAGCCAGAGTTTTATCTGAACCTAATCCAAATGCTCTGAAAACTTCTGAAGGCCTCACAAGGACAAAGATACCTTTCTTACCTTCGCTAGGAGGAGGGGACTACTTCTGGCAGTGGCAGTAGCATTGCTCATAAGAAGCTAAATGTGCTTTCTCCAGCCACTGGTGGAAGACATCCCAGGGCTAAATATATTGATATCCATTTAGTATCTAAAGTCTCATAGTGACAGAGGCCACACATGGATGGTGTGTGGTACCCAGCGAGTGTCCCTCAATATCTTGTTCATAAAACTTTTGTTCTAATAAGACATTAAAAAATTGATCATCTCTAATGTGTCCTCAAAGTCACAGGAGGATTAAAAGTGAGAGAAACAAAGACATTATCAAGAAATAGCTGGGTACTAAGGTCCCCTGGAAAGCATTAGGAGTGATAGACAAGTCTAAAAACCAGTAACTGAGAAAGGCAACATACAGATGGGCAGGAAGGCCTACCTTGACAAGAAGCAATCTAGCAAGTTTTAATTCTGCTGTGATTTTCCACCACGTTTCAGACACCCCTCAAAAAAAAAGAAAAAAAAAAAGCCAAGTTATTTCAATGTAAGCATGTTAAATAACTGACATCTTTCCTGAAATCTTGCAGAACGAATTGGAGCTCTACGCAATTAAGTCAGCTGGGTTACAGTATCCTGTAAAATTAGACATCTATAATGGGAGTGTTGACAAGCCCTTCACTGTAGCAACACTGTGGTGCCCACTCAGAGAATGAAGCAAAGCTCCTGGGAAATAATTAAAGAACATTTTGGTCAGCTTGTGATGCGAATATGAATTTTTCAGGTTATGCAGAAATAAACTGGAAACCCACAGAACAGCAAAATAGACTAAAGTAACAAGACTGACTGATGTTTGTCCAAATGGGCCTTGAAAGGAAAAGAAAAGGGTGGGAGGAGAGAGGACAGGAAGGTTTCTGAGTAGCTGTCATTCACAAAAATACCTCTCTCCTCTCTGTCCTTCTAATTTTTTATTTTTGTAGTCTGATGATGGAGACAAAACTAACCTACCTTTTCATTAATCCTAAATCCTTCTCTTTCATCTAGAAAAATGACACCAATTATGACTTTAGATTCACATTTTACTAATTCAGAATCTTGTTAGAGAACAACATTTGCAAAGTCAAATGTGTTATTTTCACTAGTCTGTGGCTATAATTCTGTGTCAAGCCAAGCTTTTCTTACATTACCTTTTAACAGTGCTACAGAGTAGAGTCTGTTCATTACACAGACCATTTCCAATTCCAATTACTGTGAATTAAATTCAAGCAATTTCAATGAAATCAGTAGAGACCACCTAGATTTAAAGAGATCCATCAGATGCAAGAAGACAACTCTGTACTGTAATCTAGCTCCTCAAGTTCACTAATGACTGAATGACATGTAGAAAAGCATTCCTCCAGCTAAGTGTACTAATTCCCAAATGAAGTACATCCTATCTTCTGCTGACATGATGAAATAATGATGGTCAGTGATAATATTGAATAACTATATCCAAGACTTAACACTCTCTCATGCATACCTTTTATACTTAGCTAGCTCAAGCCTTCTTCAACTGCATTACTTTTTGCTTCAAGAAGCAAATTTAGTGCAAAAATATTGAGGAAAAGCAAATATTTGTAAATTGATTTATTAATTGTTGATGTCTGTCTAACAAAGCAATCTTTTGGTTATTTCGTCAACATGGTAAATTTAGGAGGTGGCTGGCCTTCAAGGGGACATTCTGGATAAGAAAACGGTCAAAATCAAGACTTGAAAAATTAAAAGACATAAACTAGAGGGAGGAGTCAAGTCATTAAGTCTCTTCATTCTCTCCTTTCCCAGTCTTCCTCATACAGCCATAATTCACTACAGGAGTGTTTTGAACAGTTTCACAACTGCAAGCATTTGGACAGAATGAATGGGTAAAGGAAATGTATTTTAACAAGTAGCCCATACATGGTAGTGTCTTCCTAGTCAAAGGTGCAAGCCAGAAAACTTAAAAGATGTACAGTAGATACAGCCACAAGGCGTGAAGAAGATACAGTCATGTTTAAATCACTTTTATCGCTTTTTGTATATACTGATGTTTAGAACAGTATTGTTTAATGACACAGTATATTTTCTAACGCACCCTAGAGTCCCTAATTAGTGCTTAAGCCACTTGAAGGGATTATTAAATTTTTAAATTATTTCTGCAGCTAAATGAGGGAATCCCATATTCCCAAAGTTGGCTGCATAAGCGTTCTTGCAATTGCTTCTGGTTTGAGTTGCCTGATGCAGTGAGTTTCTTATTTCATGAACTATTGTGAAAGAAAATCATGTGCTAAAGGTGTAACCCAGCAATGAATCAGTAAATAGCTGTTCCTCTGAAGATCAGCTCATTAAGAAGCAGACATCTGAATGAAATAAGGTTCCTGGGGAGTCTGCGGCACCCGACGTGCCAGAAAGAGAGGCATGAAACCTTGTTATATGCCATGACCAAGCAAAAGGAATTTTTACCTAGGCAGGATTTGTGGTTAATATTCTGCTCTTGTGCTTCGCTTACTGAAGCCCCAGCGTGCTTTTGTTTATGATCTGGTTCTTGTTCAGCACATTTACATGCAACCAACTGTTCAAGTGGCTCAGTCACCTCTGATACAAAACGGAGCTGAGCTGAAATGCTAAAGGCTGGAGCTTTGTTTGCAACATGAAGAAAACACAAATGAAAATATCAGAACTAATTGTCAGGGGGTTTTTTTGCTTTGACAAAAGCCTTGATGATAGCTTCCTTATTCACTAGAACAGTGTTATATGGATATAGTACAGCTGGTTAAAAGACTCCAAGATTATTTAGGTTTTACCTAACCTTTTTTACTTTTAATTAAGTTTGTTAGTCGGAGATAGCTGACCAACACAGCGTTTGTTTAACTTAGCAATACACAGCAATATTCACAGCTTAATGAAATACTTCATGTGCTAATCTCTAATTGTGATACAAAAAGACCAAAAAAATTTAAATAATCTTAACTCCCTTAGCCAATTTCTTGAAAAAGAAGAGCAAGCTCTGTTAAGACATATGGCAAGCAATCTTTTCTACAGCACAGCAAACTAAAACACAGCACTACTACTATGTGTTAAGAGACGCTGTCCTTTTGCACAATATATTTCAAAACACACTCCCCTCCACAGGCAGCAGGTATGCAACTTGAACAGTCGCACCAGGGTTTTAACACAGAATGTGACTACAGTGAATTGAAAGGAAAGGCAGAAAGGCAGGAAAGGGGGTGAAATACCATGAATTAAAATTGCAATTTCCCAAACAATTTTTATAATTGTTAACTTAGAAGTTGGAAGTTTGTGAAATGTGACAAATAAGGAAATAATTGAGAGTGCTTGCTGCACTCATATGTGTCTCTGCCAACATACACTAAGTAGAAATAGGTGTTAGAATTAAGTTCGGTTGAATAAAGTACCCATTCTAGCTGGAGTGAGGAATGAAGCCATAGATTTAGCTGCTGTAAATCTGCCAAGGTTTAGGCTTTTTTCTTATTTCATGGCTCCATTATCTAGTCATCCTGTTGTGATATATACATACTGTATGCAAAAAAGTATGTATTATTTTTGTGCCCAGCACAAAAAAATCTATAGAAGCCACTATATATCGCTATTTGGTGTTCTTAGCAGACATTATCCAACAAGTGAACAGAATGTAATTTCAAATAACAACAGTTTTATCTTGACCGAATTCTCTGCTATGGTTATATTATTTATGATAATCCTAGCCTCACACAAACAGGCTGAAGGAGGTGTGTGGAGGAATCTGCTGGAGACAGAATGGCCGCGCAATGGTACAGTGATCTATTTGTTCATATTTTGCTATTGCGTATTTGAAAAGGTCAGACCCAAATAAAACTGCCAAGATATGATATTCCTCTGAGAGGAAGAACATGGTTTATGTGTCTCAGCTTTGCCAAAAAACTATGGAAACCAATGCTTCATTTTGTGAATAAAGATGTAGGCACAAATACTGCCTCAAGCAGGGTGAAGACCACCCTTGGGCAGAAGTGTTTAGGAGCTGCAGTGGTGAAAGGTTGGGGGTGTGCTTTGTTTTGCAGAACTTTTGGGTGTGTATAACAGGCCTGTCTAAACAGAATTGGTGTGTCTGATGGCTGATCCAATATTCCAAGGAGGTCCTCTATTCAGAACTTGTTTTCCTTCCACACTTACCCTACTTTGTGTATTGTGCTAGATTATACTGGTTTCATAAGTGGCAGTCACAGTTACTGTCCATCTGGATATGTTTTGAGGCTCTATAAAGTTTTAACAACTGTGAAGGGGGGAAAATACTGAAGTATGCAGCCAGTCTGAAGTGGTTATCTCGAGATTTAACCTACAGTCGCCAGGAATGCACAAAGCACTCTTCATAGTCAATGTAAAACTTATTCAGATCTGTAGCCTTAATAAGTATTCTCTTATGCCAAAAGTATTCTCTTATAAGAGATTATCTCTTTCTATCTGTAACCTCTTAATGAATGAAAATAGTTATAATTATAATATCAAAATCATACTGACACATCTCTACACATTCAATCTTGATTCAAGGCACGCATAACTGAATCAGATACTTGGTTAACTCTTGCACTTGTCCTATTGCTTGCTTTTTAATAAGGAGATTTTATGCTTTTCAATATCCTTTAATAAGATTTTGGTTTGCTATAATTTATTCTCATGCTATTCACTATGGAATGCCAATCAGTTCTCAAAATGCTTGTGCATGCTTGTCACATTTTTTAATGTTTAAAAAGTCCTCTTTTCTATTTTGGATTTTTCAGGGCTTAATAATTCTTTTTTTTTTTTTAAAAAGCACTAACAACAATATACAGGAAAAGCTTAAATTTCATATACATTTCATGACAAAGAACAGTTGTTACCAATGAAATAAATGCGATATATGTGATCAGACAAGCCATACCAATAAATATTTGGAAAAAATCAAGACAGCTTGAACAGACGTCTATTACTGGCATTCGTAATTCAGTATGTCCTGAGTTCCACATGCCAGTTCCTGATATTTCCAGCTAATGCAGCTTTTAGTTCTGAGACTCTCCTGGTTGAGAAGTAAGATACCAAATTCCACAGAATGAAATTCCCTAGTAGATTCACTAGCACATTACAGTAAGTGGAAAGAAAAATACATAGTGTTCATTTTTTGCAAAAATTGTGTGCACAAAGAAACATTTTGGTAAGTCCACATACTACCTTAGTAACCTGCAGATCTAGATACAGCAGGTTTTTCCTTTGGGAAACAGGAACTTTTCCTTTGGGAACAGGCCTTTTGAAGTCAAAAAGGTTTAGACTAGTCATTTGTAAATTTAAAAGTAGGCAGGTACTTGTGTCAGGGTCAAAGGGGCACATCAGGGCTTTGGGACCACATCTCTAAACTACTGCCTTCACGTCATCGGATAATACACGGCTTAACTATTTTTCTCTAGAGAGCCTGGGTAGCACACAGCCAGCACTGTATTTTACTCACAGCCATGGCTGGCTTTATGCAGAGCCAGGCCATCACACACGAGCGCAGAAAAGCACAGGACACTCGCCACTGCTTTTTGTTCACCCCAGCCCCTGGAGCTGCTGCAGGCGCTGGCACAGCTCAGGGCTCTGCTCGGCTCCTGCTCCAGGTCAGCACAGCCCGGGGGCAGCCGGAGTTCCCAGTACAACTCCCAGTATCTAATTGTAAACCCACTGCATTTGGGATGATACAAATGAATGATGTACAAGCGTACAGCCACCAGTGCCAGGTCTGTGCCATGCTGAGGTTCGCCAGTGTGAGAGGAGATTTATCGGTATAGCATGTCCAGCTGGACCTCGAAGCTGGATCTGTCATGCCTTTCTGCTCAGTGAGCGGTACAAAAGGACACAGCACATGCCAAGTCCTGGTCCCCAGCGTGCCAGTACAGTGCCCTATTACCCCAGCCTTCAGTCAGCTCCAAATCACGCTGTCGCCCAGGTTTGCTCTCAGTTGGGCTTTTTTTGCTCCTGATGTATTGATGAATACATAGCAGAAGAGAAGCCAAATTACAAAAACTGTCTTGTTCTGATATATTGGGCAGTTAGTTACCATCAGCCCCCAGAGCAAAATAATACCTGGGCTGAGAATCGTATCAGGGCTCTTCGCACAGCAGCTGAAACTGTGCCTGCAATTGCAAGGGTGATTTAAGTCTCTCTTGTTCATAGACAGCTTTTTGGTACTTCATCCCTTGGCTACCCCAGATAGGCCGATAAATTTTTTTTCTCTGCCATTTGTAAGAGAGGATTAAACCATGTTGGGCTGGAGAAAACCTCTCCTGCTGGGGGAGGGGGGAAAAAAAAGTTACTGCCAAACTATCATAAGGCAGAGATGCCATTAGAACAGTGAAGGATTTTCCTGTAGTTTCTTCGTACCCATCTGCAATAAATTTTTATGAGGGTTTGGAGGAAATAGAGGCCTAGGCTAACCAGCAGGTTCAGTGGTTTGGAAAGCTGTGCAGCATAGTTACTAGCAAATCTTTGTTTTAGCCATCCTGACAGGTTCTGCCATATTACACAAGTATTTATTTTTCTAATGCAATATTATAAATCATTGTCAGGTCATCAGCATTCCCACAGTCTTCCAAAGTATTTTTGTGTCTGCCAAAGGTTCCCACCGGACCTATAGGCCTATAGGCTGCTATATAAGCTCCTTTAATGGAGCATGTAGTGCTGAACTGTGCTCAGCTGCAACATTCCTGCTCAGAGGAAGAGGTAGAAGGAACGAGGTGGTCCCAAGAGTTACGGCTTAAGGATACCACGAGACTTGTATTAAAGACCACCTCTAGTAATAATGTCTTAAACCATCATAGCAAAGTAAACCAGTACTTTATTTAAACAAAACCTTTTTCCTTTCGCAGTTCACTTAAGAAAGGCTGATCAATTAATTCAGTTAATAAGATGATCAGTCATCCTGCTATTGTACTGCACATGCTATACTGTCTTCAATCTAAATGGTTCACATCTATTTACAAATTAAAAGTGAAGATCTCACTCCTCTAGTTTAAGCAAGTCCCATTGATTCCCTTTTACTTATAGGGTAGCCATGATTAAGGTTATTTGCCTAAGGCCAAATTTAAAATTCTATATGAGGATCCTGGGGTAAAGTAAAACATCATCAGGAGACTCAAATCTATGCCAGCCTCCAGAGGACCGTCCTCCAGCTGAGAACAGCTGGAGTGCAATGTGTGCTGGCCACCTGTCCTCCTTCGCCTTCTTGTTCAGCCCAATGCGAGTCACCTTTCTTTTCCTTTGGGTGAGTAAATGTTTCCCTTCTTTTCTAAACTGGTGGAGCACTTTCAAGAAATGTTAGAAAATGAAGTAGAATTAAGTTCACTCATTATTTTGTGAGAACCTTACTTATCTCTAGGAGCTGAAATTATTGACTCTACCAGCTAATAACACGATGAAAGTCCCAATAATAAGAAATGGTGTCTCGGATGCCAGGGTTACCAGCATCATATGGGGTTGCTTATGCTGTACCGCAGCAATGCCGCAATGCTCTTGCGCTGCCCTGCTTTGCTAAAGGTTAGGAGATCAAAGCTACATCCATGCTAAACGATTTGAAGTAAAACAGGCCCTTTATTTTCAGACCATCTCAAGGGCTTTTGAAAGTGGGAGGAAACAAAATGACAGTTAATGAATCTAGGAGGGCCTGACCTGAGGATAAGGTTAAGTGGTGTAATAATCTCCATACTGAACTTAGTGCTGTATAGCAGCTTCCCTAATGTGCTTGGTCACAAGGTGAACCACTCTGAGCAAACCTCACAGATTTTCTGCCCATACCACTTAGCTTAGCATTCTCTTAAACATGGGAATCCTCCCCTAAAATACTTTCCGTTTTATTCATTAAAGACTACTTTCCTCCATGTTACACTGATAACCTTGCCATATTTCTCATTCACTTCTGTGCACTGTCCTTTCTTTAGTGCTCTGATACTTGCCTCCAAAAGCAAAATCTATCAATCACATTTTCTAAATCTAAAACATTTCTTAGATTATAGGATTTCTTCTTTGAGAAACAAAAAAGTTAATGAATGAGTTCTCTTTGTTTGGCTTTGTTGTTAGGGAAGGGAATGGTCTGGCTGAAGAATTGTTTCTTTTCAGAGTGTTGGATGGGCATATCGGTCAGGCATTTTTTTTTCATCTTTGAAAGAAAGATAAAACTAGCTAATGAATTGCAGAGCTTCTCTAGGCAATGGCCTGCTTATTGTTGAGACCAGCATAAGCAATATTATCCACAAACCTCATTAAGGAAAAATGTCTTAATGTCCTTCTCTTAGAGACATTACACATATCTTCCCAGCGCAGGAAAATATAGCTGAGCTAAATTTGGAATTTCTCTGAAATAAGAAAGAGACACTCAGCTAAGACAAGAATCCAAAAGGATTTATTCCCTCATGGCTTGGGAATTACTTGTTTCCAACATGTCCCAGCTCAACCAACCCAGCCATACTCTTGGTATACCATTGGGTGGAGAAGCTCTTTACCTTGCAAGAATAACACCAACTTACTCTTACTGACATACAATGGTATTTCAATATATAGAGAAGTAATAGTCATCTGATTAAAAATAAACCAGCAGTAAATAGAGGTAGGAAAGCTTATCGTACTGAAGACAAAAAGTGAAGGAAACTTTACTCACGCCTCATGCAGCTCTTCACTAAGCAAGATGACAGACTTAGTGTGGTCAGTTCAGGAAGATGTATGAAGTAATAAACATCACTGAAAGTAGGTACATTGAAATACTTTATGCTATCTGAATATACTACCTGAAATTTCAAAAGATCAGGATATGGAACTCATAACAGGATCAGTCAAATGAAACACTGGAGTAGGAGACCAACATTTGGTACAAGGAAGGACTGTCATCTGAGCTAAGAAAAGAAGATGGAACTTGAATAGTAGGCTACATTGCCAAGTACATGGCCAAGAAAAATGGAAAGGAATTGAAAAACAGAAAGGATAAAAATAATCCTTCTAAGAAAGTTACTAATCTCCTAGACTGGATGAAAAGGCTACTAAGAAACGGTTTTGGAAATAGTGGCAGCCACAATCAAAAAGTCTACTGTATTAATAACAAAGGAACACAGATATTCTGCTCCGATTTGTCCATGAGCTGTATAAGTAAGAAGGGAAGTACAATCAGAAGTTTGAGGGAGACTTACAAAATAACTCCCTCTTTTAAATTTAAGTGCTCATATGAGTTAAGGAAAGGGGGGGGGGGGAGGTTCAGAAGTGGATGCCAAGTTGTTTATAATGCAGGCATTAAAGATAGTGTGGTTTTGTTTTGTCTGCATTCAAAAAAGACATCTGCATAACCTGTCATCTCAGCCAATTGTTCCAGAAAACTTAGTCTTCTTCCCTAAAGAAGTCCTGTGTGATTGATCTCTGAAGCAACTGCTGAGTTATGATCCCACAAATAACATGGGATTTCTGTTTGTTAATGTTCTCCAGCAAGCTTAGCCTTTTTGATTTAATTTAGGCTGTAGTTGTCAAGGCTCATGCTTTCAGCTCTGGAAATCCTTTGTGTGGCCCACTGAGTTGGCCAAGGGAATCACTGTAAAGGATTCACTTAAAAAAAATCACTTAAAGGATTTTGCGTCACAGGATCTCCTCTTCTATTTAAGCCTCAAAAGGTCAATGTATCTTCAGTTTGGTTGATTTCCCTGAACAAAGGAGGAACACAGTAGCGCAGAGAAATCACACTCATCCCAACCAACAAGATGGTTAATAATTGAGGTGCTAACTCATGATTAGGCTTTCAGATTGACATAGCAGTCAGGAGAAAAAAAAAAAGATTTTGTGTCCTTGATGACTTTGTTTTATGGTACCATAAGACCTAGGAGGAGCTCACCACTCTGAACCCATTCTCGGTGTTCATTCCCATAGGCACACGTCCTGACCAATACCTGACTAACTTTAACTCTGCCCTTCTAGAACAGCAGTCACAAACCCCATTGATTTTATCCCACCTTGTGTGTCAGAGAGATAGAAAAATGTAATACCCTTTTTTGTTGAAATATTTTTTAACATTTTCCATTTATATAAGCATATAAATCTACTAAATCAAAAATGCATAGAGAAGGAACACTTTTTAGAAAAATCAGAAAGTGAAAAACATAATAAAAGGAACCATGAATCTGATTTAAAAACCAAAGCTGCTGAAGATATAACAAACTGGATTAATCTGTCCTTACGTATAAGCACCTTGATTTTAAGTTCTAAAGCATTATATATCCCTAGCAGTAAAAAAAAAAAGGGCGAGGGGGAGGGGAGAAATAAATTCAGAGTCTTAATATAACAATAAGAGTTGTAGCAGAAGGATAATGAAACATTGGAAATGATTTATAGTGTAATGGATCGCTCTATATATCTTTACAGAAAGAAAATACCCAAATTACCTCAGCTTTAATAATCATATTCCCAGTGACTGCAGATGAGGAACTTTAAAATGTATGTAAAAGACTGGAAATGGTTATAAAAGATCAGAGGCTTTCAAAATTCACTGTGTACCAGGTCTAGTGAGTGCAATGCCAAGAGTAACATATGAAATCTGATCTGACAGTTTCATAATTTTCCTTTGCTTGAGGAGATCCCCAGGCAATGAAAACGTACAGCATTGTGCCAAAACTGAAAGAAACAGTTAGTGGAAAGGACTCGGAGGTAACGACCACTAGTCAGTTTCTCACTGGCAAAGTACAAAAAGAAGATGAAGAATTAATTGCATTAAGAAATCCCAAGGAACACGGTTTAGATTAAAGGACACTCTTTTTAACCAGTCGGCTGGAAGGTTGATGTAGCATTGTTCATGCAGATGTTTGGAAAGTATTTCACAAACTCTAATTTTGGAGAGTGCTTCTAAAGGCTGTTGCTCTTCCACTACTCTGTGCCATCTCTAATTTATCTTAAGTATAAAATAGAAAGAATAATAGAAACTACAGGTTGTAGTTAAATAGGAGTCTTTTTAAAGAAACACAATAAAACATAAGATATTATGATCCGAATTCTGTCGATCCAGAATCTATAGTAGGTTGGCAAGTCCCCTTTTACCTATAAGCAATAAAAATGAAGTAAAAGCCAATCTGTCAAAACTCAGCAGGTATAATTCAGTCCCTTGGCTCATATTGGCGACATGTGCACACTGCACAGAGCAGTAAATTGCTATACTGAAATCCTGGAGTTCAGACCTGGTTGTGTGGTTTATCTTTAAAAATCTGGTTCTATATTACTCTCTGGCTAGTGACTTTTAGCAGGACTCTGCACCTGGTAACAGCACTTTCTTACCTTGGTGCCTCAGCCCATCTCCATTGGTGGTTTCTGATACAGAGCTTCACTGTATTCACTAAATATTAAGCACACAAAGAGATTACTTAAGTAAGCCCTCAAGTAAAGGAGTATGACAGAATGTCAGACGTACATTTCTAAAAATGGCGGCCTACATTCCCTGTGAGCTTATGACAACCATAAGTGGCCTTAAGACATTTCAAATCAGGGTGAGCCAAGGCAAAATTGAAAGTTCAGTCATAAGGTAGAGTAGGTTTGTTTCTGCTCTCTCTCTTGTTCCAGCAAGTACCGCAGCAACCATTCCCAAACGTGTTCTGCTCTCAAAGCAGGAAAAATGAGGAGGAAGAGGGTTGTGATCCTGACCTCTCCACAATGTATTAATTCAGTATTGCACAAGTCAGGGGAACAGTCTGTGTCCTTGGAGGAGACCCATTCTGCTAACATTTCTTTATACATAAGTGGCTTAAAGTGACAGATGAGGAAAAAAATGTCTTGCAGTGTTAACATTTGTACGCTTGTACAGTACGGATGAGAAGGGGCTCAGAGCTCGTGAAATTAAGTTCTGCTGTCCTGATCTGGCTCAGCTTGGGATGGAGTTGGAGGACGATCCCTGGAGCCTCTGCCAGTGACAGCAGATGATGTGCAAAGAGGAGGTGGTGGGGTGAGCAGCACAAAGCAATGTGGAGTCAGAAGCAGTGAATGATGGGGAGGAAGATGATGGATGAGGAGGCAGGTGGAGGAGGGGAGGTATGAAGGGGAGAGAGAAGGTTTTGCCAACAAGTTTTGGTACAAAAACACTGGAAATCTCTGAGCCTGTGTTTGGGCCAAATCCTGGGCCAATGCTCTGGGGTCCTGTTAATTAATTTTGGAACTTCTTGCTAAAATTCTGTCTTTCTATTGAACAGGAGTTCTGAGTGCTCTTCAAGTTGAAGGGTGAGAGCTTCCTCTTCTCTTCAACAGAAATAAAGCCTGCCTGCTACTGCCAGTTCAGCTTTGAAGAAATGACAAGCCAGCTGACTGCTTATGTTCTCTATACTACATTTTCCTGCAGTGAACAGAGTCCACTCTCCCTCTTAGAGCCCTTCCTTCTTTCTCTACCTTCAAGGTATCAGGCCAGACCCAGGGCCAGGTTCTGCAAGGAGAAATGCTTAATGTTGGTTTTCCCCTGCCTGCTCCCCCTTTCTGACTTCATGCATTTTTGTGTATTTTTTTCTGATCATGTCTCAAAATCTCTCTCTCTGTCACTGTCTGGAAAAGGTGTTGCTTAATGGCAATACTCCAATAAGACAGTTTCTCCTTTAGTAGCCACATTTCACTGTCACAAGCGCAAGATTGGATCGGGGATGACTCTTGTGTTAATGAAAGAGGGCAAAGTTTCCATTGACTTCGCTGGGGTCAAAACTTCACCCTCAGGGACCTATTGGTAGAAATGGGAGGGAATTTCCATTTTCACAGAGAATTTGCAACCCCTTAATTGTGTTGAAAACCTCAAATATTTTCTTCACAGGGCAAAGTTCGTATCTTATTTCAAATGAATGTAGTGGCTGAGCGTCATCTGCTGCTGGAAAACCTTTAGAAGTTACTTAAAACTAAAACAAGCATAAAAGAGAAGCAGGGTGGGAAAGGGTTGTTTGCTATTAAACACCAACACAAACCAAGCTGGGCTTTTTGTCTATTCCCTTCCCCCATTTTGTTCACACAGTCCTCTTCACCCTTCAGACAGTCTTAGAATGCTAATTTTTCTAATCACTTGGAGAATAAAAAACCATTGTAGAAATCAACTGAAATATTATTTTAAACCTTGTTTAAAGAGCCTGGATCCACACCTATAAATAAACTCCTAATTCTCCCTTCTTAACTTCCAAGAACGGTAGTTCCCAGACCCTATACAACCTGACACATTCAAATTCAAAGCAAATATTTGAAATCATTTTCAAAAGGGTTGTTCTAATATGAACTGGCAGGTGGGTTTTATGAAGAAATGGTTTTAAATAAAAGCCTTATTGTCCTCTTTTCACAGATGTTTAGGATTTCTCTTCACATAGCAGCAGATGATAAGGATGCTCAGTGAAATGATACTGTAATGATAAAGCTCAGATCAGCTTTATTCTTTGTTATACTTTCCACCACTTTCTGAACTTTAAGGCATTCAATTATTCTGTTTTTCTCAGGGGTAAAATCTGCATGCATGTAACCCCCAGTTAGCACTAATAACAATGTGAAAACTGTCACACATCGAAGATGTGACTACGTGCTTTTGTCTGTCCTAACGGTTTGAGAGAAAAATCTTGATAAATCAACATGGTTTGTGTTTTTCTTCCTTTTCCTCTTTCTTAAGTTTTGTTGCCTTGATTAGATAAAAAATAATAGGGGGCTGTCAATCTGTTTTCTTTTCAGGTCTTCTCTGTCTCTTTCTAAATTAGTTACAGCCTGCTTTTTGTAGCTTTATAGCCAGCCTGACCTAATTTAATTACCATGACTTGTGTGGCTTAAAGATAAATAGTTTTATTCAGTCTGCCTACTTTTGTATAAGTTTTCCCTTTCACACATCTCTCTATATTTTGGCATTCAGAATTCTTGTCCTCTGTTCTTCGGTAGGTTAACACAAGGTTAGTTTTATAGCATTGTCCATATTTTCACAAAAAGGCCTTTGATGCAGCTTTGCTTAGTCCCTGCTTTGCTATATCTGTTTGTGTGCTGTGAGTCTGCGGGCCTTTGTGGGACACAAACGAACATTAGCTAGGTCTCAGAAGCATGGGATGGAAAAAATACATACTCATGCCCATCGTGAGGTAGAAATCCTTAAAACATCAAAGCTTGTTTCTATACTAGCTACTGTCTTAAGATTTTTTTTCTTATTTGAGGAAAATACTTCAGAAATCAAAGCTTGAGACACTGCAGAGATGGGAAGACTGGAAGAGGTAGGGTGGTACGGATGGGTTGATTACCATTCTGTTCTTGAAAAAACACTTGACGAGGAAGTACAGATCTCCCGCTCATCACAGGTTATATTTTTGTTCATTCCAGGGCAAATGACGAGTAGAAAAGCTTCCAGGATTATGATCAGGCCCTCATCAGTAATAATGAGCTTAATAAAAAAATAAACTAAAAAAACCTGAACACTTGTTCTGCATGTAGGTTTTTTTTGTTCAAAGGATTCTTTGAAATTAGATGATAGGGTGGGATATGTGCTATGCTTCAGAACAAGAAATAAACTTCAAAAATCAGAGCTGTGCTCTTAATAGACATGACTTCCCCGTAGGTGCTGCTGTAGTATTTTGCCTGCACTAGCAAGCTTCTGTCTTAAAACAAGCTGCCCCAGGATGGCACTTGCACAAAACATCTGACAGCAAATGTATTTAATAAAAACCTGCATGTGTTGAGCTATCTAGAAATGCATGAAAAGTTTTGCCACTCCTTGACAAAGGTCATTCAGAAAAATGACACTGGCAAAAGGAAGGTAAAGAAATGCATTTAAATGGCATTTCACTTTTCAACCATTTCAAGTCATTCAAATCCATAAAGAGAAGTTTTGTTCTGCAGATGAATCAAAAGGCACATCATTAAACCAAGTTCCAGAAGAACTACGTACACAGTACCTGAAAATAAATACAGCTAGTCTTTGTGCGCATGCCAGAAACTAACATGCTATAGATGTAAAGTAGAGACAGTAGTTCCATGTGTTAACACCTACGGCAAGGGAAGAGTCCATTGACACTTCCATGCTTGGAAAATGGAGAGGTGAATAATTTCTTTTCAGTCATCATTAACTAGAAAACCCTATGGAAGAAATGAAGGGGTAAACACAGGAAGACACATTTGATTTCTGTTTATACTAATATAACCCAACAGTGCAGGGATGGATTTTTCATAAACATCCACTGGTGCCCTGCCTCAGCTCCTCTTCAAGCCTCTGACTGGCTTCAATCAGCAAAGAGTTTGATTATTAGTGACTTCTTTTGAAAAAACTCACTGAATACCTTACCTTTATCTAGGTCTTCCCTTCACAAACAGTACCAAATCAATTAAAAAGCAGCCACCTCCGATAGTGCAGTGCTACATCCACTCAGAAAAGAAGCTGCTCTGACTTTGGAAAGAGACTGGCTGAGGTCGCTGGGGCAAACAAACCCCTTCTGTTGTTTTTGTTGGGTTAAAAAAAAAAAAAAAAGTCCTGCTGAGAGATAAGGTTTTAAAGGCTCCTTGGATAGATGCAGACACACACAGGAAACTTTATGGCCCACTATTAATCTTCCTTAGAAAGATGAAGTGTTGATGGGACCTTGATGAAATGTGAAGCTGCCATTTGGAAGAGGAAAAAAGAGGAGACTAGAGTGCTTTAAATACAGCATTTTTATCACCAAAGTACACCTATCACACCAAGACTCTTTTCACTACGAGAAAAGTGCTTATTTTGACTTCTAATGTATGATGTTGCTCACCTGAATTATGCTATTTGCAGTTGTCCACTCCTACCTCTTCTCATAAGAGATTTATCAGAGTGGGTCTCTCTTTACTAGCTTGGAAATTCTGTTTCTTGGCCTTCTGCTGAGCCAGCACAAGTGTTGCTGGTAATAGGTCAGCTGCAGCCAGAATTTCTTGTCTTCTCTATCATGGAAGGTAAATAAAAATACATATGTCCACATGTCTAGACAGTGAAGAACAAGACGTCCATTAATTGCGTAGCCTTCCCAGGCTCTTAAATCATGGACCAAACAAGAACCTCCACTTCATGGACTTCTACTGCTGACTCAAAATTGCTGCAGCCATGCAATGCAATTTACCAATCTGGTAGAGACTTACTCCACAGACTTGGCTTTTTTGGGGTGTTCGTACATTTTTAGAGAATGTCTAAAAGCATAAAGATGGCATAACAATTGAACTAAATATGCTGGCTCACTCAACCAAAATGCAACCGTATTCCTATGCCTGATCCAGATCATATTTGCATCACTGTGTGCATCAGCAAAGATTTTGTATTTGGAATTATGGAATCACTGCCTGAAACTGCACAGTGTAAGAAGTCGTTTACTTCCTTCATCTTTGTAGGGCAAAGTCACTTGATATATCTCTAGCCTATAGGCCTGCGGAGTTTATTGGCACTTAGTCTGAATCTGATTTAAAATGATCTTATGCTCTAAATACTAAAAATAAAATATGAAAAAAAACCCTAACTTCTCTATAGATTAAGTTAAACTGTGACTTAAGAGGATATAAGATCTCCAGTAACATAACTTTGTAGTATGAAAATGCCTTCGAGGTGTCCAAGGATACAAATGCTTTACACAGAGATACGTCCCCTGTACACATATCCATGAAGTTCCTGACAAGAACATTGACAAATCCTTCTATTACCCTGTTGGACGCTTTAAAATACAGAAAGCAAGAAACCAGCTCATACAACTACAAAATCCTATTTAAAAGAATGGATTGTGATGTTTCTTCCTCTCTGTCAAACGGGAGAAAGATTGACCAGGAAAACATGAGTGATAGTAAGTATTAAAAAAAACTGATTAAGTTTCTGTTACATTCCTGTAATCACTGCATTTTTTTGTAATCTCACATATAACATTCAGATGGATGTTAGTACCATTGTACAAACACTATCTCCATAAAAATATATCATGTTTCGCCTATGAACACTAAATATATTTTGCAGTAGTTTAAAAATAATTCTGTTGAGGCTTACTGCAGTTTTTAATACAAATGTAGATACATAATTTAGAAGTATCATTTCATGTTTTATCTTGATACTGCTAGAAGAGCCTCCAGCCTTTTTTTAAAAAGGCATCTACTTGGGTTTAAAAAGAGTATATTTGAGGTCATTAGCAAAGGAAATTGCGACCATTAATTCTGACGTACCACAGGTTTTAAAAGAAAGACCAACCGTGAAACTTAAAAGAAAACCCAACAAATGTGTTTTATGAATCCATGTGCAATATTTTGGTTACAATGAAATAAAATGCTGATATGTGCCAGACACCCTGAAGTTGCTCTCCTGTGACTAATTCTTCTGAGCTAGTTTTTAAATTAATCTCCCAGTGCTTGGCCTCTTCCCACCCTTGTTATTAAACTACCAAAGAAGTGTATACCAACCACACTATAAGCAAAGAAGTAAAATAAAAACTCTTTCAAGCATTTGCTTTGCCCTGTTGGACAGCTTTACCTAAAATCACATTAATGTTCTATTAAACAAAATTCCATACATAAAACTTTATTTCAATATATAAAAGGTTTTGTTTCCAAATGTGATACTCAAATGCCTTATTTGGGTATTGTTGGTCTATTTATCTGAAGGGACTATTCCTAAGCAACTTACATGAAACTAATCTGAATAATTGCAAAGGTCCCAGGAAGCTCATTTACATTTCTGTAGATGCAAAAAAAACCCCAAACCAAACCCTTCATATGAACTTTTCAAGAACTATTGCAATCTTCAGCAAAACCACAATCAATGCATTTTGATAAAGCGTTCAAAACTTCAGGGTCTGAGGCCATACTTCTCATATAAATAGGTTCACCTGCAAAGGAGGAATTCAGAGAAATCCAGTCTGAGATATCCGAGTGGTCCAGCCATGCTTTCCCACTGTCCTTTTTATATTTAATGATCTTTATTTGGAACTTTTCTTTGACTGAATTGGTGTATAATTTCAGAGTGCCAACTCATGAACGCAGACCAGAGTTCGACAGTTGAGGCAGTTGCTATCCTTGCCTGTAGCCCTATCTCTTTCCTGTGTGCCACTGCCTCTGCGGAAGGAAAAGGTGAGCCAGAAGGGACAGGTAAGCAGTTCCTGAATGGCTCAAGCTCAGTTTACTATGGCAACTTACATCTACAGTTCTGATAATAAAAAAAATTAACACTCTGTATGATAAAGAAGGCACCAGCGGTGGATAAGAACAGCAGAAGCAGGTACACAGAAAACAGGACAGGAAAGATGTGTGGGACATGGAAATCTGTGCTGAAGGACTGGAACGAGAGTAACTGTCCTCCTCAAGAGGTTTTTCTGACAAAGGCAAGGCATCCTTGGCAACCATGACTGATCACTTCTACTCTTCTTTCTAGGAAGGTGTAAATCTGCTTCTTTTATCTGTCTAGAGTATTTAGATTTTAAATGTTTCACAAAAGGCTACCTCTTCCAGTACGACAGTGCAATGGTCCTTGATCTCATTTGGTGTCTACAGGTATTTTCATTTTACCAAAAGTCATAGAACAAGAGCAACCACAGATGAATTTCAGAAAAGGTCATTCCTTATTTACGTATCAGTCTTTGTTATATCTTGTACAAAAATTATATCAGAATGAGATATGCTATGAGAAAAAAAAGTATAGATCAATTCACTGATCTGTACGTAGATCAAACACTGACTGCATTTGGCAGAAGCGCACATCTGATCGTTACTGCAGCCATATTCAAGAAAATAAAGGGCAGAATATGGCATAGATTCCGCTGCTCTGATCATGCACAGAAACCAGCTGATACTTTGAGGTTCCGAGGTTACAACATGTGGCTCTTCTAAAGAGCAGACTGCAACCTTGAGGGGTTTGTTTTCTTTTTCAACTGAAATCTGACATGCATTACATGTGAACATTTGGAAGTCATATTGTTCATTATGCATTTACATATAATTGCTTTAACTTTTATAGTATGCAGTCATTAAACTGACTTCCAAAATAATAGAGCACTTAACAAAACTCTTACCGACATGTGACCCAATAAAGATGAATGAGCGTGGTGTCTAACTTTACAAACACTGTTTACTTAGTGAAGATGCATACATCCCCTTTTTAAACCAGTGGTGATGGCTGCAAATGGAAGGGGCGTATAGGCAGCAGGCCATATTGTGATCATATTGAACAGATATACACATATAAGTATAAATTATTTCTGGCACAAATTTGTTTTACTCAAGATTCTCTGAACAGCAGGGAGAGATCTGATACGTGAAACAGTAGGCCCCAGCCAATTAGTCTGTGAAAGATAAGAACCTTTCCTTAATTTGTGCTGTTGGGCTTATATGTGGTCTGTTCCTTCGGTGATTTCATGTTCCCCTCTGACTTCACTGAAATCCAGTTTTTATCAGCTGGGATCCTGGCATTGTTTCCAGGTGCAGCAAAGAAATATCCCATTTGGAAAGAATGAAGTATGATATGTGGGCCTTGCTTCTGTCTTATGGGAAGGAATGCTTTTGTAGTTCTACTCCTCAAAAAAATCTGTGAACAAGGCAACAAACTAATTTATTATACACACAAGTGTACCCTTTCAAAGCACCACAGGGGGACTAAACCAAGTAACATCCATTAATGCTTGTAACAGCAGCAAGACTCAAGTATGCTGCTTTGGAAATTTGCCTTGCCATAGTTATGCAGAAAAGGTTCCTTTAAAAATAGTCAAGAAAAGTTTAGAAAATCTCCTACATCATTAATATCTTGTACTGCTTTTGATATCTGTGCATTACTACATTCTCAAAGTTAAGAAAAGTGAAATTTCTCTAAGACAACATCCCCAAGGTACATAAAGACCTATGGGGTATGTTAGGTAGTTGAGATGGCAAATTCACTCCGTACATTAGTTCATGCTCCAGACAGAGGAACTTCTAAAACTTTAGACTAGTACTTGCATTATTCCACCACATCAGCAAAAGCAGCACTTCACACTTTCCTCGGTAAGAATTTAACGGCAAAAACCCAAATTTTCACTTACACCCATAGAAAAAGTCAAAGAGATTCCCATGTTTCTTTCCCTTGGATCTCGTGGGTCTGTATAGAAAGAACTAGGAAGGCTTCATCTTACATTACAGGAGTGGAAGAAGAAGGAAGGAAGAAAGAGGGAGCAACACTGCACATCTTCCAAGGGCTGAAGAGGAGGGATGACACTAAGGAGCAGCTGGGAGTGAAGGGCAGCTGTTTTTCCCTGGGGCAAGAGCTCTGAGGGATGGCTCTTAGCTTCCACTGTTCCTCCAGTTTGGGAAAGACATTAGACCTTGCCATCCTTGGAGATTCGCTGATGGGAGAGCAGGTGGCTGTCAAGCATTAGTGGTCATAGGTGAATTCTGAACTTAGGAATGCCTGATAGTTGTACTTAGTCCTGAAAAGTCTCCAACCAAGAAGACCAACTCTTATTAGACAGGCAGGAACGTAGCCTGGTGAGCTCAGGGGCTGGGGAAAAGGCTATTCTAGTTAAGCAGCTGTTACTGACCAAGGGTTTGGCTCCTGCAGCCAGCAGGATTCCCCATAACTTCTGACCTTAGATCTGCTACTGAGGTATACAGTTACTAGTTCCTAAAGTAGAATCATAGCATAATTTAAGTTGGAATGAACCACTGAATGTCATCTAGTTCAAACCCTTGCTCAAAGCATGGTGAACTTCAAAGTCAGATTAGGTTGTTCAGAGACTGTCCTGTCAAGTTTTGAGGATCTCTATGGATAGAAATTCCGTGGCTCCCATCTAGATACAGATGATCTAGAAGACCTTATCTCTTACAGAAGGATGATACTGCTGAGCAGCAGATAGGCCAGCTCCTGAGCTAGCTTGTTCCATGGTACTGGCAGTATTTCAACAAAAGGGACAGCTCTGAGGAATTGGATGCCATCCGTTTCCACTTATTTGGTCAGTGGGGATCGAGACAGAGTCAGACTCATGCAGAACAAACGTGAGTGAGAACTCCACAGTCCCATTTTACATGGTCTTGTGGATGTACAAGGAAGTACTCCCACAGTGGTATTTCATATCACTATACTCAAGCGACCTCACCAGGTATGTGTGCAAAAGACCATCTCTTCTCCTCCCCTCGTCTACTTGGTTTCCATGCAAAGCAAGCCCTGTGTGTTCGGTGGCCAGAGGACAGTCCTCTGGGTGTTATAGAGATTATTGGCTCCACAGATGGAAGCAGCCTCAGTGACCTGCTATAGAAAATGCTAGACCAGATGTTTTAGGAAGCAAGAACTACCTTCTCATATACTTCAATCTTAAATAAAAAACTTAAAGCCCTGGTGAAAAAAATAAAAAAAAAAGAAAGAAAAAGATTTACAGTTCTTTTTGGTACAGTAGAGAAAGAATTATTTTGGAGGCCTTACAGGAGGGATTTTTTCTTTCTTCTTGTTGTTGTTAACTTTATTTATTTGTATGTATCTTTAGAAGTCTCAGTCAAACTTGACACAAAAATTATTTCCAACAAAAGAGGTTCATGCTCCTGGATAGAAAACAAGTAAAACTCAGATTCAAATTTCTCCTTTACTTCTGTGACCTGGGGCAACTACTGCTGCCTTTTAAAATATGCGTACTTCTCCTGTCCCTGGTGATTGTTATTAATACAGTTTAGGGAAAGTGGTGATAAAGATCAATCCCCTACCCAGAAAAGAAACATTAACTGCTTCTTTCATGTCTTCCATAGTGAGTGAGCAGCTACAGTTTCAAATGATCCCCAGATGCTACTTCTTGTGTTCAAAAGCAGTTTAGGTTTTCTCCAGAGCAGCTGTGCCATGTTGGGTATTTCTGGTTATCCTGCAGACTTCAACCTCTTGTCCTCTGAAGAAAATGTAAAGGTCAAACAGAAAGCCTGTGTGGTGTAGAACTCCCCAGTGAAAAATAAACCAAGGATGGTCTCTTACCATTGGTGAACTTAAGCTATGCCTCTGCATGCTAAACAAAATATTCAAGGAATTCCTACAGAGATGGGTATGTGAACATTACAGGCTTTTCACTTAATTACAGAAAGGTTTAATGATTCCAGTAAAAGAATAATCGCTGAGGTCTCTCACAAAACCCATGCTATTTTTCTGGTTCTTTACAGCAGTGTTTTCCTATTTCTTTATTGTTACTCAGAGCTGACTTCTCCTCCCTAAGTCCTCCTGTCTGGATTCCTTTCTTCATGTGGTCACAAATTTGTGCCAGTCTGGCCGTTACTAGAATCCATGTTCACTGTGTGCCTCAGCACAGCTCCCTATGATCAGGCCCGCTTTCTCCTGCTGAGCTGAAATAGCTGGGGAGAAGGCAACAGGGCTGACTGGTTAGAGAGTAGCTGCACACCAGAGGTAGAAAGGCATTTTCTTAAATGTGGGAATTGATCACGATATTTGCCTAACCTCAGGCTTGTGAATCATGATGTCGGACAACGCCAGTAAGCCACTGATAATGACTGAGGAGCTAACTCAAATTTTAGTGGACATTTTCAAAGCTTATAGCCTGCTTTCAGAATCTCTGGTTATGCAGCTACAATAATGACATGGATGGAAGTATAAAGAGATTAGTACAGTTCAAAGAGATTTCAGGGCCAGTGTGGCATAGTGTGGATTTGGAATCAGGTGGTATCTGTTACATATCTGGAATCAGAAGAAACCTATTATCTGTTCCTTTATTCTTGGCCTGTCCTCTGAACACAGTGTGACCTGAGTAAGTTCACTCTTTTCCACGTCTCTGAGCTAAGTGAAGATCCAGAAAACTGGAGCAGATCAAACATCCTACTTATCTTTAAAAAAGAAGGGAAAAAAGGTATCTCGGGAAATTATAGTACTGACAACCTAATTTGACTATCTGGGAAAACATCTGGAAAAATTATTACAATCAATTCACATGCACCTACAGCACTGTAAGCTGAAAAGCAAAGATTTATCAAAACCAAGTGCTTACATAGCTTACTTTCCTTCATTTACAACTGGCCTGGTGAAGAGTGGGAGGATTACAATGTAAATTTGTATGGCATAACAAAGTTTTTGACACAGTCCAACATACAAGTCCCAAAAGCAAATTGGGAGAAATGGTCAAGATTAAGCAACAGATGCACAGTTTTTCCAGGAAAACTTATCAGTAGTTCACTTGCATAAAAAGAGACACTGAACAGGAGAGTCTACCTTGTGCACATGGTATACATATGACAGTATAATATTTTACAATAGTAGCAAACAGTAATTACAATATTAACATTAATAAACAAGGTCAAAAAAATGCCTTCCAAAGCACATCATTTTCTGGAAACATTTAATGTGACGGAATGGATTATTTTCTTGAATTTAAAATATATTCTTTATTGCCTTTCTTATTTTTCTGATCAGATTGTTTCTTCTTAGAATAAACACAGAAAAGCATAAATTAACCAGTTAACCATGTTAGCTGGTCCTCTGGTCAGTGAAACTTAACTCCATTAAGGAAAATCCTATGTGCGATTGACAAGTCAGGTAATCAGGAACCACTATGAGGAGGAGTGATCACAACGTTCTGCTTTTTACATATAGATTACTCTCTAGTGCCCTAGAGTGACTGCAGTGAGGTACTCTACTCTTACACCGTTGAAAAATGCATTGTTTTAGAGATTAAATAGTGCTTATATTAGAAAGCTATATATTACACAAAAAGAAAATAAGTTGGCTACTAAACCTGACCCTCATGAGCCTTTAAGAATTTTAATATCCAGAAACAACAACAAAAAATTTCACCTTGTCATATCACTGAAGACCAACTGACCAGCTCACACTGCTATCCTGAAGAACTGCGGTGGCCGCAGAACCT
This sequence comes from Burhinus oedicnemus, assembly GCA_008921705.1. Taxonomy (NCBI): domain Eukaryota; kingdom Metazoa; phylum Chordata; class Aves; order Charadriiformes; family Burhinidae; genus Burhinus; species Burhinus oedicnemus. The sequence goes on from VFFE01007182.1 coordinate 2,722,571, forward strand.
CTGGGCAAAGGATTCAATTCATGCCTGTGCTGCTGCGCCCTTGGAAATGTTGACTTGGCTGCTCATTCTCAGAAATGATAGTGAGCAGCTGGGGAGAAAAAGGGTTTTCCATTCTACATTGATATTGATTTCCTATTACTTTTGGTTACCTTATAACAGATTACTGCATCAAGCCAGGAGGGATATCACTGTAAAATTGTCAGATAAGGCCCTGAGAAACCACAGGAATCAAACTTCGTAAGTACTGGTAATATATTATTAATCTTGGATATGCTATTTTTATATATAAATTATAAACATAAAACTCCTATAACTATACCTAATACTATACATATAGTATACTATATACAGTACGAACCTATTACTTATTCTTTCATCTCTCCATCACTGATCTTTCAAAAATGCCAAATAATGAGGGAGTATAGTCCACCTAAATTTGTAAACATGATGACAGCTAACAGAAAAATGAAATAAATAATATACTTACTCATTAGTTACTGCATACTTTATGTTTTCCCATATGTGTTCCGGTAAAGTCACTATGGAAATTCAACCTCAAGTTGCGTGGCAGCAGCTGTATTCCTGTTTGTGTACTTGATCTTTACAATTGTGGCTTCCCACTGAAAGAAGCATCAAAACAGAACATTAATTGGTAGCATTTATGTAAATACATGAAAAATAAAGATGGACACAGGAAAAACAAGTTAGACAATGTTCATAAGACTAATAGGTACTGTTACAAGCAAGAAACAGAAAAGTGTGCTGCTAGGCTCAGAACATACTAAATAGTAAGATCAGGAACAATAAGAATAATTTTCATTCTACTTCTCTTTCCTCTGCACTTGTCCTAATTAGTCCCTGATGATGTGAAGACTTACCTTTACTAATGCTTAGTCCCAATGGAAGCAATTAATGCTGATAAAACCAGGCACCTTCCAAGAGCTTTAAACAGATTATTATCTCAAGACCCCAACAATTTTGTCATTATTATAACCAGCTAAGTAAAGACAGAAGAAGATCATGCTGTACAGGGCATTAAAATTTTTTACCTTCTTGGTATACACTGTTCCTTTCCCTCTCTTCTTGTGAGGAACATTACCCAGAGGATTTAGTGTTGCACAACCAGCAGAGATGAAGAAAAAACACCCCAAACCTCTTACAGCTCATATGGTGTATATAACTTAGAGGATGTAATGAAAAACAAAAGCCTGTGATCCTAATTTCAGGGCAATTAGTCTGATTGAGCACTTGGCTCATCTTTTTAATTAACACAAAGGTGCCAATTTGACTTAATTGGATCAGACCATATGGAAGTTAAACATTTATATATATTGTTAAAGTATTTCTTTCATGCCAAATAGGCAGGCTTAAAATTGACTTCTCTGGTCATGTGTGATGGTCAAAATTAAACAAGTTGTTAAGTCTCTATAGGAACAGAACCAAAATACTAATTGAAAGGTATTTTGAACAGACTTCATGATCACGGTATGTTCTGTGAGGCTTGCACTGTCTTTCCTGTGTTAGAGGAAAGCTGGCTGAATTTGGCTGTTGTTAGTAGAAATTTTGTCAGACTGACTTACAGTTACATTACCTTACGTACAGTCTAACTGCCGTTGCTCAGCTTTCACTCAGTATCCAGTTTCAGATGGCCCTGTGTTGTCTCCTTCCTACTGCATCACTGATGTCGTTTACACAACACAACTGTGTGTGGTTTTAGTATTTGCCTGAGGGGCTTTTAAATTTTAATATTACAAGAGCATCCATGGAAAGTATTCTGCAGTGCATGAAATAATTTGACGTTATTATCTTTGCTGATACTGAGAACGTAGTAGGATGGCCCTTGCACGCAATAACGTATTCCCACAGTGGGAGCAGGAAGGTTTGAATAAGACTGCTTTAACACAGCACAGTTCTTACAATCAGTAGCCTGGCTCAACATAAAGCTACTCTTTATTCTACTGCTCAAATATTACACAGGCAAACATTTAATTATGAACAGAACAATACCTAGTTCATATGTGAAACATTTTCATCTGTTAGCATGTAAATGTTAATAAATGTGGAGTTAATAATCTATTAATGCTGGATTAATAATAGTCATAGGATTGTTCAAATTGCACCGTGAATTCACTTATTCAATTATTCCTGACTATATATAATTTTCCTTTTCTGGCAAAATCATGTTACTTACTGATACATTTCACTCAGCTTGTCTAAAGCAGGTGGGAAGGCTCTGACATGCATACACCACAGACAGAGGTCTTCCAATGTAAAGAGGCCAATCTTCCCTGCTGAGAAAGCTGAAAAAACAATAAAGTGCATAGTTGATCCACTATTTATTGGGAAAAGGCACATGTGAAAGTCTAAGAATGAAATACAAATTGGAATATCTCTTCCATAGCCCTGAAATGGAATTGTGAAAGAGACAGTAAAATGTCCATCTTAGAACTATGCTGACAATTTGGTATTGTGGCTTGCTGAGACAAAATCGTAGAAAAGTTGGAAAGCAATTTCATTAATAATTTCCACGCTGTTTCTACTGCTTGTGATTCACTTTATTTCAAGTTTTCTTTCCCCATTCCCAGGTCTTTCACCTTTTTGCTTTAGCACTTTAAAAGGAATGTTTCATTTATGGATTTCCATTTCTTTCCTTTTTTTTTTGCCTGTTTCATGTCCCTCTCATTTTAGTTCAGAAGAAATAAATTTTCAAAATTAGCTAGATGGCTATCAAGGAGAAAAACATGAACACAGGAAAAAAATACATATAATAATTGCAAAACCAATTTTTTTAACTTCAAGAATTGCAGAAATATCCTCAACACTTTAAAATCCATTTCGCTGATGGGGATCCTACTTTAAAAAGAAAGTCTATTGTCAGTTATTAAAATTTTTCTCCAAAATACTGATCAGCTCAATTATAATTAATTATGGGACCACCAGCTTACTTGCAACATCAAGGATTTCCTGAGTCCTCATAAGCTAAGTCGTCTTAAAAGCATGAATTACTTAGTTTACAGAATTGTGTAGGCCACCCAGTGAGGACGTCCAGAGAAGCATAACAGAAATGAGCTTTCAGTCACACACCTTCTTAGGATTAACTGGCTAGTAAAAGCCATGAGGCAGGAATCAACAGTCCTTTCCTGCCCCTAAGAATACGTTAGACTCCTGGCTCTTTGCAGGAATTAAGATACAAGGTCTTCATTCACCCTTCAAGCAGATAAGGCAACAGCACACCTTGAAGTGGCCATGACCAAAATGGGACTTAATTGTATGCATATAATTAAAAATGAATTTATGGACTTCCCAGAACAGGACCAGGTTCCAACAAAACATCCTTCTGTCTGCCCATCACCAGGAAAGGTGACTACAACTCTAAGATATTATTAAAGCTGACGAGACTGTGGGGATTTTGGAATTTTCTTTCATGTCCAAAATTACTCAGGTGTCTTTTTTAGGTGTTATATTTGTATAAATTAGCTTGTTTTTTCCATCTGAATTCTCAATGAGAATGCAGCTGCAGTGTGACTTCAACCTTTTTTCAATTTTCTTTTTTTAATTTTTATTACTTACCGCAGATTTTAAGATAGGAAATAATAGCAAGCTTATTGGTCTTGAAGACAATCCCTAGTGGTACACATTTTAACTGGGGTGTAGCTGTTAATACGTCTGTGATATAATTCCCCACAAGTGAAAGTTAGCCAGAGAGCCTACTTACTCAAAGCAAAATAATGGTTAGGGCAAATGTCCTGGGATCTGTAAAATCTACTGTTTCTAAAATTAATCTCCTTTACTCTGTGAAAGAAGGCTAAGAGAATTATACACCTGGGAAGTTGCAAAGAATGCTATATTATAGTTAGCTAAAATGGACCAAATTCTTGCCTCATGCAAACTTCTCAAGTCCATGGAGTTACAAAAGCAGTGGGTTTGGCCTGCAGCACCTGATGGGTGACTGGTGTAGCAGATCCTAGGGACACTTCATGCAGCATTACTGTAGGATATAATTTTGTAATAGGTAATGAAACAGCTTTAGGAAGCTTTACAGTAGAATGACACACTCGTACCTTTGAAATATTGGGACTTTCTGGCATAGTCTGACCTATCTCTGTGAGTAGGTTTGAAAGCATTTGGGCATGCTCAGAGGCAGAGTAACTGAGTCTACAAATTGCTCCATTGTGCTACCCACCCACACAACTATTCCCTAAAATACAAACTGTTGACAAGTGCAGACACTGTCCTCCTGATCCGTGCGAACCAAAATCAGCTCATAAGGATGGACAAAAGTACAGCTGAATGGTAGTATGCTCTCTTTCTCCCCTTCTTCTATTTCAAACCATGGCGCTTTCACGTGCTCCCCTGTTGAAGTCTTAAGCACCAAGGACACAGTTTTAGAGTGTGTAGACAGAATTAAGAATTGTACTTTGTGTCCTTTACATGAGATGCACGGTAGCAAAATAGGAGATCTGCTCTTTTGTAGTCAGATATATTTTTAATCCATCTGTAATAACTGCATCTCATCAAACTATACCTGATTTAACACTTTTTCTAAAATGTACAGACTTCTAAAATAGGAATTAGAAAGAGTTGAAGGACCACATACGTATTTCTGTTTCATTCTTCATTAAATGTTCTAGATGCAAAGCCACTTGATTTTATTTCAGCATCTTCGTCTACAAGATACAGATTTTACTTTCTTAAAATATTGTTCACTTCTGAGGCTAAACAGCTACCTCAACACCTCCATGAATCCCAGGATTTAAAAGGCAGACATTTTTCCTCCGTGGTGAGAAGAGTGTAAGTGCCATCAGATAATGCTGAGATTACACACAGATCCTGACTGATATCAATACACACACATATATATGGTTCCTATGTTATTGTAGTGCCTTGTCACATCCCTCAGGAATGAAGGCCCTGTTCAGTGAAAGACTGCCAATAAAGTGAGCATGACCATACAGCAACAACGACTGAGTCTGTGCTCTAAGCAATTGCACTCAGACAGGATAGAAAGCTAAGCAAAGAGAAAAATGTGGTGGAGATGGGTGAGACAATTGCAAAATAAAATAAACAGGGTTTAACAGGAAGCAGAAAAGAAGAAAGCTTAGCTTGTTCTTATATAATTCAAGCTACATTTACAAGCAAACATGCTTTCTACTAATAGAAATAAAGATCTCCACTGACAATGTTTTACATGAAACTGGAGGATAATCAGTTATTTAAGACAGAAATAAAATGAGTGCACGAAGCACTTTGCAGAAGCTCATACAACCCACTGTAACACTTTTGGCTTACTGAACACTTTGAAAAAGAAACTGAACATTTCAGCAGAAGTTAACCCAGCTCAAGAGTCCTTGAAATTGGCTTTTGTTTGTCACCCATAGATTATCTACTCTCATGACCCCTCCCTTCCTTTCTGCACTCTCTTCTTTTATTATTATTCATGATTTGTGAGCAGCCAAGAAATCCTCTGGGTTTCAGTGATGAAGTACTTCATTTGGACTAATTGTTTCATTTACTTTAAAAGAACAAAGAAATATGTCAAAGCACATTTATTCTTTTGAGGCCACTTTTGGATATCTGTTACCAGTGGTTATGATTTTTGGAACTGAAAATTCAAGATTTAACTTTCAAAAATATTTTAAGTCAAAGCCACACACACTATAGATATTATGGAGAAATGCTGGAGAGCATCAAAGCTCTTGCGTTTGTGCCACTACACATTTCACCTTAAGATCACTAATTTTCCCAGACCGTCTTGGCAGATCTCACATATGACACCAACTGAATTAAGGCTCTTCATCCTCCACTCCTAGACAAACAAACAAGATTCAACACAACAATGTCTGCTGGAAGTGGAGTAGAGGATAAGAGCAGAAGAGAAAGACAGGATAGTAGAAATTAGACAGGCAGGAATTTAGGGATGGAAATTGAAATAAAACAATACTATGTGGAAATATTATTAGTAGAAGGGAGGATGAAACAGTCGTTGAGTAGGCACAGGTTCTCATAGGACTTCAGGCCTGAGACGACATACCATGGATGGGTAACTTTGCCCAGTCATCTAGCTGTGCAGGCTCTTGCATTAAGCTTTAACTGAGCTGTATTGTCTAAATAAATGGGAAAGCAGGTTTCACTCTTAACTTCAGTGAAACTGCACCGGCTTACATTTCAGTTGAATTTGGCACTCAGTTTCTTTTTATTTCTTCTCTTCTTGGTACAGAAAATGGGCCTTCTCCCATCCCAGGTGAAAAGCAACAGATTAAAATGGCTTACAGAGCAAAAAAGCATTAAAATTCATTAAAAATTAACTCAAATTTAAGAGAGGACATGGGCTATAGACAAAAAACAGACTAATAACAGACTAGGTATTTTCAGGTATTCATTCCCAAATTCCCCAATGTTTCAGGGACAACTGAGCTATGTGTCAGCCTAGCCAGTCAATTCCAACTGGTCTGCTGGAAAACATGAAGCTGTATGTTCATCGGATACTGTGCATCATGGGTTGTAAGAATGTGGTTCAGGTTGAGCATGCTCTGTTAGTCCAAAAAAAATTTGAAAATCACTGTTTTAAAGTGTACTTTTCCTTTGGCCGTACTTGGAGTGCGATCCATTTAAACTGTTCTCCAGTCTCCGATCCCTTTGTGGCTAACAGATTAAAACTCTACTACCACAAGAACTTTATTATGAACTTTTATGGCGTTACTTCCTTATTATATCAGTACTCAATAATACAAAGAATGTTAGCAGCCATTTGAACTAACCCATTTGCATGTTTCTGCATACTATACAGTTGTTAAGGGAATATAAAATAAACCTCTGTATCATACTTTCTTAAGCTGAACTTCTTGCCTCACTGACAACAAGCCACCTATGATCCTACTTCTGTGATATATTATAGGCTTTTCTGCAAGACTGAAAGGATTTAGTTTGGCGCTACAGCTGATTAACCCTGAGACAAGTAGAACAAATAAACGAAAAAAGACTTAATTTTTACAGTTTACAATTGTGGCATGTACCACACGCAGATGAAACTTAATTGTTTTTATTTACTCTTGCCCTTTATGGACAAACCAATTAATGCTATTGTGTGAAGCACACTCTACTTGCCTACAGTGTCCAGTCTACTGAAGAAAAAACAGTCCCCATTATTTTGATGTACTACCCTAGCATGATCTCTAGTACATGGTAACTTCAGATGATGTGTGCAGTGGAGTCTGTGGCAGTATTTAGTTCACTGATGTGAGAAAGCAAATTGAAAGAGATCGACTTAGTGTCCTGGGCATTCTCCTAGCCATAAAATGTGACATACTGCGCCTACTTAAGTATCACTGTCTGAAGGAGTGACAAGTTTAGGGGGAAGATGTATCATTGCTACCAGCTCTGTTGTGCAACAAAACCCATGTTCAAGTAACGGTGCCTGCATACAGCATATTTAAACCAATCTTCTTTTAGTTGGAGTAACTTGAAGTGTTTCTTCTTTCAATGGTGTTTTCTGGGAGATTTCTTTCAAGGACATTATGAAGTGGAAATAAGTTTACACATTATTCCACAGCTGCACCTGAAGATAAAGCAGCTCAGTAGTTTGGAGATGCAGCTGGTAATATGCACAGTTACATCAGTGGCCGTGTACTCTGAAAAGCAGCTGCAAAGTTTTCAGGGATATGGCTACATTTTCCCCTGTTTAGTACTTACCAACTTTAAGATTTCTTATTTGTTGTCTGTCAAACTAATGTTTAAAAATAGAAGACATCAAATTTTAAATGGAATTACACCGAGAATTTGCCTATCACACTAAAGAATAGACTTGTTAATTTGATATTTTTTCTTTATATAGACCAGAAAATAAATAGTATAGCTGCATTTTGTGTCATGTACTTGGGCACAGTTGTATAAATATTGCTTCTCCTCATCTTGAAGCCAAACAGATTGTAGTTTTGGACTTAGCACTTGAACAAACCTGAGGAAAAGCTCTCATACAAGCAGTTCTGTTTTTTTCCTGGGAATTCATAGTGAATCTGTCTTTCATAAACCATTCAGGCTGTATAAAGACAAAGCTCCAGCTCATACTGCAAGGAGCAAAGAGGGTTTTTGACACCATACAATAAATGGAATGGAGCTGTCCCGGCTCTCTCTGGTAACCACAGGAAGACCTTAGAGAATTTGCCTGCATTAGACACCCAGCCCTCAGATGGCCAACAGCAGGTGAGGTGAGGCACATACAAGAGCAGTCCTTCCTCACTTCTTATGTGATCAGCTGAAACTTTAGCACATGCCCCCAATCTATTCCAAATGCAGTGATGCATAGGAAGCTAACCGTTGCATTTGAATGTTAGTCTGATTTCAAGTTTATAGTTAATACTGAATTAAAACAATTTCTGATTTGCTACGGTATTGTTTTCTGTAAAACCTGTTCATGTTTTGAAAGGGATGTATGTATTAATTCTCAACTCCAATATTAAAGAAGTACCTTGCATGGGTTAAGAAACAAACAAATAGCTGATATTGATGATGGTAGGACCAAAAAGAAATTCCACTACTCAAATATAAAATCATCTCTCCAGCAGCAGCCTAGCACACTCCTTGATTCTGGGCCTGCTGGCCAGTCTGAAGATTTCTCCACAGGGCAGAAGAGGAAAGATTATTGAGTACATAGATCATCTTCTTCCCCCTGAGTATGCCCCATAAAGTCTACTTATTGCAAAGTGAGTTCTGTGGAGACAGATCCTGTAACACCATGTTTTCAAAAGGCATTTACTAGAAGTCTGTGGCTGAAGTCCAGAACTGCAGTTCAAGACCACGTTAACAGGCATCTGACAGGCACTGCATTCACCATGCCAAGCAACCCATCTAGAGGAATGAACGCTACCTTCTCCAACAGACCACCATCTTTGAAATCTATTAACTCTCCCATATCATCCCTTCCTTCCTGCCTTCTACTATTCCATATTACCACAGGCAAGGAAATACTGAACTTTTCGCTTTCTTTCACTTCTCTAGCTTCACAGTTTCCACCATCTTGCTATCATCAGGTTTACTCAAGGCAGCTCCCTCAGATCAACAACCTCTTTCTGACAGAGTAGAACCAAGAAAGAAACCAAGAAAGAGCCTAAGGTTTTCCTGGTAAGACGTGCTTGTCCCATCTCAAAACCTTGCTGAGCACAAGATTTTTCCTTTTATTCTTCATTCACATTACTCTGAGACTTCCAAACATAGTTTTTGGTAATCTGATACATTACACCTTTTGTGCAACTTTTGCTCCAAATCAGTAGGGTTTGTTTCTTTTCCAATTTCAGACTGTATTCCTGCCTCTCTCGTTTCTGTCTTTCTAGGCAAATAAGTAGTTTCCCTTCACTACAGTTCGTCATTGTCTTTGTTTTCCTTCTTTTTTGTCTTTAGTACAGCCTGACTCTTCATGTTGCTGTCCTTTGACTTGATTTCACACTGTAGTTTCCTTCCTGGAATACCTGTGATGCTTTGATAATTTTCTTCTCTCCCCTCATTATTCTGTTCCTCAACTGGAAAAGATATATTAACACTGGAAGCTTTCCATTCTAGGTAAGAGGGCAACTTTATCCTTAGAGACACTGTCTGTCCTGTCCAGTTTTACATTTTGCCTTGTTATCGATATTAAATTGACAATGAATGTTGACTACTTATGGAAATCGGGGACATAATTCTCACCATAAAACATTTACTAGACTAAACTCAACCCAGCAAACAAATTGATATATACAAGGGGAACAATATAAAAGCTACCAGCAGGGCACAGGTTTATTTTATGCAGATGTACAGTTTGCATATTATGGGACTCAACAGCACTCAAGTTTCCAATAACTTCTTTCTTTGCTTGACCAATTTTCTTCATTACTTATAGATCCCTGCAGAATTCAGAGCTGTTATTACAAACATATACATTACAGAAGGAACACAGCCTGACATGCATAGCTTTTTAATAAGGTTTTCATCAGCTGCTTTTACTGACATTTTTTTCATTTCTCTTATGTCCTGCTTTTAATGTCTCAGTCTGCATTTGATACTGTAACACAAAAGGAGTGGAATATTACCACAAAATGTGTTCATGGCTGAATATAAAAATAATCACACAATGCACTTGAAGCATGAAGGCTCTGTAGGCAATTTCTGTTCCTGTTTGCATATGCAATCTAGGCATCTAGATTGGAAAAGTTACCCTCTCTTCCTATATCAGATTAACTACCCCAAAAAAGCATTAGCAAAGCTTAGATTCATAACTGAAAATAATCCATATTGAGTTTTAAGTCTAACATTCAAAAGTAAGCATGCATATTTGTGCAAAGAATTTTGTGAAATCTTCCAAGACCTGCACTTGTGAAACTGTACACCATAAGTTGATGGTCAAAACTCACTCCATCCCAAATGATACCAGCCAAAATAAAGTGTCCTTTTATCACTGAGGAGCGATTGTGATGTTCTCAATTTTAATTATTTGAGGTAACAGAGTTGGCAAAAATAAAAAGCAGTTCTCTATCCTGCCACAAATGTCAATAAAATGAATGCCTGATGGTTGCCAGTTCAGGTCCATCAGGACCTGAGGCAAGTTTATCCTGGCTCTAGGATGCAGCTCTGATTCATACTACAGAAGCGTATTTTAGGTGTGGCTACATTTACTAAAGAGTGATCTGTACCCAAAATCAAATTGTTTGTCATGATCCAAACATTTAAGAAAAGTGAAAAACCCCTGCTAATTTCCTCAGCTCACATGTCAATACTAGTTGTGAGATAATCAATGAGATGCATCTAATATCCCTGTCAGCTGACCCTTCCCAGCAGAAAAGAGGTTGAAAGAAGTTGGGGTACATTTTTTCTAGATGTTTTCTTCTTTGGTGCGGGGTATAACTTGTGCTCCTTCTTCATCATGAGATGCTTCATGATATGAAGGGGAGAAAAAGAGTGACTCTGTGGTCAAAGGAGGTGAAAAGTAAGCTTGCAGTGGGATCATATCAGTAGGGATATTTTCATCTCTACTCACTTCAGTGGAATTCTATCAAGGATCATTCTTACTAAACCTCTCTTCTCCTTAGCTCACAGCTTAGCTCTGATGCATGGAGTTGGCTTTGTCCCAGCTACGCTCTACCTCCGGCAGTTATGACAGATGAGGGATTCAGATTCATGAACCCTTTACTTGCATTTGAAATAGACTACAACATTCTGGGCAAATCTGTTTTATTTTTTCCATCCCCATAAATATCAGCAGGCACCATGAAATCTGACCTGCATTAGCTCAGATCTGATACCCACCACTGATGCACTGCTCACAGGACTGCCACAAGAGGGTTATGTTGAGGTGTTTTGAACAGCTTTACAGATTGAAAATGCCAGTGTCAGCACGTCTCAAAAGAATCTCAAAACTTAACTGGTGATACAATAAATCTGAGAAGATGTATCCAACAACAGCACAGAACAAAGAAAAGCTGTGAAGGGCGGAGGAAGCTGGGAGAAAAAAAAAAAAAGAGGCTAAAAAGTTTGGAGTTGGTGTTCACTATTATGAATATTGTCTAATTCTTTTGTCAAGAGCTCTCCATTCATAGATCATGCAGGATGATTAGTCTCATATCCATTATGGTGAGGGAACACATCCAGAATTAGTCAGAGAGAGTCTGTCAACTAAAATGATTCCCAAATGCTCTGATACCTTGCAACCTGGCAAGTAAACCTACGGCCTCCAGATATTCCTCTTAACATCTGGTGGTGTGATGATTCTGAGCATGTGCTTGTGCATTCACACTCACAAAGAGAGGATATTGCCCATCCTCCTACGTTCTCTAAAGCAAAATTCAAATAATATGTTACCAAGGATGGGACTCTTGAGGAGTGTGTTCACGTCACTGCACTACTTCAACAAAATTACAGCTTTACATTCCTTTTGGCTCTGGCTGTACTGTACAACATCCATAGGGCAAAGGAGGAGGGGCTTGAAATTCAAAATAAATCAGCTGAAAATTCAGAAGTGTTACATTTCTTAGAGCAGTGAATCATGCCAAAAGCTGCATTAAGGTGTCCCACCATAAAGAGAATGAGAAAGGTCTAAAAATTTTCTTCCATCGTTGACAAATTCTGACTGATAATGAGGGAAGTTATTAGTACGCACCCACATATACACATACCTACTGTACCTTGGAAGTGAAATTCAGTAGCAGATCATTACATTGAGGCCTAATATTAGTGCATAATCAGAAATTAAGTGTAGCTAGTAAAATATGCCATCCTGTCTCTCTTTAGCTTCTGTTAATATAGATATTAACAGTTAGATCCCAGATTTTATCTGCCTAAATGGAGTGCTCATAGTTACTAGGAGTACTCAGTGAAGTTATTTGACAACACTTTGCTCATTTGTCAGAAGCAGTACTATTTTTGTTACTAAATTTTACTCTGCCATGGTATCTACTTGAGACTCTGTCAACTGCAAGGTTTTGTATACTGTGCTAAGACATTTCTGCTCCTACAGTTAGATCCAAGTCTTATTAAAATTAATTGGGTATTTCGAGTGTGTTTTGACTCAGCGCTGATTGCTCTAAGCTTTGGTTGTATCATGAGACAAAAAAAAACCCAAACCCCTAAAAACAGTCAAGAAATATATATTAATTACTTTTTTTAAAAACCTGCAATTTAAAGGGACATTTAACCCATCTTTCCAGAGCTGTAATTTGACAAATATGTAATTACTTTTGACCAGTGATAATCACAGAGATAAATAAAATAAGTCAAATTTAAGATGACATTTCTTAATTGATGTTTGCATGCAATTGATTATCCATTGTCTGTATGTATATTATTTACAACCAAGAAAAAATTTATAATAATCTTATGCAACTACAGCATATTTTTCTAAATGAAAAATGATATCATGGGTTGTTTAGTTTCTTCTGTCCCAGCTCAATACTCAAGACGTTTTGAAAAATAACACATGGAAATTCAGCCTGAGTGAAAAGGATAAGATTCAGTATCAGAGGCATAATATTCTGCTTTACAGGAATTTTAAAAAAAAGTGAACTCAGTTTTATCTTGTGAATGCATTTTGGCTAAAACAAAACTTTGGCCTTTTCACAGCTGCCGTGTGACCAAGTAATAATAGACCTAAGCAACAGAAGTAGTTGACTTCAGTATAATGAATGCTGGTCTGCAAACAGAAATCACATAATTTCTGGCATCAGAGCTGAGTTCTATATTCCCCATTTTCATTCTTGATTCCTTCTGGTTTTGTTTTTTTTGTTTTGTTTTAAATCTTGCTTCCTTTAATTTAAATTCCCTTTCTTCCTGATATTTCTATAAGAGTGGTATTATAGTGCAAGTAACATAAAAAGGACAGCAGAGAGTAAAGTCTAAAGGGACTGCTCATTTCCCATCCTCTTCACTTCTGCCAGGTAGCGCAATTCTGACACGGCCCTCATAGGCCAGGCAGGATACTTGTGAGCAACTGAGATGCCTTTAGCCACCTGCATTTCAGATTGTGATCCCATCACTTGTGATGATAATGACAACACTAAGCTTTCCTCTTTAGCTCCAGTAAAAACAAAGGATGTATTTTATACCTGAAAACACCTAAATCATACTTGATATGCAAAGAGCCACTTAGACATACCTTAGAATAGTTATTTAGGTAACCTGTGGCTGAACACTTAGTTATGTCCACTGCTAATGGAGAAATCTAACATGCCTCCCTAATTTGTTTTCCACAGATCTTTGTCTTCCATCCCCACCCTTGTTTTAGCAATTAATTAAGTCAATGTAAGTCTTTCCATTGATTTCAGTGGTCTCCAGCAGAAGGCTCCAGACGCCTCTGGGAGCTGCTTTCAGTCCTCTTGGCTAAGTGGAATTTATTAGCTTTGCAGCATTACATATTAATTTATACCACCATGTCTGACAGTCTACCTGGGGGGCAGAAAGGCTGTAATTTAATATTTTAAGGTATATTATGTCCATTAAATTGTGTGTGTGCATTAACTGAATGTAGAAGTTAGCAGAACTTAATTTTTATATAATGGAGCACAGTATAAACTAATGAGAAATAAAGGAATGTTAGTCACCACACCATAAAAAAAATATTTTCAGATCTACACGTGCCCCTGGAGAATTGTTACCTCATGCTCTGTGTGATGGATGTCTACCAACAGTGGGCTTTGCTGTCTGAGGTGACTCACCTGGAATTAGTTAATGCTTCTAAATGAAGCCAAGGAATGCTAACATTTTAAAGAGCTCAGTGATACAGTAAACCCTTACACTGGATTTACATTACTGGCATCACATTTAATTTTAGTATCTGTAATGTTTTTTCACTTTACATGTAGAAAACTGGTGGAGGGGTTACAATTGAATTCTAGAACATCCCTACACTGCTACTAAAACCTCTTCTTCCTCCTCTAATCCCAAACCTAAAATGACTTTGTTTTTAGCATTGATCCGCCGTTACCTCAGGATAAACAGATATGTATCTTTAAAATTATATTCTAAAATATGCAAATTGGCACACTACATAAATTACTGAAATGACACAAAAGTAAATGGAAGAACAAAAGATTCTTATAAACCATATTGCTATTCTTACTGGATATTACACACCTGATTTTTTTATGCCATATTTATTCCATCTTTAGTGTACATTCCTCAGGACAGATGACTTCGTACAGTATCTGAAGGCACCAAATTCTGTAAAAATTTGCATGTAGTAAATTTATCCAGTAAAGATTGGAAAAGATGGGCTGGGCCTAAAACCTATTGAAACCCAAACAAATACTTCAAGTTGCTTTGGATCAGTCCACAAGTGCAAACTATCTTTTGTAAATAAACATTCTAGAATACTATGTCATAAAATACTCCTAATTTCTTGTTCATTACAATAACACCTTCCCTACATTATTCACCTTCCACATTATCTATGTATACATATATATACACACAGACTCTTTTCCACAAGACCGACCTAATATATTGAGACATTACAGCTTTCCTCGTATTCTTCATACTCTTTCCTATTTTGTTATTGCCTCTAACAATCTATTCCTATCCATTTTTAAGAGACCCACTAACCCAGCTGCACCTCTTGCTAACACCAGATCTTTAGAAATGCATTATAATGGACTCACTGAAATTCATGATTCCTCTCACCTTTAACTGAGATTCAGAGTTTTCAATGGCAGCTCCATGTTCTCACACCAGAAAAAGAGATTCCTCCCTGAATGTACTTATGCTTCATGCATCAAACACAAACACCTAGCAGTCCCTTGGAAATGGTATCCTACCATACAACTATGAAATGGATTCTTCTACAATGCCAGTGGGTCCTTGCATTTTTAATAGGTTTCTGCTCCAGTAGGCCTGGAGAGGAAAATGTCCAGGTATTAGCAATAAGCACTATTAACAGAAATTCACTTATCGTAATAATCCATGATATGATACCTGAAGTAATACATCTTAGTGTGGGCTTCAATACCAAAGAAAGCATTTAACTTCCACCTGCACTTGTATATATTATTCACGTGACTGAATGCATAGAACAGGAGAGTACCAATGAAAAATTACTAAACAAGTAACTCTCTAACTACTTACATGTATAATTATCTACTTTATAGTAACTATGATGCAAATTTAAGCATGGCAGACAGCTCTCCACCACTACAAATGTATTCTTACATAAGCTTTCAAATTCCTGCGTGTAGGATCTCAAGATCTTGTCTCTGACCCTTGGAAGCTATTTTATTAGGCAGTCAGAATTTTCAGATCTTTTCCTCCTCAAACAAAGCAATAAATTCAAACTCAAATCTGGTGTATTTTTCAGATCAAGAATAACAGAACAAAAAGTCAGTAAAACACTAAGATTAGTACCTAAATATTACAGAACTACTTCCTTTTTCCCTGGCTTTTTTGTTTGTTTGTTTGAAGAAACTTCACCCGGTGTAAAATAAAGTCCATTTTTTTCAATCTGGAGTAGAACAAGAAGTTACCTACTATATAACAACTAAGAAGCCTATCCAATTAACAAGACCTCTGTGAGCCATGTCAGGGTTTATCTGCCGGTTATCGTGGAGGGCAGTGATGCTGATGGAATGTGAGCACAGGTCCTGCCACTCTGACCGCAGCGCCTTTTCAGACCTCATCCCGAATGGAAACAAAAACCAGTTGTGACCATCAGAAACCTGATTAATTGAGAGTGGCATTCTGAGCCTGGTGCTGGTGACCCAGTGACTGGGAATTGCCCTGGAGGTTTGAAGTCTCATGTCCTTCCCAGGGTAGCAGTCACACTTATAACAAAACTGCCTAGTTAAATTACATTAGCCAACTACTGTTTACAAATTTCAGGATCACATACGGTCTGCCCATTGTTTGGCACAGATAAACACAATCAGCCCTGGCATTTGAAGCTGCTGACAGATTGCCAGCCACTGATGCAGATGGTGGCAGCACAAGAACGCTAATTACCGATGACATTAATGATGAGGTAACCTGTCTCTCTTCAGCTAATAAACAGATGGAATGTGTTCCCTATTAATTTTTTTTCAGATAACAAATTGTTTAGCTTTAATGGTAGAGAGCAACAAAACCAAATTATCTGTTCTTTGGAGAAATTTGTTTTCCGCTAATTGTTCTAAACAATCAATAACAGAATTACAACTGGCATTATCCCACCGGGAACAGAAGCAGAGAAGTCAAAGTCAATTAGCTTCCTACAGTACGATGCACTCAGATGGAAAGAGTCATTACAACAGAGTGTAAAAGTCAAACTATAAAGTATGCAGTTGCATGAACAAAGCAGACTTGGATGGAAAATCTAACAGAGGGCTTTTACACACCTGTCAATTCTTCATATATCACTGCAGTTTCCAGTTTTCCTTTAGATGCTTCCAAAAAAGGGTAAAAGACAGGTAAGATGACATCCTTGGATCTTAGAAGGCTCTGTGTCTTAGAAGCACACTAAGACTGTCAGTATACAGAAGTTATGGCTGAGAAATGTCTCATCTACAGAATAAAAAGAACAAATAACCAGCTCAGTTTTCTGTCAATGTTCCATTAGTACAAATATGATAAATATGGAAAAGCTAAGGACTCCACAGTGGCTAGTGAAATATTATGCAAGTGGGCAAAACAGTTGCCATAGTTGACTTCACAGCCTTTTCTCCACTATGAGGCAGAGAAGGAGAGGCAGGAAATAAAATAGGGCAACTGCTGTTGACAAGAGATCAGTGCTTAATACAACGGCCATGCTTCAAGTGAGGAGACAACTTCATTGGGACTGGGAGTCCCTGCCTTGTGTAAGCACTGGATACTAGCAGTGTGCTGAATGACTGGAGCATCCATCCTCTCGGAGGCTCTTGTTGAGGCCCTGAAATTCCTGAGAAGTTGGATTCTTATGTCCTGCAGGGCTGTGGTTCCTGGCCTTGCCAAGCAGTGCCTCTCAGCAAAGCCCACAGCCTGTCCAGGAGACAGCAGCCAAGAGGCAGTGGCCCCCATTCTCTCACACACTAGCCAGCTAGCAGTCTCTTGGCCCTGTATGCACAGAAACCCCTGCCTTCACGCTCTGGACAGGGCTGCTGCACTAAAAAAGCTGCTGTAACTTGTTTCAAAATTGAGAAGTGGTGACATGTATTTTTGCATATATCCCCATTTCCCCTGCCATGGGTTTGTGATACAACAGAAAGCATATATATATATATATACACGTGTGTATATATATATAAACTGACTATTCAGGTGCGATATTTTCACCAACAGTAACTGGATCAAAGCAGCAACCATGCAGCAAGGGCAAGTCACCTTCCCTGGAGATATTTAAAACACGTGTAGACATGGCACTTAGGGACATGGTTTAGTGGTGGACTTGGCGGTGTTAGGTTTACACTTGGACTTGATAATCTTAAGGGTCTTTTCCAACCTAAATGATTCTATGACCATCCATATCAGAAAAAAATTCAAGGAGATACAGACATATTCTGCTAGAATAATTGTTGTTTTATCTGATTTTCCTCAAATGCATGGAGCTTTAGATTGACTTTTATTTTTTAAACATATTCATGGATTATTTGTTGGTTCCAGTGCATTCAATTAAGAAAGTAATAATTTCACATACTTTGTGTTGAACGTAACTCACTTTGTGTGTTGGAAGGGTCAAGTCCACATTATTTCACATTAATTCCTGCACCCTGCAGTTTCTCATCAGTGAAAAGCTTAGTAGCGTATATTTTGCTCTGGAAAACTGAAATCATAGAGCTTTACATGAACCCTTGACTGATTTAACATCTCTCTCGGGCTAAGCTCCTGACTCTTCTAGTGAGGAGTGGCTAAAGAGCCAAAGTGCTATTCTGCAGGCTACTTGAATCCAGTGCTTGTTCCCTCCAGATCATTCCATCAGGACACTTTCCTGCACAGGTTTATTTTTCTACAGCAATGCCTCTAATTTTATACAGGGTAAAAACTGCTGGCCACCCAAGGTCTTAATACATTGAGCAATGTTTTCAGCACTGATGTAATGTTGTATTTGAAAACACATTATCTCCTTACTTTCTACTTCATGCTGTTGCACACAAAGGAGTCAACTGACTTTCTTATGCAAGCACAATTGCAAAGGCATCCAAAACTTTTGTTAAAGGCCACCTACTTTTTCCATGAGTTATCAGAAACAACACAGTTGTTTCACTATTTAGAAGCCAATAATAATGAATGGCTGATCTGGACTGGGAAACGTTTACATACATCCTCACAGTTCTCTTTATTCAGAGCTTGTAAATAACAACAGTATACAAGCCCTAGAGCCACTAATTTAGCACCACATTGTGACTCCCTCTGTTTCTTTCCGTTTGCCTCAAGCAAAGTCAAGTTCTAGTGACCTTTTTTGGCCAATGTATATGAAACTGGTTTGTGTGACCTCAGTACTGTTTTGTACAAAGCATTAAGTTTCTTGTACAAAGCAAATGGTACAGTCTGTTGACCATGAAATTCCTATGACTGGGCTTAAGCTGGTTTGTCTATGCATTGCTGAATCATTAAGTGTGGGACTAAGTTTTGTTGAAAAGGAAAACAAATATTTTGTTTAGTTTTGTTGCAAAACATTGCTAATTCAGGGGCTATTCTGCTGCTAAGCAGAAAAAGGAAATCTTTAAGCAATGAAAACAATTACGATATTTAACAGTTCTCAGTTTTTCTCCTTAGCCAGGATTCTTGTAAAATGAAGACAACATCCCTCTATGGTTATAGGCGCAACAACAATTAGTTAAGCCACCTGTAACATGCTGTATTTTCCTACGCAAAAGAGCACGTGGTGGTTAGAATAGATACGTGATACAGAAGGAAACATCTCTCTTATATAGACTCTGTTTACAAAGCCACTTACAAAATTTGAAAAATTGCTCTGAATGCCTTGCTTACTTTTCCAGCAGAGATGTTTTCTTCCTGTTCTAACACAACACAGATTTCCACAGAATGCCAGCTGAGCATGTATCTCTCTACAGATGAGAACAAATTCTGCTTTCCTTCTTATTTTGGCAACTACTGTATAAGTAACAGTTGCACAGTGTCATTCTGAATCACAAGTTTTGCTTATGATCTGTAGACTGCTTTTCTTCCTTAACGCTGGAATCTTCATACTTTATCATCTGTAGACACACAGGGTGGGTATCTAACAAAACCTAAGTCAGCTCTTACCATGCAACTTTTGTTTTCCCTTCACACACATGAAGCACTCCTGAAGTGTTTATACAAATGAAAGGAAATCTTTTATCATACTCTTTGTTCATCTGGGTTACCTGAAATGCAAAGTGCAAAATTAAATTCCTACAAACAGTAAACCAGTTTATTCCTCTTTCTGCACTCTGCTACACTTCACCATGCACACAATGTGGTAATTGCTTTTGCTTGACTTGTTCAAACAGCCATTTTCATGATGTGACAGCTAGGGCACTAATATATTTATGCCCTTTGTAATCGGCCAGCACTGCTTGTAATTAGGTGCAAAGTTAATTAAGTGCAATACATCTAATAACTGCCTGCCAGTAATTGTAAAGTTTGATTTAGCACATGAACTGTCAAGGTGTCAGAATGGTGTGTTAAAAAATAAGTTGCTAACAGAAAAACAATCCTGCCACAAGCTAGAGAAAAGCACTGTGACAGTGAGTCAGTTGAGAAAAGGAAAAGATATTCAATACTTACTATTTCCGACACTGGGAAATGACCCCACCTGCATGTTGATAAGTTGTATCTTGCTTTATTGGACAACAAATTGAAATATATTTTTACTTACCAGCCAATGTCTTCTCCTATAGACAACCCTTCCCTTTAAAAGCTATACGAATGGTATAGAATTTTTTTAAGTCTGTAAATGTCAGTAGGAGATCTGATTTAATTTTTTAAAAAATTAATGCATAAAGAGGGTTATAAAAAGAACCAAGAAGGCCCAGATAGTGACATTTCATGTTTAGGGACCTGGTTTTGTTTGTTTCTTTTATTGCACAAAATACAGCTTTTCTTCTACTAAACTTAAAAGAACATTTTACATATTCCAAATACCTACGTATAATACTAGTGTAAATAACTGTGCTTTAGTTGTTTGTGCTTTAATGTCACTATTTCAATTCTTTACCTGGGAAAAAACATGTTGTTCATGATTTTATTCAGTACAGGATATCCTTCCTCCAAACCACAGTTTCAAGCTACTTGTTCTTGGTTTCAACTGTTTACTTGTGCTTTTATTTATGTCTTCAGTTTTCTTGAAAACCAGCTCCTCTCCTAATGATTGATCATCCTTTCTCCACGAGCACATTGTGAGTTTTTGCAGCTCCATATTCTTCTTTCTTAAATTCAACTTTGGTTCAGTCAAATGTCCCATTCACCTCCATCCCTGTATAGCATAGACTGTAAAATGTTCTTTTCCTCATACTAGGCAGTCAGGG
The DNA here is from genome assembly GCA_008921705.1 of Burhinus oedicnemus. Taxonomy (NCBI): domain Eukaryota; kingdom Metazoa; phylum Chordata; class Aves; order Charadriiformes; family Burhinidae; genus Burhinus; species Burhinus oedicnemus. The sequence continues at coordinate 2,743,480 of VFFE01007182.1, forward strand.
CAGGTTTGAGCAAAAGCATAGCTGGTCAGCAAGGAAAAAAAAAAGAAAAAGAACAAATGACACATTCTATACATAGAATAATTTAGGACTACATAGAATAATTTAGGACTAGCTGTACATCAGATTAGAAGCAACAGTAAGCACAAATGATGAGTTACATATGTACCACAGCAGCACAAAGTATGTGCATAGTTCAATAATACTTTGATTATTAACACACTCACGGATGTATGAAGCTCAGAAAATGACACCTATAAGATATCAAGAGGGAAAGCATGGACAATGCTCTGAAGCTTTTTAGGCCAGGAGATGCAAATAAATTGATGGAATTTGTACACCTATAGGATAGCCCACAAAGCTCGAGAAAAAACCTAAGTTCAAGGACATTGCTACTTCCAAAGCAATCACCAGTAAAGCTTTCTTTCTAAAATACTTCACAAAAATCAATGTCAGATAAGCTAATCTTTGTGGTTAGTTATTATGAACTGATATTTGATCAGGGAAATTATGCCCTAGATTGACATGAAATTAATAATGCTTGTTGTGTGGTGCCCGATGACAAAGGTAAATGCTAATAGCTCTGAAATCCTAATGATTGCCAAAGTACTCTTTCAAGCTTTGATTAGTGCTTGTGTTGTGCAATTATGCTTTTCTATAATTACTGTGAATTACCATCATGATATTATTATTCTCATATTTTTTATTCCTCTGAAATTCTCAAAATTTCCTGCAGCTAAAAATGGATTTCATTTGCATTATCACAAGCTTTGATTGTTTAATGAAAAATAATTCCATGCAGACCCTCATGTTAAATTGTCCATTTAAAATTTTCCTGTTATCTAGATTATGTTGAAGTGCCTCTTCTTTCATTTATCATTTGCCTTTATTATCACAATCACTGCCCTCACTTCATGCTAGATTTCAGAGAGAAGGAAAAAATGAAAGACATTTTTATTCATATCCCTGTCTTCTGCCTAGAAGCCCTTTCTCTGCATGTTCTCCCTTTCCCTTAAAATTCCTTATTTTGAAAACTCAAAAATGCCAGTACTTAGCAAAATATGCTAGCTACGCTAAAAATACGATTTTGTTTGGTTGCAGTAGGGTCTGCAGAAGGCTACCTTGGACTTGCCTAAGGCTTAGAACCATGCCCGAAGCAAGTGAGATGACCAAGGCCCATCCTTGTCTATGCCTGATAGCTGCTGGATATTTCCCTCTTAATAAATACATATAAAGGGGCAGTGCGTGCTTCTTAAGAATGTCCATCTCTGCTAGGGGCACAGCTACATCGACCCCACTACTGAAATGTTTTTGGCAGGTGTGGGTATCTTCATGGTTTCCAGTATTGTAGAGGCTTTAAAATTCACAAGAGAGCCTAAAATGACAACCATTTTTCAAAATGAGTCTTCATTTCAGTTTGCTCACTTTGAAGCAAATTTCAAGACTAATTTTTGAGGTGTCCACACTCCCCATGAGCAGTATTGATCAACTTATCATTAATCAGATGGCTACTTAACAGCCTTGGGAAAAAAAAAAGAGATCACCTCACCTTCAGAAATAAAAAAATAAATAAGCCATTTGTTGGAATAGAAATGAAAACTTTCTATGTAAACCAAGAAAAAGTTAACTGAATTTCACTAGATTTTGAAAAATAGATTCTGTCTCTATCTCCTTTTGTCCATCTGTTTAAACATACATGCACTTCATGCAGAAGTGATGTTTGTAGGAAGAAATATTTCAAATATCAGATGACCTTTTCTTTAGGTTTTGGGATACTTTCATACTTCTTAATTTTGAAGGTCATGTCTATCTGGTGTTTTTTTACAATTATGAAACTCAATGCCTCTGAGAGGCTCCTGTACAAACCCACATTTCCCACGATTTTTGCAACTTGGCTTTTGAATGGATTTTGCTAGCTCTGGTACTATACACGTTCTGAAATGCACATAGTATCCAGAAATCTACTGAAGTCAATTGCTCTTTCCTTTCTGCTCCTAAAAAGTTTTTTGAAGATTAGCCTTGAGCATGGCTTAAGCTACATTTTCATTACAGAATTGCTGAGTACATGCTTTGAGTGTTACCTCACACAACATGGTTGCACTCCTGTTTTGCAAGCTGGCATGGAGCGATGCTTTCAGAAGCCTTCAAAACTACCATTGCTTCATAAGACATCATATGTTCTATAAAATTACTGAGAAAGGAAAAAAAGAAAAGGATCAATTAATGTGTACAGATGGGGGGGAAAAAGGATGACAAAAATCAATACTTTGAGTCTAATATTGTCCTGTGCATAAACAAAAATCATTGGGAAACATGCAAACTTGTGACTTTTGCACGCTGTTGATAGTCTTAAGGTCTGATGTGTGTGTTGCTCAGTCTAGCTCAAGTTTGTCATCATTTTGCTTCCTCTATATTAAAAGCCTTCACTGTAGTATTTCTAAGAAAAGAGTAATTTGGTTATTTTTAAACTATTTTGTGATCTATTCACAAATGCTGGACGAGAAGAAGACAATCTAGATACCTAAATTTATATTATGTATTTCACTACATAAACGCAGAATAGTTTTTTGTTATTTTGTCTCCCTCATTTCTTTCCAATCTTTTTCAACTGGTTCCATTTTCACCTCATATATGCATCTGATTTTTCTCTCACATGCACACAAGTCTTCTATGCAAAGTGTTAATATAACACGTGTGGTCACAATTTCATACTTGTAATATTCAAATAGGTTCAAACTTAGTCAGAATAAGTTTGACCATGCCTGCACGTATACTTAAGGGGACGAAAGCCTGAATCAGATGAAGGAAAACAACCATTTAAAAAAAAATAATCTTATATAAGGAGATATATATATCCCTTAAAGATTTGTTTTTATTTTCACCATGGATAATAACAAACGGAGACACTTCATCTATAACTTTATCGTGATGCGTGGAAAATTGAGCCCACATTGAACATCTGTAGATTGCATCTTTCAAAGCAGTGCTCCACCAGTAAGATTTCATACTGATAGCTAAAGAACGTTGGGTTTTGAAGCAGCAGTGTAGACTTATGAAACCACGGCTTCTTTTCATCCATTTGTCAGCACTGCGAACCTGTTCTCATTGCTTCCTCGATGAATCATCGTTCCACTGGGCTGTGTATATGTCCTGATGGGCATGTGCTACATGGCCACCTCTGACACTGCCTTAAATATTGGTTCTGTATCTCCTAACCCAGCTACGGCTGCCAAGTGAATGAACAGGGCAGTGACACTGACAGTAAGATTAGCATCTTGCACACGTTCATCCCAGTCAGTTCTACTTGAAGTCATGCTCTATTAAGAAGGGCTGTTATTTTTAGGTACCCAAAACAATGTTACATAAACAAACAAGTGGGAACAAGTCATGCACCAGGCGTTGACCTTGCCAGTGAGCCAACCTTCTCCAACTGGAACCAGTATAAATGTAAATTATCAGAGAAGCTCCCACCCGTACTTCATGGAAACTTCCACTCTACCACCCACATGGTCACTGCCCAGTCTTACCCCTCATATGGGAGGTCAGCACAGATCCTGCTTGTTTCAAAATTTTTCTTTTATATTACAGATCAGCTTCAAGAGCCTAGGAGAGGAGCTAATCCTACACACATGTGCCTCTGGTGAGATGGCAACTGTCCCTGGCTAAGGAATTAACACCCCTTTTAAAGTTATCCTCTTTATTCTGAGCTTCCAACAAACAAATCAAATCCAGCATTTAGCAACTGCATGTTTCACATCACCAAAAGCCCTTTCAGATCTTGAAGCTGTACACACTGTCTGCAAGAATAACCTCAGGCATTCTGTGACAATTGAATTATAACCAGTGACACCCTCTTTCCCACCCCATTGCACTGAGTTACCTCCACTGTCTACAGAAAGGACTCCACATGCGTTCACGCAGGCAGCAATGTGCTGGACAACAGTGGGAACATATTGTTAAATATTTCTTTTATCTTCACTTACAATAGCCACAAATTTAACCAGTCCTCAAATATTTTCCATTCGAGTATTGCTGTCACAAAGGTTCCAAGCCTTGGAGACTAAAGGGGTTTTAGGTAATTATGGCTCCTCTGTCAGTTTTTATCTAGCCCAATCAATTTAATCCACAAAACCTTGAAGAAAATACTCAGTCACAAGCCACAGCACAAGATGAAATGTACACAATCATCTCTGTTGCTCTGTTTCCTGCTAGGCCTCTGAGATATTATAGGTTCGGCCACTGACCTTTCACTACAGTTTAAATTTTGTTTGAGGATGTTAGAAATATTTCAGCTTCTGAGTGGTCACCTCTGATTGGAGAGACTGCAGCCAGTGAGCTGGGTGGTCCTTTCTTGTTAGAGGCTGTTCTGGGCTCTCAGGAACTGACTATGCTAATCCATCACTGAACTCAATGTGCTTGAGTAGCCATATTACTTCATTACTGCAACTTACAGTGCAGTGTGGAGGGATTTCCTTTCTGTATTGCACTGTCATTGACCCCGGAGCCTGCCAGTAAAGAAATATTTGTATGATTTTTTTAATTATCTTGGTATTGCTTTGTGCAATGCTTTACATGCATGCAGGAGGCATCGTTCTTCCTTCCCTCTGAATGTTCTGCAAAGAATGGAAGAGCAGCCTGAATACAGAGATGTGAAGAAACCACACAGAGTGCTGTATCCAAATACCTTCAGACAGGGAAATGGTCTGATGGGTTCATATCCATTAGCATATGGCTATTCAATTTATAAATTCTTATAAATCTACCTGGTTATGGCTAGAGCAGTGACTCCAAACTGCCTTGTGGGTAACTCAAGGGGATTTGGGAGAGGCAATTCTAGTCCAGGAACCACTGATCAGCTGATGAACAGTCTTCCATTAACCACTTTCCTCCCCATGTTACTATTTCTGTTTGCCAAGTACAGAGTTATTTAACGGTATGTAAGTTGTATGTAAAAAATCCTTATTATTATTATTAAAGGATACTCTACTTTTCACACCCCACTACACGGCAGGAAGGTTTAAAAATGTGCTGCTGTAATCAGTCAAAACCAGTGTTTTATTGGACAAAGCTGGTTCTACCTGTCACCAACTAAGTCATCTTATGTAACTGTGGCCAAACTTTTAAAGTACTAACTTTTTCTAGGCAGCTACATACATGCCTGGAGGGATGCATGAATTGTCTTAGTGTGTTAAGACTCTGACTGGAAAGGTACCAAAGAACTTCGGTAGTTGTATACACCTCTCTAAGTCCTTACTTGGACATTCAGGGACTATATGCAGTAATGCACACAGCTTCAATTCACTTGATCAAACAGCTGTGAAGCCAGGAGGAAGCTCCTGACTGGCTACTTGAATCATCATTTTAGTGGGAGTCAGACATGCACAACACACAATTGCGAATGAATCTGGACTACATTCAGGTTAGTATGTGATGACATCTTCTAGAGAAGCCAAGTTATGCTGAAGATGGTTGACATAGCTCACTGCTGGCAGAATACTGCCTGAGTCACCCATTTTGTTAGTCAATCCCAGACTGAAATTTCAATCACAATGTACAATAAACTAGGCCACTCACTTGACTGTATTTCAAAGTGGATAACAAATGAATGTCGCCTGTTCTAGATAAAAATTGGACCGTAGGCAGCAATCCATAAATCCCTTTGTCCCATCCTGAAGGCAGTATGTAGCACCAGCACATGGCAACATTTTGAAGTCTCTGAAATGATCTTTACCACAGAGATGACAGATGAGATACTGTAGAGCAAACATCACTGGACATGTGGCTACTACACTGAAAGAATACTTGGTAACACAGCTGTGCTACCAGGATGGGTGAACCTGACTGAAGATGTAGCAAGTCTGAAGGTCTTTGTCTGCATGTCCTACCTGACATTAACTCAGACCAAATATTGGAAAGCAGAAGTTTGAAGCCTTACAGATACGAACCAAGGTTATACAAATAAACAATCACAAGCACGGCAGAAAGCCAACATGCTGAAGCGATGTTGTTGACCCAGCCAGCACACTGTCTTCTCTCAATCTGAGAAGAGCCTGGCAGGCAAATGAGTGCTAAAAATGTTTGCACTCCTCCACAAAAGAAGTACTGACCTTCTCATGTAGAAAAAAAGCCTAGGTAGCTATTTGATCTTCCCTCAATTGGTTTTATAGTTTAAAAAATCCTTTTGCCTTAACATAGCTATCAAATGGAATCAAACCACTTGAAGCTTGCTTTTACCAAACTAAATGGATGATCATCATTCCAGATGCAACGGCAGCAAGTCAAGCTCAATGAGAACAGTTGTGTATCCGTACCGCTGCATCCAGATGGGCATTCTGGCTGGGATCTTCACTCTCATGCAGAGTGGGCTGGAACACTAAGCTGTGTGTTTTCTACAGACAGAAACAAAAAAATATCAAAAGAAATTTCAAAATTAGACCAGAAGCAAAGACAACACATGGATGAAGAGGAGGATGTTCAGAATAGACTATATTTGTAGGAATGTTTCCAGTGAGATCTGGTTAGAAACTATGCCAGAGGATATCTCTGGGAGACTACTCATTTTCCCTGAAAGTGAAATTTCTCACAGGTGAGTATTTATTTCTGCTGGAGGAACTGGACCTGGCTCCAACCTTAGGAATGCCATTTCACAGGCTCTCAACTGGAGGCCTTGCCCTGAGGACCCCAGATGTCCCAAAAGCCAAGCAAAGCCAGAAGCAACCTAGCAAGTGAGTTTCAAAGATCTGCCCTGAGACAGATCTGGGCAGGTCCAGAACCCACAGCGACCAGCATCTGTTGAGAAGATTGTTTAAATGTTTCCTACATCTTATACTGTCAGATTCCTGACAATCACAAATTTTTTTATTTTTTCGCTTTTTTCCCCTTAAATTAAAAAATTATCAAATTAGTTGAAGAATTTATTTTGGAAATCTGCAGCATTACTTAGGGCACATGACTTTGACTAATTGTATTCATTGCTGTCAATTCTCACCTTAAACCTCTAAAGCATGTTATTTTCCTGTTCTCAAATCTCCTGTTTTCTTAAACTGAAATTTCTATCTTTCCTATTCTTTTTAACCCTGACTATTTCCAAAAAGCATCATTCCAAATCTCACATATTTTTGTCAATCAGGAAATAAAATATTCCATTGTTTTGCAAGTTTAATAGCTACCATGTTGTTGAGTAAAATGGAAACATCAAATACAAAGACCTCAGCTTTTTTCGTTAATTAGGGGACTTTCAATCATTAACTCAATAAACAGAGCTGCTAATCCGTCTTTCCTCTTCCAAGGCAGAGAAATGTTTCAACAAACCAGAGAAAGATGCATGAATGTTAGAAATAATAAATATTACTAGTTGCCACAAGAATACTGTGAGATGTTCAAAGCCAAGGAGGCTTTGGGAGTGTTATCTCTGTGTGAAGTTTTGTTTCGTAATCAGTTTCATTTTTTATAATTTGTACTTCCTTCTGTTTCCAGCAGCACTGCGCTCCCATGCAAAATGTGGAGTTATCAGGTAAAGCAGATTCAATATCAGCTTATTCCTAAATTGTGACATACCAGCTCTTCACTTTCTAAGCTTAGCTTCTAGCAAGGGTTTACAGATGAAACCACGTATCTTGAAATTCACCGTAAGAGCTTTCTGACACAAAACCTCTTTCTTGCGTATCTATATCCACTACCAGCATTTTTACAGTATTTTGAAATTACATTTTAACACCACCGGCAAACATAAAAATAGTCTTTCAGAGACTGAAGAGAGGTTACTTTGACTCTGGCACCATCTACTGAAAAGTGAGTAAAAGTGCTTGGACTTGGACTACAAGAATAAGAAAAGATATATTATTCAAGGAAATACGCCCTAATTTCTTCTTGCAGTGTGAATATTTCTATTTTCTCATCACCAAGAAGGCTTTAACTTACATCCTTGAAAAATATTTTCTTAGCTTCTCATTACTGTTGACATTCATCAGAGTGCAATGATATAATGTAATAGGATCTTTCCAGTCTGTAAGATAACCAGTACAAATAAACAAAAAGTTGCTTGCACTGACTTTGCAAGCAATTCTTCACCACACAGACGCTGAGGAGGAACAAGCCATTTCAGTGTAACTGCCAGGAATGTTCTTAGCTGTGCAAAATCCATTAGAATATGAATGCGAAAAAAACCTCACATGAAGGCTTAGTTTAGAAAACAATTTTCTTGTTCTTGCCTTTCTAAATATTTCATTCTCCCTTTCTAGACAGACTACGTTCTCCATGCATTAACAAGCAAACCACAAATGATAAGGAACTGTATTTTGTGATTAACATTTAAATTGAAAATGTTTCTAAGTAAAAACTTAATAAATGGCAACTTTTTACCTGTTTTTTATGGTTACTGAAAAGTACCAAAATTGAGTTTCATAAATTTTTGCCACTAGTGAAAACAGAGTATTCAGAGAACAACATTTGTACTAAAAATATTTTTAAAAAATACTGAAAATTACTCCTAAACATTTCAAAGTATAAGAGTTAAGGGGAAAAGAGGTAGTATTTTGTCTCTCTCTGTATGTGTATACAGAACTTGCTTAAAAGGGGAACAGACTTTAAACTACAATCGAAATGCATAAGGACAACTAGGGGTTACAGCAAATTCAGAAGATGAAGACAGAGGTTAGTAAGTAAAAAATGCTACAGAATAATAAGTATTGATCACCTGTACCTCTAAGCAATGAAATGAAGACAAGGAATATTGTCTTAAGCCTGCTGGACATCCAGAAGAACAAAGCCGTCATGCTCGCAGGGTCTGCTGATTAATGCTCGGCTTTAGTGTAATGTAAGATTTATTGCATTTTGCCTGAAGTGGGTAATTGAATAATCCCTCTAAAAAGCAATAATTTTTCCATGAAGTTCATAAAGTTAATACACTCCAAATCTCCAAGCTGCAGAAAAGAAACAGCTAAGCATCTACCTGTGGAAATCATCGGACATAATTCATAATGCACAAACATCACTTCATAGAAGTTTGTTATTAAAGTGTTTTACAGAAAAGAATAAATAATTTTTAAATAGTATCTATGTACACATATCATGATTGGTTGAATGAACAATGATTCCCAATCTCACATCTTGTTATATCACAGTAACTCCACTGAATCACTGAATACTACTCTCACTTTACATGGACTAAAATCAAATTGAAACGCAAAGACAGCCTGACTCAAAATCTGTTTATTTTTGTTAGTCTTTCAAGCTGTACTGGCAATATTTCCAATTGGGAGAACAAGTTCCACATGTACTACTTAGGCTCTTGATACGAATGGGAATATGGGTAAAAGGAAAGAAAATTCATATTGATTGGTGCTGTGTTTGGGGTTTATAGACCTTATCCTATAAAATGCTTGTAAGAGTTGGACAATCAGCCAGAGAGCTAGCACTGTACCATCTAGTAATCACTATGAACAGACGGAGGATGTAAGAGTCTACGCTCCAGAGTGGAAATCAGCAGTATGAATATCCTGACAGACCACAGAACAAAGCAAGGTATCCTCTTCTACTGAGCTGTGCTGTTCTAGTTTTTCATATCTAAACCAGATGAAAGGGGCATACAATAATGACCATGATCCCTAGGGTTGGATTTATAAGTGTACAAGTGTTAGACTAACAGACAAAAGATGCGTCACTTAATTAGTTTATGTAAAAAGAAACTGAAAAAAAATTTAAAAGGAGCATCTGGACAAAATGTGGCAATTATAAATTCTGCCTCAGATGATGATAATGTTAATAAAGAAAACTGAGCTCACAGTGTCTTTCAAAACAACCGAAAGCAAGACGCAATTTCCTCAAATCTAATAATATCAAATCTATCAAAATCCTCAAGCTTATGTACTTAAAAAGTATCACCTGCAACTGTTACCACATCTCGAGACATTCTTATCAAAAGAAAGCACTGACAGATTTTTTTTGAGAAGAAGAATAAAATATCAAGGGCTTACTTAGACTGTCACTAAGAACGCTGTATAGAGGAAAGGTGAAAATCATACTGTTGCAGTGGCCTGTGGGCTCTTCTTAAGATCCTGAAATATGTTCCCAACCAGCAGAACCATTTCGCTGCAGCCCAGAGTCTCCAGCAAGAGTCATTTTTGAAGACATCTTACATGCTGCAACAGCACCTTGATGTCTGACAATCAGGCTGCTCCTGAGATCAAATTAAAACAAAAATTGCCAACACATAAATGATACCTGCCCACAGTGTTGAGATGAAAGTCAGACCTCACGATGGGAGTTGGGATTTTAAGAATGATTGTAGGAAGTACTATTACTACTATAATCATCTGGTATGGAGAATCAATTACAAGGACATTTTACTTGATAGAATGAGTAGTTATTTTATGTAAACACACAGTGGACATTGGTGATCAAGGTGCATTTTTGTGCATCTGAAATGACTGACTTGTGCACCTGCTGTGCCTGATTTGGGGCCCTGCTCCATTAAGGATACTGATAGCAAATTTATTCTAACGTTGCTGACCTCTTAACGCCACATGGCCAGAACAATTCTGAGGGAAGTTCACTGTGAAACTTTCAAAAGACTTCAACTAAAACTGTTAAGGATTAAGCTCTTTTTTCTAAAGGTGCCCTTGAAGACACAGCCAGACTAGAATGAACCATTTCTAACCTGTCAGAATGCTAGTTCACCGCCCCATGGAGAACGTGCACCGACATGAAGAGGTCAGCCATACTTGAGGACACATGTCATGATCTTCTTGAGTCCTATAACAAAAGTTACGAGAAATATTTCAATCTTCAATTTCAACAGAAATTTTGAACTCTGAATTACCTGCATTTTCTCTATAGGCCCTAGGTAATACTACACATCAGAAATGCAAAATTATTAACTCCAACCCAATCATGCCCATAACTATTCCAAATCTGGTTCCAAGTATCATATCCAACTGTTTGGCTGGAAGCTTCCAAATCCATAAACATCAGTATAGGACAAATTCAATCCTGGTGTTAGTGGATGCAACTTGGCAAAAGCCAATGCAGTCACAAAAGATCTGACAGGTAAGCATTTCTCAGATGGTTGGAAGCTATACATGACTGTATGGCACATGCTATCTAAACCTAGTTAGTGCCAAAAGAACAAACTTACAATGTTTCTCTTGTGAATCGTCCATTAATATATTTTGAATTAGCAGATACAAAAACATATCAAAACCAAATTCCATAAAAGAATGCTTAAAGTGTAATTTGGAACAACTGAATAAAACCAGAAAAGCAATGAACAGCAAAAAAGCTCAAGGAAAAAGTCTGTTCACAGGAAATCAGTTTATATACTTCAGCTTTCTAAATTGCCCTCTTGTTTGTGGCCTCATACACTTCAGATATCCCCTCATGGCCATACAAATAGCTAGACATTGCACCATGGCCAGAAAGTCAAAGGATTTAAGCTGTACTGGAGAGAGATAAATGAAATCCAAAGAGGAGGAACAATGCTCTTTCACTAACCCTACCAACTTAAACCAAAAAGCAGTGGCTCAAGCCTCTTCTGCAACGGGTCTGTGTAATACATGGAGAGACACCACCTCTTAAACCAGGTCATTGTGTCTCTCTCAATTTTCATAGCTTCTCTGTGTCACACTGTCTGAAAACACTTTCTGGAGCCCCACGTAGACTCAGCTCCTTGGTGAATGTAAACCACTAAGTCCTGGGGTAGAGTCAATGGCTCCATACCTAGCCACAACAGACCAGAACTTGGACTCCAGTTTTTCACATAGCTTTTCAATCTGTTTTTCACCTGGCCATGACAACAAAATGGCCTTTTTGCTGGGGTGTGCAACTTACACTTCCAATATTACCCTCAGTGGACTACAGAGTCGAGAAATTGTGATTCCTTTTTCATTAATGAAATGATTCTCAGGCTGGATTGCAGTGATACAATACATTTCAGACATTCTTCTTCTCTGAATTAATGCACATGGGACTATTAATGTAGTACTTTTGACATAAGAGATCTTTTTGATTGTGCACTTCATGTTACATAGCTTCACTAGAAACACCAATGAAAACATTAGAATTCTCTATTCATATTTTTAACTTTCACTTTGAACCATCTGGTAATCTCAGCCAGGTATGAAGTAAATTACAGGCCTCCAATAAATTTTCAGGACACTGTCTACTACTTAGACTAGATAAAAAACACATTTTTAAAATATGATATAGACATTTAAAATTAGAAAACAATGTTATCACAACATATACAGTAAGATAATGGAAGAAGGAGGGCACATTTTTGGTACTGATGTGTACTTAGACAGAAAGAATGATACTTCCATCCTACAATCAGTTTTAGCATGATACTACCTTGGGAATTCTGTGTGTACAAAAATGCCAGATGGGACATACTGGTCCAATATCTCTTAGGGAGTAAAGGTGTTTGTTTTGGCTCCTGTTAGAGTAGATTAAGGGCATGAGAATGGCTATGAGAAACATGGGAGCTGTCAGCTGAAGAAAAGTTACTCAATCTCGAAAGCGAGCGAGCAAGCAGTGGGGGTTGCTAGTGAAGCAGTCCTTAGTGTAAGACACTGATTTTGTTTGTAATTTCATTGGTTTAAGAATTTAGAGTTCTTACCCATGTTAGTCTGAAACATGATAAACATTGATTTGTGTTTCCATACAAAGTCTGTTGTATTTTCTCACTCAATGGAAGAATTGCTTGGATAAAGTATTATGCCATACCCTTCATGGCTGGTAGGGAGCTAGGCCTGACTGAATGATCAATATTTGTGATGCCAAATTTGCATTCTTCATTAAGCAACCAAAATTCATTCTTTAGTGTATGGTTTAGGAGCTTGTGGTAACACAGTACCTTACATAGTAAGTTCTGTTCCAGATAGCATGGCAGATACTAACAGAAAAAAACAGAGAGGGGAAGTCCATGCCCTGTAAGCAAATTACAGTGGGGCCCAGTGGGGACCGTACAATAAAAGATGATGGAAGTTTGGAATGGCTCAAATATTTGGAAAGGAGAGGAGGGGGATTGAAAACTGGGAGTAATGTGAGATAGCAAATCTTGCCAAAATATTTATGTGTCTCTGACCTAGGCAGGTTAGATCTTCAGATGAGAATCTGTTTGTAACAGGGGCAGCTAATAAAAAGTAAAATTTATGGCTTTCTCATCGTAAACGCTGCCCCAGATGTTCAACCACAAAGTACATAGGTTAACCACCTAACCAAATGCAAGGAAGAACATCAATAAAACAACATCAGGGTATCCTTTTACCAGTAAAGGCATAATATTTGACTAAAGAGCAAACATATATGGTATCTCAAGTGACTCCTTAAAACTCCTGCCATAAAATTATTGAGGATGTTAATACAAGAATTGCAATATGAAGACCAAAGACCACATTTTTCGCTCTTCTCCTTTACAAGGGGAGAAACAGAGCAGTCCTCAAAACCTGGACAGGATGGATACTGTCCCCGATAGGTTATGAGAAGTTCATATAATAAGATAAATCCTCTAAAGCATGAAACATAGAATCATACTGTCCTTTTATTTGATCAGATGTACTTTCACATGGACTTTGATCTATACTCCAGCAATAATCTACTTTCTGAATTTCTGCACAAAATATAACACTGGAATTACTGTGTCTGTGAGCCCAGTGTAGCACACCACAAAGTACTCTATTGCAATCTTTCACTTCACCCATCAGCTGGTTTTGAGGCAGGCATTGCTGTATTATGTATAAATCTGATCGGTCACCATGCACCCTTCATATTCTACAGCCAAGAGCATCCAGAGCTGTAACTGCTGAAATGCAGTATTTCCCTTGTTGTTTGCTGAGTAAGTCCAAAAAGCCTCAGTCTTTGCTCAAAATGCCTGTTGTCAGTTGCAAATAAGCCTGCTATTATTCATAAATTTTAGGGCTAGATGCATGATTATGCTAATCCTCATGACAAAACAGCAATAAACTTGCAAGCAGTAAAGGCGAAAGGTCCCTGCAAATGATGGAACACTAGAATAGATTTGTGAATGTTTATGTGGAGCAAACATTCAATCTTTATTAATATTTCCCAGCAGTTTTCTGTTTGTCTTTTTCAGTGTCAAGGCTTAGGACCTCTTCATTACATTCTAGACAAAATTCAGCCTTCCCTGCTATTGCTTATTATATGCATTAGAGAATTTTTGCTATTGAATTTTCAGAGATCATTGATGATATACAGATTAAGTACACCTTGACTCTAGTAAATTTGTGAAGACACCATATGCCTGGTTCTCCTAAATTGTCTTGGTGTCCTTAGCTGACAATGTAATAAGAATGAAAGATGACTTCTTATTCCATGTGAGAGACCTTAGGAGTATATCTGTGGGGTAAACAGCACATAAATGTTGCATTTTTTGGTTCTGCTTTGCAAAGGAGACAAATAAAACTCCTTGCCATTTGCTGAAAAGCTAGAAATAAGCAGACCGAAAATAATTAGAAGGGTTGTCTAAAATTCCTTGAAGCCAAGCTAGAAGATCAAATGATTTAGAAGGTTAGGCAAGCTGCGCAGGGAAGAATGGATTACTTATTTATTTAACTTTAGTTTCTTGGTTTGACCTTCTCATAAACATAGCACAATTAGCTATTCTAAACAGTAATTTGCATCTCAGCTACTTTTTCCCATCCGTACCCGATGATGTGGTATGACAGGGCTCAGGTTTTGAGGGCTAGCCCAGAGCTTCTGGTTAGCCAGGACTTGATTTCAGGAATTCAACTTTCCAGGTCTACAGGTACACAGATGCAGGATGTTTTAACGTAGTTTTTGGATTTCAAGAATGGATTATACAATCTCTTTGTAGACATACATAGGTGATGAGTATTATTGCTATAAAAGGATTGCACTGGAGCAAGGGAAACTTGGAAAGTGTAAAATATTCCATATTCTTTCAGACCATTTTTGCATCTAATGCCAGGTGCAGTTTTAATGTCACTTTCTAGCTAGTTTTTCTTCTTTTAACACCTATGCCCTGGCATAGAAGGGGTTGTTACAGTTTCCCACTTACGTGTGGACGATGTTAATTTCACTCATTGTCATTGTATAATTTTTCATGGAAAGAAAAAATAACAAAATTGTTTGAAATAATTATATTCGGCAGCATTCTGTGGCAGTGATGTGAGGCCCCATTTTTCCCACTATTTCTGACATTACATTCCAGGATTATTTTGTCCACATTTCAGTTGCTAACATTTAGTCCTATGAGCATTCACATGCATGACGTATCACAGAATCAGAATCACAGGGGTTGGAAGGAACCTCTGGAAATCATCTAGTCCCAACCCCCTGCCACAGCAGGGTCACCTAGAGCAGGTTGCACAGGATGGTGTCGTATCCTTCATCAGTTGTATCTCACAGTGCTCATTACCCATAAAAAGGAATGCCAAAAATTTAGGATGGGAAGCCTGATTAATTGTTTCATCCCTGCTGCTTTCCTGCTATCTACTGCTGCTCAACACATGAGAAAATCATCTCTAGTCAGACCAAAGGTCCAGCTAGCTGAGTAGTAGATGCTTAGGAAAACAAGGTACTTAGAGATTTATCGTTCCCTTGAGATACCCTCTCAGGTCCTGGAGCTGAGTCACTCAAGAACCGTCTGATGGCATCTTTTCTCTTATTGGAACAAGCAGATTCAAGGTGGAATTTATTTTTCTGTGATACTATGCAGAGATTTGTGAAGCCTGTCAATCTTCATGCTACTTCATCTTCATTAAGTGTAACAGCCTGACATACATTATACACTCCCGACTGGTGACCAGTTCTGTTTCCACACAAGACTGATCTGTTGTGGGATTTGGGGTAGGACACTTCTTCTGTCTCCTCTCATACCTAGTAGTGGTATGGTGCTTAACATAAACAGGTTTCAACTGCAACCTCAGCATTCTGCAGCAATACAAATAGTAGTGACACTGCACATTGCATTTCTTAATCAGTGAAAATAACCACTAACATGGAACTTGGTCCCTTAGATCTCCACAGTCAGCATCTGTGCCTTCTTCCATTGCTGTTCTCCACCTTGCCAACACTTGTTTTTACCCTATTTCTTCTTTTTCCCCTATTCCTGCTGGTGTTGGAGGTAGATACATTGCCAAAAGCTAAATTTTCCCAGGTAAAAGAGGTTTTCTGGGATTTTGGTAGCAGATCTTTGCTTCTGGAATAAAGTCATTTTATTATCATTATCCCTTTACAAAAGAGAGGATGGGACAAAGGGGATTTATAGACAGCTGAAGCTTACAAAGAAGCTGAGAAGCGCTTACCTTGTGTTAAGGGTTATATAGTAGGAACACAGTAGTCCACTGGATTTACTCGTAAAATGCTTTTTTCATTTAATTACAGTTTCAGCCTCTCCTTTAAACACCACTGCTGTGCCTATCTTCAATAGCCTGTGTTTCTAGACCAAAACTTACTTTTCTTCCTTGAAGAATACTGCTCTTTATTATGTCATTTTTAATAACAGAGCTGTTAGGCTAATGTAAATTTAGTCCAAATTTCACTTCCTTTCACATTCCATTTTTGCTGAAATGAAGTAGATGAGAAAAATAGAGGAAATTCAATGGGAATAATCTTGTGCAGATGGAGGAAACCCAGATGCATTTAGTAGAGCAGCTCTCTGTCAGTCAAAGGAGTCCAAAGAACAGATGTGTTGTTTGTTAATCATTCAGAAAACCCTTGTGATTAGGAACTCCTAGATCTCGAAAAGGCCAGCCAACTAAGAGAGATACACCACGCTCCAGCACTCATAGTACTCCATTTGGGAGAATAAGAGGATTCCTTGGCGAGAAGTAAGTAAGAACAATGTAAATAAGGTTATTACACATAAAAATCAGAGTGCAGACCCTGGAGGATGGGGAGATTTCGGTTCTATAAATCAGCTAGGAAGATCTGGCAAAGTTCATTGTCCAACTGGCTTACAAATTTAACAAGAAGACTAGTGCAGACATTTCTTTAAGAGGCTTAAGGAAAAACAGAGGTAGATTCAAGCCAATGAATGAAACACTATGAAAGGCAAGTGAAAGCCATTAGTAAAGAACCTGAACTGTGATCCCCAGAGAGTATCCCCCAACCGGACAGAGTACAGGGGTGGAGGAAAAGCAGAGAGTATTCAATGAGAGCTAACATAAATAAAAGCGTAAAGTCATACGGAATATAGAAAGAGTTCAGCATGTACTGAATTTTTGCATGGGTGAAAATAAATGCCTCCATTTTATATAATTCATGTGATAACCTAGGATTTGTAACTCCTGTTGCATTTAATCAACATCATAATTAAAAAACATTTTTATTATTAATAATTATTTGTATTACTTAGGACATGGTCCAAAATCAGGGACTGTAGTTGCTAAACAAACAAATACGAAGTATACAGCTGCTGCCCCCAAATATGGATAAATAGATAATACTACCAAAGAAAGAAACTAAGATTAGCCAGCAGTATGATCAATCATTTCAGCATATCATCTGCATACTTGCTTACAACATTTCTGTAGACTTTGTGACAAACTAGAAATATCGGAAGAACAATTTTGAAGCTGCTTTGCTAACTCATGGGGAGAACCTTCTAAACATGAAGGATAAGTTATAAGAAAGCACAAGATGTGTGTCTGGAAATCTATGTAACAGAGGAAGATGCTCTTATGGGGAAATCAGTTTGGCAGAAGTAGCAGGGCAGTGATAGAGCAGTGTGGCTCATATGGTAACTGCAACAGAGGAGAGGAACTGAGCAGTTGAACCAAGTTGATGGTAAAGCATTCAAGAATGGAAGCTAATGGAGAATGCAAAGATTTCAGTCTGGACTAAAGACGACAACTGAATGTCCTTGTTGAAAGATTATCCAAAGCTAAGACATAGAAGGAAAAAGAGGAAGAAATCTGAGACATAAAACCCCCACAGAAAAGGAGGAGGGAATTGGAGAGGATCTACTGATAAGATGTGCTGAAGGATTAAATAAGAAGGTAGAAGAGAAATCGGGAGAAGACAGAGGTGCAGCAGCCAGACCAGATGTGATCTCAAGCAGACAAGTGCAGTTGGATGGGTCAAAGGGGATGAGCAGGGACACTCATCAGAGGTGCCACTAACTCTGGATAGAGCTTCAGTCATGCTGAGTTATGAGGCAGCTGCAACAGCCACTAACAAAGACTTGGCTCAAATAAGTACCATATTTAAGCATTGAGACTCGCTGGAACAGAATGGTACTGCACAGTAAAATCATCTCTTTTTCTTGTTATTCTTAGGTGTAAGAACGAAGTACTGAACAGCTTTATGGTTCACCTGTGGGAGACCATTGTAATTGAAATTATATGTGAACAGTAGGACCCTGGTTTGCAAAAAACCATCGGTTTAAAAAAATCTTTGTACACAGTTTATTAATTTTTTTCACTCCAGCTATGCACTGAGGCCTGGAAATAAACAGGTGAAGACACCACTGACTGTGTCACAGGTAAATCCATGAGCAAGCCAGGCATCATTTTCTTCTACTATTTTCTAGAGATCATAGTTAACTCTGTAGCACAGGCTCTATTTGTCATGTTTATTCCTAATGTCATGGCCTAAAATATTTCCTTAGTCTCTTAATCAGTCCGCCTCCTTACTGGTTGCTGCCCCTCCTTCTAGAAATTTCTGTACACATCTCATTTGTAAAAACAATAAAAGAGAACAGTTAACAGTAACAGAAAAAAAACCAATTGGGAAGTTTCCTCCTCTCTAAAAATATTACAATGAGAATAAGCTCACAGTAGCATGTTACTGTAACTTATGAGAATGCTCATTGTAGCATTGCATCTGAGGGATAAAAGTAGTTCTATAGGTCCGATCAACCAGAATTTGCAGTCTTAGCCATTTATTACATCAAATCCATCCATATATGAAGAGTGGAGAAAGATGTTACAACATTTTATAACTAGTAATAGTGTTCTTTCATTAAGCATACTAAATATCCTGGATAATTATATATTCCGTACATTATTTTCTTGTTTTGATTCTTTAGGATAAGCAAGATTAAAATCTCACTGTGTGGTATGTTCCACTGCTCTATACTTATCATCTTCCTATCTCAGTTATGCTGAGTGAAGACTTACTGAACAAAGTTTAGGGAGATAAAGAAATTCATATTCTGTTGTTTTCTACTGACAGAGGAAACAATCAACAAAAAATTCCACTTCCACATCAAACACCTTCACCCACACTAGGTCCAAGGGCAGTTTTGTCAAAGCAGTAGTGTTAGCACATCCATGCCTGCTCATGAAAAACATACTTTTTTTCTTAGTGTCAATTTTTCCATACACAGTTGAGGATTTTGGACAGAATAACGTTTACAGCAGTAGCGTAACACAAAAAAAAAAACATTGTGTTGATAGTTACAAAATTACATCAGCTAACATGTCACCTGGTTACCCTTTATCGCTTTTGAAAATGCAAAAGAAATTTGAGGAGCCACAAGCTACATAACAGATTCAAGTTTGCATCTCATGCTTAGCAAGTCTGAGACTAGGTTTTGATCCAAGGGAAACTGGAATTTCACACATAAATGTTTGCCCAGAATAATCGACTTGCCCACAGTCAGGTCTGATGTGGGAGGCCTTCTCCATACAACATAATGAATAAACCCAAAATGAACAGAAATACT
The DNA here is from genome assembly GCA_008921705.1 of Burhinus oedicnemus. Taxonomy (NCBI): domain Eukaryota; kingdom Metazoa; phylum Chordata; class Aves; order Charadriiformes; family Burhinidae; genus Burhinus; species Burhinus oedicnemus. The sequence goes on from VFFE01007182.1 coordinate 2,763,125, forward strand.
TTTCCATTTACTTACCCACATTCCGACACTGAGTTTTTATCTAACACATAATTTAAGTGCAGATGAAGTTTTAAGGAAGGAAGTAAAAATTATTAAGTGTCTATCGAGAATTATAGAAGAATGCGAATTTTTTTGATCACAGGATTAATTTCTTGCCAATTCATTTCAACATTTAGCTCCTCATCATTTCAGGCATAGCCTACATTAACAGTACATGTTTAAGAAAGAAACTCATGTCAGATAAGTATCATCCGCCAAGAACATCCACTTTTTTTATATTCTTTAGCATGAAAAGATATATTAGATTTCCATGAATTCACCATTATTTTCTTACTAACAACTGTGGTGGATAGCAAGTAATAACAGACACAGGCCAGCACAACAGTAAAATATGTGGACACATCAATTTATATAAACCAGCATTTGGTTATTATTGTTGGTTTTGAGGAGCACTGTGGCCAGCTGTCACAAAATGCATAAACAGTTCATAATCTGTAATAATTCCTTAGACAGCTGCAAGACCATAAGGAACCAAATCTTCTTCCTCAAAAGCCTTCAAGAAACATGTTATTAGTTGCAAAATGGACAGCTATTTCAGAAACTATATACCAAAAATATAGAGGAAAAAATAAATTTCTCTATTAAATTAAATGGTTTTGCAGAATAGCCCAGCCAGATCATTCTGGGCATCTTGTCCTAAAAGGACGCAACTGTTATAAGATACATGGGCCTGGCCTAGTGTAAACGAAGTAGATCAGTTTAGTCTAGCAGTTTAATTTGTGAAATTAAACTAGGTCAGCTGACTTCACCAGATAAAGGTCTAGCTCTGAGCCCCTTCACAACTTGTCATTCTTACTAAATAGGTGATTAAGTCAAAGTGAGCAAAGTTGTACCAGTTAGGCAAAGTCTACTGCTCCATAAGGGCAGAAAGTTTAGACTTGGATAAAAGCTAAGGAACAGTAAACAAACATTAATCTTCATACCCTTCATGCCACTCTTGCTCGTTGCCAGAGGCCAGATTTCCCCTCCCTCTACTACATTGCTTCAGAAGCCATATAGTTATGAGAGTCTCACCAGTGCTGACTAGAAGGGACTTCACCTGCTGGCAATACTCGGCCCAATGCAGCCCAGGAGGCTGTTGACCTTTGCCGCGAGGTCACATCGCTGGCTCAGTTTCAGCTTACTGTCCACCAGAACACCCAGGTCCTTCTCTGCAGATCTGCTTTCCAACCAGCTGGCTCACAGTTTGTACTAGTGTCTGGGGTTATTCCTCCCCACAGGTGCAGTACTTTGCACTTCCCTTTATTGAACTTCATGAGGTTTCTCTCCACCTGGTTCTCCAGCCTGTCAAGGTCCTTCTGAATGGCAGCAAACCCCTCTGATACATCAACTGTGTGATTATCTGTGTGACTGCGTGAAGATGTGGACCCATCGAGGTTTTATACAGTAGCATAATGACACCTTTTGTCTTGTTATCAGTACTCTCTCAGGGATGCCCAACATGTTTTTAATTGTTTTGGCTGCCATGGCACATGAAGCCAATGGTTTTGTGGAACCTTCAATGATGGGAAGATCTCGCTTTCCTGAGTTATAACCTCCAGTTCTGAGTCCAGGATTATGTAAGTACAGTTCACTTCTTCCTAGATGCATAACCTTCCTGTAATTTCACTGACACTTTTCTGTCACTTTTTGTCAATTCATTCAGTTTTGTGAGGCTCCTATATATTTCTGCAATGCAAGCGTGGCATTTTTCTATCTAAGCAACGTAGTGGCAGCTGCAGACTTGAAAATCTCACTGTTTCAGCCTCTTCAGCACAGTGTCCATAAAGACATGGAATAAATGTTTTGTTGGCTCTTTTAATGGTCCAAGTAATCACTAAATCCTATTCTATGTTTTCTACCCTTTTGCCAGCTTTCAGTCCATATGGCAAGCAATCACATAATGACTTACATGTTTTTAATAAACTTTGGCATGAAAGGTGGTCAAAAGCTTATGTAAAATCCAGTATGAAAATCCAGCATGTCCACTAGATCCACTTCAACCATGAGCTTTTTTACACCCTTGGGGAACTCCAGCAAGCTAAAAAGTCAGGATTTCCCTTTAAAGATGCCATGCTAACCTTAGCCAAACAGACTTCTTTCCATGCATTCAGAAATCTCCTTTTTTTATTACAGTCTCCCATCTTGCCAGGAAAGAGAGTTAGATTCAGTGGTCTGTAATTCCCAGGATCACATATAGCACCTTCCTAGGTAGGAGTTACAGTGGCAATCCACAGTCCCCTGGCAGCTATTCTTTGCTATGTAGTGAGACTGTAAAACTTCACCACCAGCTCTGTAATTTCACATTACTGTTGGTCATGCACTGATTTTCTAATGTTAAATCTAGGACAGAAGAATACAGTTCATCTTTTTCACATCCTGTATTTTTCCCTCAAGTTTGCCAGTATGTCAGAACTAAAGCATCAGCACAAATATGTTTCTTTAGGGATCCACACCACATCAGTGCTATCTGTATGGTACCTGTGCACTGACTATTGATACTATTTGTGTGGTAACTCCTTGTTATTACGTAAGGATCAAAAGAAGACGACCACGTACTCAGTACTATATATTATGCGAGCTAAAATGCTCAATTCCCTGAATCATGCTGCTGTGCTTGTTTAGCATTACAGTTTCAAGTGTTTAAAAGTGGTTTAGAGAAGCTCAGTTTTATAGTGTCTTACTTTAAATGACTTAAAAAAATAATTTTCACAAGTGCTGGGTACTTTTGCTCTGAAAATCAGACTTTTTAAAAGAGTTTTTGGTTTCTAACCAGATAAAACTCAACTTAAAGTGCTTATCACTCACGAGGTCATGGCTGAAGGAAAAGCTACTTTCCAGACTCCCTCCAGTTTCCTGTCTTCTCATAACTATATTATGCAGCAAATGAAGGCCCCTAACAGTCATGGCATGAAAAAAACAGCAAACACAGGAAGACCATAGAAATATTCAGACTATGCAACAGAGCTGTTCAGAGTTGGTGGTTTTCCTTTGCAAGAGCTTGTGCAAACATTCTGTTCAATTTCGTATCTGTGGGAGTTTGCATCCCCCACATCTAATTTTCAGATACAAACTCACACAAACCCTTATTCTCATAATAAACATCCTCAGTTACATATCACCTAAATTTTCCATGGTGCTGAGTTTAATAAAAGCTGGATTTAGCACCATTATTTGGACAAGACTTGTAAAAAGGTTTCCAATAATAAAATACTTTTTTCATCTGCACTAAGAGAGGCATAGAATTTGGTGCCTTATGACACTTTGCGTTACAATAGCTCTAAAAAAAGATAACTTGAAGATTGGCTTTAGCGATTCCAGCATATAAACCCAATCTTTTGCAAGGGAGAAAAAAAAACCTCTTCACACTGATGTCTTCTATGTGTTGTATCAAATGAAACAGTTACAGTAAAATACAACACAATGTTCAAAAAGATTTTGTTTCCATGATCAAACTCTAGTTTCTGGCCAATACACATCAAAACAAATTTATCTGCAATGTCCACCCATTGGTACTGTGCCATGTTTGACAGTTTTTCTTACAGCAGTAGATACTCTTCAAATACTTGAATGAAGCCAAAGGTTATAGGTGCTAACGTTCAGTTTTCAAATAACTGTAACTGTACTGAAGCTTAGGATTTACCACTTTACTCCTTAACAACATGCTATCACACTTGTGATCCAACCAAAGTAATCTGAGAACTATGGGTAGCTTGCTCTTTCTAAATTATCCTTAGTATGGCGCAGTGCAGGAAAAAAAAATGAAAAGTTTTCTACTATTATTATGAAATTGAAAGGCCCTTTTCCTTTGTTACAAGTGCTTTACAAGAGCTTATTTATGAAAGTATGCACATCACAGAAAACAGTGTTTCATGACAAGTATCACTGCTAAAAGACTTGGTTTACTCACGTTTCAACTGTTTTCTCTGAAGCTATAGCTCCTAGCTTTTCAGCCTTCTAAGTACAGTAGGAAACACTATATTGTGTTTTTTTCACCAGAGACTTTGAAAATGGAGCTCCGTCATGCTTCCTTGCTGAAGTTTGCATTGCCTGAGGCTGATCTGGAAGGCCATCTGGAAATTACAACTGATTAATTAGCTGTGAGCCTATGATGTGAAGAGGGCAGATGGAAGAACACAGGACTTCATTGCTCCCTGCCCTGCAAGAGCTACCAGTCCAATAGCCAATCCACATCAAGGTCCCAGTCTCTTTCCAGGAGGATTTAGAAAAATTCAGAGAAGTTTGCCACAGTAATTGTCTTTCCTCAGCTGCTTTTTTTCCAGCTCTGTTCACTGGAGATACCAATGCTGACAAAGATGATGTCTAAAATCCACGAAGGGAGCTGACAACAGAGTGTTTTCAGCAGAAGTCCTGCCTTGCAATCCACAGAACTTAGGCAAAACCAGCTTGGTTTCACGCTTATCACTCCTAGATGTATTCCCAAATGGAAAAGCTGTGGTATTATAAACCTAAACGTTGTCTAATAGAAACAAGGCATTTGAGAATCCTCCTGGCCCCTATGTATATACCAGATTCACTTGCACACATTACGCATGCATTCATACTTACTGCTGATGATTTTCTGGCCAGAGATATGGAAGCCCTTTACCAATGTCCTGGTCTTGTAATTATCATAAGTACTAATAAGCAGCTTTAGACTGAGAAGGAGGGGAAAGCTATTCAGCTTTATCTCCCCACTGCGCCTTCCACTTGCCCTCTCTCTATACAATCTAAGTGGCAAAGACAAGATGAAATGAGTATCAAGTTATTATTCCATATTTCTGAGAATAAAGACTTCCTCTCTAATGCTTTGGATTGCTATCCTTGCGGCCTGCTTGAGTTTACCAAGTCAAGAGAGCTAGCTGATCCCTTTAGCCTAACAACTGTGTGAATAATGTTAATAAAAATAATATCAGAAAGATTGGAGGTTTAAAAAAAAAAAATCACTCTATTTTTCATTCTCCGGTTTACGAAGTGAGAAGGTCTGAAGACTAATAGAGCACATGATAGAAATGGTAAAGATATTATTGCTTTTGATAATGTAATTACATTTTGGAACTCCAGTCATGAACCAGCACCCCAGTATACAAGATCTTATGCAATCACAGAGGAGTATCTGATACAAGCACTACAGCAAAGTGAGAGAGGCAGAGATTAATTATTCCATATTGAGTTATAGTTATGTATGAACTACAAGTAATCAAGCAGCTCTTCATTTCTTACTGGATGCAACACAAGATTGTCAGATATCCCAATGAAGGAAGTCGAAGTTAGCTTACAAAGCACATTTACGCAAAAAGCAAATTATTCTGTCATTCTCTCCTTACTATTTTGTCAGCTACCTTTATTTGAAAATTAAGACAGATAAGCAAAGAGGTATCATCTTCGATAATCAGCTTTTTCTGCACAAACAGTATCGTAGCACACCAGCTTAAATTTAAGTCTCACTTCTTTCAAATTTATCGCTGATGAAATATATATGCATGAGCACCACCGAAAATTGCACTTTCACAAGTTTTTCAAGAAACCTGTTTGTAGCTAATGACTTAAGATTAATTTAAGATCAACAACATCAAATGCTTGCCAGAAGATGGCTGGTAAGAGAGGGATGAAGAATTATGGCACATTTGCAATTAAAGTTGAGACAGAATTTAAGACAGTTGTTCTTCAATAAACATGTTTACAAATATTTCATTGTACTTGGATTCAAATGATACTTTGGTCCAGATTAAAACATAAGGCTCAGTATTTGATCATCAAATCCTTTTCCCTCTTTAAATTATTTAAGAGCCCATGTTTTGACACACTAAACTACTGACTAAAGACAGAAAAAAGCTACCTGATATCCACTCCAAAAAAATCCTTCCTTCTGTACTGAAATCTGAAAACAGAGCCAACCTCTTCCTATTTTACTCTGTCATATTTGCTGACATCAGCCTTGCCATTTTCAACTTGTCAAACAGCCCACTGACTAGCTATTTTAAACCAAATTGTAAATATTCCAGGAGCAGCCCAAAGGAAAGAAAAACCAATATATCTAGTCTGCAAAGCCTTTCCAGCTCATCATTATTTTCCAAGTGGATAAGTCTGAAGATCTTTATTTTTTTTTCCCAGTAGGATAAATGACCTATGGACTCAAATGTGAGTCCATACATTAAAGCACTTCAGCTCTTTGCTTGTCCATAACAAGGCAATAAGTTCACGGCTCCTGATACTAGCTAACAGTAATACAGATGTATGCATAATCTTGTTTACCTTTCCCTCCTATTTTTCTTTCCTCATCTTCCTTCTCTAAACTATTTCAGTGCCCATGTCTTGACATATTGAACTCCACAGGTTAGGCTGCTTTTGATTTGTGAGGAGAGTTACAATAGTTAATTACAGAGCACGGTCTTCTGTGACTCAAACATTTTGCATTTATAGGCTCTTGATATAGTCCAGAGCAAGAGGCTAACCCATATTTAATTTGTCCAACACGTTTCTGGTTAAAGTTCCATCAAATGGGTGACTGGAATCCCTCCGATTCAGCTGGAAAAGTCACTTTGAAGGAGGCGTTTATTAGCAACATTTGCCTCAGTCACAACAGGAGGCCCTGAGGGCCTGGGGAAAATCAGTGGTTGCTTATAATAGTCAAAACCAGCCATTCCCCATAGGATAAAGTGTCAATAATAGGTTAGATATTATTATTTGGAATTGATTTTACAGCAGGTATAAAATTAAAGAAAATGAGGCCGTTTCTTTAGGCAGCAAAGGTCTGTGCTTTGAAATGCCCTCCAGCCTGACCCTCGCAGCCTCAGCCCCGGGAAGCCCGGGGAGGCTGCAGCAGGGCTTGCCTCCCAGCCAGCACTGCACAGCTGCTCCGCATAGAGCATGATTAACATAGCTGAAGGCCCACAGCACTTAGCACAATTAAATCAACAGGCTGTAGCTCATTCCTCCAGCGTGACAGGAAAAAGGCGCAAAACCCAGATGCCTTTGCTTTCTTCTATCTTTATGTTTGCTGGAGCAATTTTTGTGAGTGTTTAATCCTCTCTGCGGCCTAACATTCACACGAAAATTTAATGTGCATGTGGTTTTGACTGAAAAAGTCCCAAGCCAGAATATCATTAGCTCACAATCTTTTCAAGTGATATATTCAGTAGTTAATTCTGAGGGGTTGCTATATTAAAATGAGAAACATTTTCAGTGATGTTGTGAAGGAATGCGTTGGGCAGCCTGTAACTACAAATATTTCTCTTTTCTTGCAAATGGACACTCTGGAACACCTCTACAGAGACAGCCACAAACTCCTTAGGCAGGAAGAGCACTGTCAGACTGCTTCAGCTTGCAGGAAAGATATTCTGTAGTCTTTTACATTATGTTACTCTCGAGGTCTTTTACAGCATTTTACTCTCTGCACTGTCCTGTACAACAGCTTAGCTAAGAGTCCTGCCGTATTACTGTTGTAAATGTGATAAAAGTATTCTTCACAGAACACAGCTAAGACCATCCTTAAAAGTCTGTGGAATAAGAAAGACCTTACTAAATAGCTGCATTAAACAAAAATGTGAATACATTCTCTCTCTTCAGCGTCCCAGCCAGGCGTGGTAACTAAAAGTGCCTCTTGCCAAAGCCAAAAGTTATCCTTTCCTGGTTATTTCATTGTCCCTAGAAAATTTAATGAATCCTGTTCTCAAAAGCATTAATGTTCAAATATTTCATGGAACTTAAGCTCCTCATTGACAAACACGTCTAAAATTTAGCCTAAGCTTAAGTCTTGAAATGCTATAGGCACATAGGAGCCAAGTCTCAGTGAAACCCTGATACTCACAACTCCTTTCTGAAAACAGACTAGCTCATAAATCACTGAACATTTTGTCCAAAAAAAGAGCTACATTTTTGTCGTGTTCTAATCAGGTACAAATCTACTAGTCCAACTGGACTTATTCCCAGCAATATCAGGTCTACGTTTCATCAACCCTATGTAAAACCTTGAATGTATAAAACACATTCAATCCTGTCTGCTTCTTTTGAGGCAGTTGTGTGGATTTTCTTTTTTTACTTTCCATCTTTATTCCCTTCTCTCTTTGCCTCCTTTATATTCTCCTTTTACATTCTTCTCTTTTGTCAGTGTTTCTATCTCCATTCAGTGCTTCTTCATTGCCCCTTTTTCGTAAGACTTCAAAAATAATTTTAAGCATGTTAAAGCCAGGAAAGTAGGACTGAGTCTCATGATGAACACAGTATTTTGAAAGAAACCAGACTGTATCTAGAAAAGGTTGCAGGTAATTTTTTTTTTTCTTTCAAAAAAAGGTTTACTGCCTTACCAGTCTCAAAAGACCCTCTGGCTCTGAAGGTGGAGACTGTAGTGCTCTTCATGGAGAAGGTATAAAGTGCATGGCCTTAGTGAAGAATAAGTTGATTGAATATTTGTTCTGTCCACACCAAAATGCATTAGCCACAAAAATTTCTTCTAAACCAGTCAATGCATTGCATTTTTCTCAAGGGAATCAAAGAAACATTTGCATACAAGAGGTGTTTAAATAGATGCTAATCATGGTTACTGATAGGGGCCTGTGAGCACCACATCCCGATGCAATGTTCTTGATGTTTCTGACAGCCCTACATCAGCCCATCACCCAGCTTTGTCCTGAGCTTTCACACAGGAGGTGGTTGGATCCAACCAAGAGTGGAAGAAAGCTGAGAACTCTCTTTTCATGCCTATTTGGGAGTCTCAAGGATATGAATGCAAATACAAAGTCTTTGTCATCCAGCACTATTTCACAAACCTTGATGTGGCCTTTCTTCTCATACTATGCTTGCATAAGGAAAGAGTGTGTCCTGTACTTTCTCTACTTGTGAGTCGCAAAGTAATTGTTAAACTTTTGTGGCAAATTGCTCTTATTCAGTAGTGGGGACTGTTCTCAGTCTGTTGATAGCTTACATACATCTTATATTCACCCTCATTCTCTTCCTTAAGCTTTCATTGGACTATGAATCTCAGAGCTGAGGGGACCTTGGTAAATTTTCTTCACTGTCAGGGTTAAGCAAACTTTGAGAAAACAGTGCTGATGTAAATACACATCTGACTTCAGCGCTACAATGCTCGGCTAAGATGAGAGCTGGAAGTAAAACATGGCTAGTTGCACAATTATGATACAAGTATCCTTCTCCTACCATACACAGAAAGCAACAAAAAAACCATCCCAACTTGCTCCCTCGCTCTCCATTATCAGTGCATGTCCTCTACATTACAGACAACCCTTATGGGACCATGATTTGATTTACATCATCACACAACCAATACATTAAATAATTATTGGAGATTATTTTTGCCATGTCCTTGGTGCAGTGCTTTCTGATGAAGTGTGTACAAAACACACATCTGGTCTATTAAGCTATGGAAACGTTGCGTGAACCATATGGTAAGGGCTGATGAAAAAAGAGACCAGTGAAATCTTCAAACCTAAATACATTTGCCAGAGTTGGGTGTCAGATTCTGGTAACAGCCAGTACCAAGATGGGATAACGTAATTAAAAATGTGTGATGTTACATGGGTCCAAACATAGCAGGAGATTCCAGTGTGAAAGCTAACATTCCACATGAAATGCTGAACTTCATTAGGTGAAGCTTCTAACAACCCTGTGACACTCCTAAAAAAATATCTTATCAATACAACCCATCATAGTGAGAAACTGTGTAAGTTTCCATGTCTCTTTTTACAAAAACTACCAATTTAAACAGATTTTGCCACTCTTAGGAAAAGAAGCTGTTAGGTTTCTACCTGGGATTAGGATGTCTGACTACCAAATCCTTGAAAATACATTTTATTTTCATAGATATCTTTGAAGTATAGCTTTGTAGCCAATTTTACACTTAAGTATCTCTAAATATGATACCAATCATTTTTCAAGTAAGCTACTAATCTAGCTAGTAATGTTAAAATAGTTTGGAGTATTTTGGCTGTTTGGATTTGTGCTGAAGCAGATAAATCAATAACAACTTTCAATTATATAAAATCAATGTCTTCAGATGGCTTCAAAACTGTTATTTTAACTATCAATGCCAAGACTAAGGCACACCTTTTCAAGTTTTCAGTTTGATTTCATATATGTGATTATTTTATTTTTATTTTTTAAATAGGAGCAGGTAGCAGTGCTGGGTTCTGGTATTAATTACACATGGAAACAGAAAACCTGAAGTAAACCTGGTAGCATTTTAAGAATCCAGCTATTGTGAATTCATCTGGAATTCATTGGGCTACCCCTGGCTGTAATGGATTCATGCTGTATTAGTAGTAACATCACATGTACACTAATAGATGTTCTATTGAGATCAGTATTATTTAATTGACTCAAAGGATTAGTTTAAGATCAATTTTCTTTTAACTATATTTTTAACATAGCTTTCTACTGAAGCACAGCTTCCCACAAGATGAAGACATCAGAAGAAAAACATGAATAAGAAAATACACAAAATCTGACATTTTTGTCTCCTTAGGAAAGATACAAAAAGCATTAGAATCATATAGTCTATCCCCCATGTAAACAAATACATTGTGTTTATAAAATAATATTCTCTGTGGGAAACAAAATATTCAACTCTACAAAAGTGAGCATATGCAGATTCAAGAGAGGTATTAAGATGCATCTAAGCAAAAATGATATATCTTACTTAAACTAAAAATATTACGCAAACAATCTGTTTCTAAAGAAGTACTGAGCAGTATCATCGGCACATTTCTGCTTTGTCAGGCATGCTAAATAGGAGAGCACAAACAATATGCAGAAAATTTCACTGGTACCAATTACATGCTGGGATATGTTAAGTAATGGAAGAACAATAGCTTGGATACTTTGGGTTGGAAAGGAAAGATGTTCTTAACCATTTGCTATGTCTTGTGAACTGTACCAGAAACACCAATGTGACTAGTGTCAGCCTTTTTCAGTTTAGGACCTGTTCACCAATAAGTTTATATTTCCTTCCTGAGTTAGCTGGCTAAGATGAACAGGCTGGTCAGACATCAAGACTCAGATCCATTTAATATAATCAATCAGCGCTCCTAAGACTGATGAGAAAAAAAACAGGTCTTCCTGAGTCTACTGGTTCAGCATCACTGAATAAAGTATGAGAAGTAAAACCAAGAATTGGTAAGCTTACTGCTTCTCACGTTTTTATGCCAACCTCAGTAATGTCATGAGTCAATGCTATGCCAAAGGAACAGTGAAATGCAACCACAGACAAGGAAACAAACGTGTCTAAAAAGAGGCCTTGTCTCTTAACCAGCCAACAGCCAACTAACTGAATGTGCAGGTACACAAAAGCATACGACTGAGAATTTTGTTGAAAAAAATCTTGCAATTCCAACTCCTATTTCTACCTACTGTCCTCCTCTAGAGATCCTGGAGGGGGGGAAAAAAAGGCATCTCTGTTTTCCCTGTACTTTGAAGATAGTCTGGCTTTTCTTCATTTTTTCTTTAAAGAAAGAAAACACTACAGGGAAGTGGAAAATTCCTCGTTCAGACAATTCTACTTTTCTCTGATAGTGTATTCCACCTGTGGACAGCAAGCCTTAAAAATCATCAATAGTCTTTATGTCAAACAGCTGCACTTTCTTATCCTTTTATTTCAGATTATCTTCCTCCCTGATTCTATCAATCAGTAGCAGAAACAGCTCTTAGCAGAGTTTAGGGCTGTGGTCATAAAATAAATAATCTGAAGACCTAAATCAGAATTTAGAAGAGCTGCTTTCTTAGGAAGTGAGATTTACACATTCATGTATCATGTGTGTATTCATCTGTCTGAGCCATCCCTCTCAATAACTTTAAAGCTCTGCCAGCCCCCTTAAAACAGATTTATCAAAACAGTACAGATCTCAAAAGACGTAAAATTTCTACAGTTTTCGGGAATGGGGAAAAAACTCACTAATGCCCATGTGGGAAAGGAATGATGTCTCTCAGTCCTTAGCAGACATCAGATAATTCACACAGGAAGGTATTATGAATGTCCTAAATGCAGAAAAAGGTTGAATGAGGTTTGCAGCTTAGCAGACCTCAGTGAATCTATTTCCAAGCCTTTTCCTTTGTCCTGTGGATTTTCTAGAATCCACTTCAGTTCCACATGTCTTATTTCTCTTTCGTTTTCTCTGTTCAGACTATCTGGCAATGCTTCCAAGAATGCAGTTCTCACTACTTTGGTATCATCTCTTTCACAATAACTTTATTTTTAATAATCATAAGGTGTAGCACCCTATAGCAACTTAAAACTTCCCACTATGCAAATTCAACAACAGCTTTTGTTCCTGTAGGACACCTATCTATTGCTCTAAAGTTACATTTGTGTGGATGCTTTAATCAGCTTCCAAACTCAAAAAAACATATTCAGGCAATCTGTCCCTACAGGATGAGAGGCCTACCTGAAAGACAATACTGAAAGTGAAATGGACAGAAACGGGACAAACAGGAAGAAAACACACACAGTCAGAAGGAGGAGAGGCAAATGTAGACCCAGGCTTGTCTCTGTCCTCTTCAGAGATAAGACAACAGAAAACCTTTTTTGTATTGTTGTTTTCAAAATTAGTTATCTGATGGAGGCAGTACTTTGTACTAACATGTTTTCCACTTGCAGTTACTTCATATACCAAAGTATGGGCATCTCTTTACATACTCTGCAATCCTCAGTGCTTGTCTCAATAAATACTCACAATTGTCCTTCTGTTGTGGTTCAAACTGTACTCTGGGCTTCAGTGCATAAGCAGGAAGTTCCACTCCCTCAGTGGCATCGTTATGAAAACGCTTGCATTTAAGGGAAGTATCACAGCAACAAATGGTGTGGCTCTACACTAATCATCTACTACACTTCTGCATACAGGACTCTGCTAAAAAGCTCAACAGGGAGGTCTGCCAAGTGTCCCCTGGGATAGCCTTTGTGTAAAAAGGGGTACTTTGGAAGTTAATTAGAGACAATCTGGTTTTTATATGGAGTTTAAAAAAGCCAATTAGAGTTAATGGGAATTCAAATGATTCTCATTCAGATCTGTTTGATATGGTTACTGTTATAATTCAGTTTTTCATAGCAAAACAGCAAAATGGACATTAAAAGTGACTGAACAGTGAAAGAATCCCACTTGCTGGAATTCAATTTTCTTACAGCAAACATCCCTTGTGTAAGAGTTGTGAAGGCACTGGGGATTAATTAAACAGCATAAGAAAGATATACTGAACATATGGACACAACAGAACTACAGAACTTGCTAACCTTTACCAAACAAATCATTCACACAGGGAAAGGAGACCTCCTTTGTGAAACACGCTGCCTCATAGCATGTGTGAAAGAGACCCTCATTACAGTGCCTTCCTCAAGCATACCCAACAGCAAGGGAACAGCAACAGTCTCCCTTTGAAGACAAATACACACACTCAGGAGATTCACTAAGCAACTGAACTAGCAGAGGCCGAAATTATGTAGCGGCCATAAACCAAATGATATAACTAGGTTTCCAAATAGTACAGCACTTTAATCACAAGAGAAGGGCTACACTGCGCAGCAGAGACCAGTGAAGACATCCTTGAACCGAGTCTAACACATTCCTGTGCTTCAGCAAAGGGTCATGTAGTACCATTACCTCTGAACCCCAGCTGCAACTGGATCCAGAACAGATCCCCATGTCTATTTTATGCAAGGAAAACAGGATGTGCATACTGTGGGCAGTTAGGATGGGGCTAGGAATAAGACTTGAGTAACACTGGCAGGAAGCAGGACTCTGCGGAACGAGGTTAGTGCTGAGCTGGGACCACCCAGCACTACAGGTACCTTGTACTTTACTTAACCCCACTTGGGCAGAGCCTTAGCACCACACTACAATAGTAACAGGCTCTGCTAGGGCAGCACAGATCCCAAAACAATTTTGACACTGAACAATAAGCTGAATGAAAGGTTTCCCCTCTTTTTCCCGCCCCCCTTCAATAAAAAGAGCTATTTGGGCCCAAAATGTGCATGGATGAGAGTTTTCACAGATAACATTTCATCTTTCTTAATTAAAAAAAAAAAAAGGACATCAACTACTAGAATTTATTTTATTATAGGTTTTTCTCCACCTTCCTCACATTAAAATGATTACTTAAAATATGTTTTGATGAGCTTCAATTTAGCGGCATGTTTTTTTCTTTTAAAAAGTGCCTTATAAAGGTAAAATAAAATAATAAAAATAAACTTTAAGACAGTAATTAAAAACTACCAGTTTACACTTACATATTCTTTTCTAAAGTGCAGCAAGAAACCAAACAGTCTGGAAGCTACGTGAAATTCTGGACAGAAGGTATGCCATTAAAAGTTGTTGATATTTCTGTCCTTGTGCTAATAGAGTCACTTGTACAGGATTAGCAGAAAGCGAATTATTCTGTATTTCTTAAGTGCCACATAAAAATTCCCAGCTCTGGATCTTGTGTAGCCTTGTGTGTTGGACTCCCACGATTCACCCACTCCAAAAACTCTCACTCCCCTGACAAAATGTCTACTTCATCAGTCCCAGCCACTGAAACACTAGCAGCTCTGAAAAGGTCCTTACTCAGACAAACGCCTTCTAACCTGGACAACACAAACAGCTGGGTGGTGTACACAACCCTTTACCTTTCCTGCTCTTAAATATGGTTCCTATCTGGAATGCACTCTGCTGGAATGCTCTTGAACCCTATTCCACCATTAGTGGGGAAACAACCCCTTCGTTTTCAGTTCAGTCCCTGCCTACCTACTTATTCTTCCTATTCACAGAGCAGGATGCCAAATGATTAATTTTTTATAAAAAAAGGATTTTGTCAAAATGCTTGCTGACTAAAACAAACACTACATTTTGATAAAAAAATGAAATCCCATTAAGTTCCAATGTCATTAATCTCAAATCTCTCATTTTTTACTGAAATTTTCACACAATCTTATTTTCTGGCAAAACTATATTTAGCCAGAAAATTTTCAGCTAAACCTAGGTCTTAATCTGTCTCAGAAGCACTGATTTCGTACTCCAAAACTCTCCTAACATTCCATAAATTTCATTCATGTGTTTACAATGCACTTCATAAGTCACATAGGTTTATATGATCATGGTAAATTTTGATGTGGCGAGCACAAAAATTATCTATCTTGCAATCTATCCAGTAAAAACTTTTCAAAAGATACACATCTCAAAAAGCGTGCTTTAATTTAACTTCATATAGAACAGAAGTTAAGAATAACTTAAGTAGAACTTCCTACAGAACAAAAATACTGGTTTTATTCTGGTTAGCATGTCTGGATAAATCCAGACATTTGTACAGACTTCCGTATTAGAAGTTCATAATCTTCTGATTCTCCCCACTCCCTCCTTGATGAAGTACCTCCTGATAGACAAAATTTCCTGTAACTTTTCACAGGACATATAAGAACAAAATCAGACTACTGATTACATCTGTGCATTATAATATTGTACATTGCTTTGACAGCACTCTTGAGCCAGAATCATATACTTCAATTGTGTGACCTCTGTTTTAGTAACTAACACCAAAAACTTCCTATGGGGTTCTAAAAATACCAGCCTCATAGCATTTACTAGACAGTGCTGACCTCCCTCAAACACTCGTTGAATGAGTGTTTTTTCAGAAGTGTTGGTTATAACTATTTCTATCAAATGCAGACCCAAAATACTGCTAATCAGGATTTAACTTACAACTTCAGTCTTCAGTTAGCAATGGCAAGATCAGCTGGTGCTTTAATGAAAGCAGCACATGATTCCATCTATCATACTCCAATGTGCAAGTAAATGCTCAGTGGATACGGATTTTTGTAATTTTAGGGAAACGCATAAGAATATTTTCCATGAAACTGTCACTTCAGAAGTGCTGATTTCATGTAAACATGGATTAAACAAATTAAATTTAGCAACCTGGAATTTATGGAATATATAGCAATCAAATGAAAGCTGTGGCCTGCTTGTATAGGGGAAGAATCAAGAGTCAAAGACATTCAATATGGGACATCACACAGAATGGCACAAGAAACAATGTTTTTTCACAAAACAGTGTTTGGACTGCACTAAAATATTTTTAGAAATGAATTTAAAAACAGTAACTCATGAAGAATTAAACGATTAGACTCTTACCCTTGTGCATGTAGGTAATTTCCTTAACATTCATTATGGCAAGGGATGTTTCAGTCTCAACAGAGACATTCTACAAGACTGTGCTCTGCATTAATAAAAACTAAGCTTAGGTCTCTTCCTAGCTGAATGACTCTATTCCTGTTCCTCCTTTCAGCATTAATAGCCAAACAGATTTACCAATGAGCAGATCTCCTGTAGGATAAAATACATTGAGACCAGCTGAACATAAAGGGGAAAGGAAAAACTTTTCTCTGCAGGAAATACATAATGCAGCTTTTATAGCATTCACTGTAAACAAGCAGGCTGATGTGCTAGGCTTGTTTACTGAGAACAAGCTACTCTTTCAATCATTCGTAAACAGAAACTATATGAGGACCAGAATAATTTATTGAAAAATAAATACATTTCCTAAAGCATCCAGTTTGGATAACTTATTAAAAAGAAAGAGAAGTATCATGTTACAAATATCCTCTATTCTTTTTGCTTCTTGTGAGTTACTGAGAGACATCTGGCTTCATAGGTATTGTGCCAAAGCCTGTTCCCATTTACATGAATGTAAACGTGGCGTAACTATACCGGTTTCATTGTTTAACTGAGCCTGCCTTGCTGAACATTCCCATAGGGGAGAAATGAGATATTACGCATCATTCCTGAAGGTATTCTGATGTGTATTTTGTCATGTCATGACTAGGGCTGAAGGCTTTCACTCCTTAATAATCACATGTGATGTTATATTGGCTGTGTTAACTTACCCAAGTGTTCAGGGGAAAGGAGAGACTTAGAGACAGGAGACGGTCAAGCCCCATACCCTACTACCAGACACCCAGTTACATACTCCATTATACAACCAGTTAGGATTCCTGACACCACTGAGACAGAAAGGTGCGAAGTTCTGTTTGGTGTTTTGTTTTCTTGGACAGAGACAACCAAAGATGTCTTCACTTTACAAAGATGCCAAACTTTGCTGCCGACCTTCCCATCACCAGGTGCTGAAAGCAGCAGAACCACTGTGCTGTCACTGTCAGAGAAGAGGTCACCGAGCCTATCTCTGGAGAAAAAGGTAAAACAGATGCATCTCCAGGCTTAACTCTTCTGTGGATCCCTGAGGTTTCCCCTGTTCTGCCAAATTTCATGAGAAAACGAAGAGACTCCAAGTCTTTCTATAGTGTGTAGGAGACGGCTGGGGCTGTGAACTCTTTAATACTGCCAAGAGACAAAGGAGAGTGCTTAGTCCCCAAGCCTCTGTGCTCAAAGCCCATAAGATGCCTATGGTGCACAATGCCCAAAGAAAGAAACTGCAACGCTTGGAGAAAAGAGGAGACACAAAATTAAAAAGACCCAACTGATTTACCAGGATTTTGAGGCTTCCTCCCTAGAGAAAAAACTGTTCAGCAAAGCTCTTTATCCAGAGCTTTACTGCAATGTTTTCATTAATGGTCTGGATGATGGGGCTGGCTGTACCCTCAACAAGTTGGCTGATGATACAAAACTGGGAAAAGTGGCTGATGGACCAGAAGGCCGTGCTGCAATCCAGAGGGACCTCAACAGGCTGGAGAAATGGGCTGACAGAAACCTCATGAAGTTCAACAAGGGGATGTGCAAAGTCTTGCACCTGTCGAAGAATAAAATAACCCCCATGCACTAGGACATGCTGCAGGCCAGCTAGCTAGAAAGTAGCTTTGCAGAAAAGGATCTGGACACTACGTTGAACATGAGGCAGCAATATGCCCTTGCCACAAAGAAAGCTAACAGTATCCTGGGCTGCATTAGGAGGAGCATTGCAGCAAGTTGAGGGAGATGATTCTTCACCTCTGCTCAGCACCGGTGAGGCCACACCTGCAGTACTATGTCCAGTTCTGAGCTCCCCAGTACAAGAGAGATGGAGAGTCCAGCAAAAGCCACTAAGATGATGAAGCAACTGGAGCATCTCTCCTATGAGGAAAGGCTGAGAGCCTAGAGAAGATCTCCGTCCTTGAATGTATTCAAATGCCATCTGGACATGGTCCTGGGAAATCTGCTCTAGGTGGCCCTGCTTGAGTAGGTGGGGTTGGACAAGATGACCTCCAGAGGTCCCTTCCAACCTCAACCATTCTGTGGTTCTGCACCTTCTTCAAAGTGCTAGAAATAACATGTGTTATGAGTAAGTACATGTTGAATTACAAGTGTAACCTTTTCACTTTTATTACTTGAAAAAAGCATGACTGAAAAAGGAAACCAAATCCACAAGAGCAAGTATATATATATATTTATATATATAAGCATGTCTGAGACAGAATAATAAAAAAGCATATAACACGGTAAATACAAATGAGGAATATTTGAAACTTCACTTACTTGTGACTATTTCACTGCCACACACCATGTAAATTTACACCTTTCCTGGTTCCTTACATTATTCAGAACTTTATTTTTCACTTTCCTCAGATATAGACAGATTCGGATGATTTATAAAATCTGCCAGCAAGCTGTTGCCAATTTTAGTATATACGTGATTTAGACCTGTTTTTAGTTTAATTGACATTTTGCTTATTTAAAACACAAAAATTGGCCACTGAGGAAAAAACACTCACTTTTAACAGGATCATGGAAATATTAGCAACAGCAGTCCATAAATCACTAAAAATGAACAGTGTGTCAAATAGAATGGAGGTTTGACGGGGAAGGAACATGTATTTCTGGGAACGGTTATTTTGCTTCAGAAAAATGAGTCTGGTTATAAAGGGCAGTCCTATTTTAACATAAGCATGGTTTCTACTATTCCATTTAATAACACAGTAAAGCCAATGTAAGAAAACTAATCCTCAAGCATATAAATAAGTAGCAGCACCTTTACCAAATATAAGAAAAGACTGGCTCCATAAAATCTCACCTTAATGCTGTTAAAGTTACTGATAATTCCACGCCGCAAATCTCAAGATGAAATAAGGGAGACATGCAATTCTAACGCCACACTCCCAGATCTTGTCCTCCTCCACAATGACAATGAGAATAGGGCTGCAACCAGAAAAAGGGGAAAAAAGGGTCATGACAGGGTTGAGTAGGGACTGATACTACCTGTTTTACAGAACACCAAGAGTTATTTAACACAATAGAAATACTCTGTACAAAGAAAAGCTGAGGTAGCACTAGATAGGTTAGTATTGTGTTTCAGACCAATACACGCTAGCTTTTATCCATATCTGGTCATAGTAACTTGTGGTCATTGTTCACTAATACATGGGTCAGGAGCTGTTTGCGAATTGGAGATTAAGCAAGTTTTCCAAAATGCTTTTAAAATCGCATCAAGAATTGAATTGTGAGAGTGAAAAGTGTGTCACTGTGTTCTCAGAAGGTCTACAAAGGCAAGCATTGTCATCTGCACACAAACACAAGCTATTCCCTTGTCTCAACAGCTCAGACATGAGCTGCTCTGTATCTAGAAAACTAGGCACAGTTGATTTTTATGAGCTTTTAACATGCTGTAAGTTGGCTAAATCATGCTTAATCATAATTCATCATCTCAAGAAATGGGGCCCTTTTTTTAATATCTAAATTGCTTGCCTAAATCTTCAAGGAGTCTCAAAATACTGTGCAGCCGGTAGTTTCTCATTTGTGATTTCTCCATGCAAATTTAAAGCCACTTTCCAGTTCTGGTTGTGCTCAGCAGCTGTAAAATTCAGTTTATAATAACTACACATACCAGAACAACTCTCCCAAGCAGAGGTGGCTGATGAGCAGTGCCCAGACAAACATCACAGAATGTTTTTACAAACCTATGTTATTTGTGGTACCATGACTACTGCAACTCCACCTTGAAGTAGGTGAAATTGAAGAATGGGGTCAGGGGTAAAAAGAGGCAACATGACACAGCAAGTCATGGCTAAATGAGAATGTGAGAGTAAACCCTGTGCTTCCTGAGGTCTAGTTTCTTGCTTACTCCTAAGAATGCACCCACATGGAGGTCATCTCTGTTGAACTTTTTTTGTTACTGCATGTTTTAAGGTGTTACACAAAGCTTTTGTCTACAACACTTACCCACCATTAGATCATGTCTTTCGGCTCTACAGCATCCTGTTTAATCTTCGAGAGTATCTATGTAACCTGACTGCTACTGCTTCTTTCCTCTGGGTTTTTGTTTAAGTCTAGGTCCAGTTTGTTACTATCAGTGTTTTTTCATATTTTTCATGAAATATCAGCGCAGCTGTCACTGGAGATGGAGTAATCATGTGCATGTCCTCTACTGTCTGCAGAGAACTTAGGTAGATTCTTTTTCCCTCTATATGAGTAACACTGCCATTTGCTTGGCAAACACAATGCAATATCAGCAAGAGTAATGTGTAAAAACCTGCAGGTCAGCACAGATTATTACGACTAAATTCACGTGCAACCTGGTTGGCCAAAATCTGCCCAAGGACAGAGCAAGGTTAAGGCTGCTACGGAGATGAAATCTAAACATCATCAGTGTAATGTAAAATGTGTGTGTGGCAGTAACTGGAGACAGCTATTCACAGAGAGATAAAGGTTTTGGCAGAGAGAGTTCATGCTGTTGAGTGGAAAGAGCTACATGCAACTTCGGGTATGTTGAACAGAACACAAAAAGATGCAGGGCATTTTACCTAGCAAATTAGCACAGGCAGCAAGTAGATAGGGTGAATCATCCTGCAGCATTTTAGGAGATTATTTAGGTAATAACAACAGCAGACATGTACCCCTAAAGTTTACTACGGTCACTAGGGCAGCATGTCTTCATTATCGTTTCCCACTAACACAGTTTTGTGGGTTTTTAACATTGTTTACAATGAAAAAGTAATATAAATAAATGCATCAGTCATTAAAAGGAAATATTAAAGAGATTTTCTGACATGAATTTAATTCAGAGCAGGAGATCTCAGTAATTTAAGATTTTACCAGTACTAAAAAGCTTATGCAAAGTGAAATTATATTGAAAATAAACTATGTGAAACACAAAATAACTTGGCAGCTGGACTGCGGTTCTGGACTCTCTTTGCCAGGTCTGACCATTAAAACTCAATCTCTTCCCTTTCCCTTCTGTCTTCAAATGGATTTTCAATTCCCTCTTGTTCTGTGGCACAGTTTCAACAGATGGGATACAGAATGTTGTCAGCCAAACTAGCCTGAAGCTTGATGACAAGAACAGTTCCCTGGGCATGGCAGATGAGAGTTTGGATATCTTCTGGATGAGAAAGTTATTGAACCTCCATCTTCTCAATCCTAAATGACTGTTCTCATATCACAGTATTAAATAAGTCAGTGTGGGCATAATCACCTTCACATCTCTAGAAAAAAAAAGTAGAACCTCTCTGTTCTTTAAAATAAAGGATGGCAGTGAGCAAGGCATGTCCAAAGTAGAAGCTGCAGAAATGCAATGTACCTAAGCTTGCAGGACTTGTAAATCCTTGGTTGGAAATTTTGATATAAACTGATTAGTCCAAGTTCATACAAAGTCCCTGGCAAGCAAGGATGGAAATGAAACAGAGTGCTGACTCCCAACTGCAGTAGCCACAAGGGACAGCATCACCTTGCAAAACATCATACAGTTATGCTGCATGGTCCCTGCAGAGAGCTTGTAACAAAAAAAGAAATCCTGGGCCAATGTGTAGCTTAAGCAAAGAGCACAGCAAAGCAATGATGCCACCCCTCGATGTAACTGGGTAATCAGTTATTATCCAGTGATTTCTTCTCATCAAGCAGAAGGTCTGCGTAACCTTTCTCTCCTGTTTTAACAGATTATATTGCATTTCTGCAAAAACTGCAGTAACACTGCATTTAATAAATTTTTTTTTTTTTTCTCTCTCTGACAAATGTCAGATCATTGCTTACGTTGCTGCTTCATTACATGTAAGTCCACATCCATGGACTTCTTCATTAACGTCTTTAAAGGCTTAAAGAGACTCATCAGATCAAAGATGTGGCAAATCATTCAGCTAACACAACTGAAGTACAACTTTGCTTTAGCTCAATGAATTTTCCTCGGTAGCAAGAGTGACCTGAACCTTAGAGTAAATATCTACTCTTGGTCTACTGGCCCACTAACTGTCAGATTACAACCAAGGAATAGCTTACCTTGAGCAATAATACCATGTTTTCACTCAAATCAGATCTCAGGGAAGGGAGACTGTAAGGAACAATTAGCGTCAAACTGCTACTCACATTACCAAGCCATCTGCTTTCCATTTTTACACTCCTAGCAATGACAGATCGTGAGGTTTGGATGAGGCCATCCATTGTGCAGGAGATGCAGATAACTAGCGTGAACTTTCAAATATTGTTCCACTCTTTTCTAGTTTTTCTCATAAAATTTTGCCAGTGCTGACTAACACAACAAGCAGTGATTTTATTTAAAAAAAAAAAAAAAAAAGTGTTTTATTCAAATTGTACTAGCAAATTCTTTCTTCACTTGTTTTCATAGACACTTTGAAAACAGTCCCACTGTCCTCCCTTAAGTGATTTTTTTAAAGGGCAAATAGAATCCAAACTAGTCTTCCTTGATTTCTTAAGTGGCTGCCAGACTGAAAATGAATAAATGACTAAATTCTAAGAAACACTTAATTATTTATTTATTACTTGATGAGTGTCATTAAAAAATAAATACATTAAATACAGGTCAAAAAAATAAATACATTAAATACAGGTCAAAGGGAAGGTGAAATGTCCTACTTATTAAGTACTACTTATGTAGTACTTATTAAGTCCTACTATGTAGTCCTACTTATTAAGTAGGACATTTCACCTTCCCTTTGACCTGTATAATGAATGGAGAGAGAGGAGCTTCTTTATACTTAAAGCGGAATTGTGTAAGCTTTGTTTTGTACCCAATACTTCCTGTACCTAGCTCAATGCTGTTCTTGTGCAAAGACATCTTCTTTAATTGATTTTAAGCTATCAATGTTAGTAAACAAATATTGCCCTGATTTTCAGATAAAGGTATTTTTAACAATCCATGTCACTCCTAGACTGCTTATGTTTCTTCTGCTATTAACCAGTAGAGCAGAGGAGTTCTGATGAAGACATCACAGCAAGTTTAGAAGTCAGGCACTTGTCTCCATGCTAGAGGATTAGACTTCCCAAGGTACCAATGTGCAGGGAGAGATGCAGGCAGTGAGGTGGAGAACGGCTCAGGGTATAGTCCCAGCATATGTTGCCTGGGTCCCTCATAAAGTATTTTAGCTCATCTCACTGTCACGACGCATTAATGGCAATTTGTTCTTCCATTTTTTTAAGAAAGGTATGCATAAATTTCTCAAAACATGTGAAAAGGGATGTTTTTCTTAAAATAAATTATGTTCTTTAAAGAATTCCTTGTTCCATACCAGAATAGATATCTTATTTAGAAAGTCATCCGGTAAAGGATTTTCTTAAGCTGTCCAATACTTAGGAGAAAGAATTTGAATATTTTGCATGTCTATTTTCAGTAATGATTATCATTCTGACAACAGGCCACCTAACTTGCCTGGGCATCTAACTGTAGAAAAAAACGCATAAACACTCTAATTTTCAAGATGTAATCAAGGAATTATTCATATTTTTGCTTCAAATATTTGTAATGATAATAATATGCTTTTCAGAATATATTTACCTCTTCAGTCATCATAATTCTTAGGCATTATGTAAGCTGTATTGTATTCCTTGCAACAATTAATTGAACAATTCCATCATCGTTATATATCAGAAGTTGTCACTAGAAAGCAATCACAAAATAACAATTGTCATCTAACATGTTGTAATCATACAACAGGATCCTATCAAAAGTCCCTATAGTATCAAGGTATATTTACTATGCTACCGATCTTCTGTTCCCTTTTGCTCCTCAGTATCTGATGACCCATTGACAGTGTAAGTTTCTGCTGATAAATCTGTCCTAGTGTTCTGTAGAAGACCCATTTTGAATTTAAAGCTAAACCATAGTATACCGGCTTAGTAAGTCTAAACTACCTGAGAAGTCCTTAGTTTTCCATTACTTTATTAATATGAAAACTTCAGAAGTGACAGGAGCTAACGTGAACTGGATTAACGTTCATCTTTCAAATTATCAACCTTTGGGTTGGGGATTAAGTAGTAAAGGGGATTAACTTGTAAAGAGCTGGATTCAGTGGATTTCATATTACCTGTTACCACTTAACATGACATCATCAAGCACTATGAATTTTTCAAGGCACGGAAAGCTCATTCAAGTTCTGCTCTTTCTGATTCTGAAACAGGATTCCTGTCTTCACTGAAACCTTTAAAAAAAATTGTTCATCAGTTAAATTGTCTTTAGTACAACAGCAACCAAAGGTAAACATCAAAACTGGGCATCAAGTTAGGCATTTCCTTCATTCTGGAACAATGTTTTAAAAACTAGCAAAAGAAATCCATCTAAAACTAAAAGTCTAAGCTAAAGTAAAATGAACTCGCTGCAGTTCAAGACCAAGTTGAAAGGATGCAGATAACATATGTGCCTGGTGCCATCTCCCGGTAGTTTAGAGTTAAAACCATCACAAATATCTTACTAAATTTTTTCCTACGTATGCTGTAGAAAAATGTCAGGTCTTCGGGGAAAGGGGGGGCAGGGGAGTGGGGGAAGAAAAGAAAAGAGAAAGAGAGAGAAAGAGAACTGAATGTTGTTCCACGGAAGTAGCTTTCAAAACTCTCAAATCCACAAAAAGTTATTTCACCGTACAAGGTGGCCAGTATCTGGATGTAGGTACTTTCAAGCTAAATGGTGTTCTTACATTGGCTTAAAAAAGGAAACATCAAATTTCTTTTATTTTCTAGAAGAAATAAGTAGTCACCTGAGTAAGACTAATTTCAAAATACATTCAGTACCACTGATAACATTTAAAATGAAAATTAATTTTAAAAATTTCTACACAGTGTTCAAAACCAAAATGAGAAGTCCCTTTGAGAAGTCTATTCATCATATTAGAAGTTATAGTGCAGTTTACTAGCACATATTGCTTCATCTTAAAGCCAATTTCTTTTAATTAATACTTAAAATTCAAGACAATCTTTTGCAGCTGCACCACTCTTTCATTGCTGCTGGTGAAAGAACAGAGCATTGCTATTTGTAATAATATCTCATGGTTTATGATTTAAAACATAGCATTAGCCAACTTGAAAAGAAACGTTACAGTATTTTGACAGCTGATATGAGGTACCTGTATGTATCCTGCAAATTTTAATGCTACAAAGACTACTGAAGATTAACTTGATGAACAACAAAAACAAAAAAAGAAAATAAAATTAGCTTGGTAATAAAATGCCTGTCAAAAAGTGCAGTATTTTACATTAATTCTAGAGTTAATTCCAGATAATAATAAATCACCAAAGGAATCCTGGATGACAGCTGTGAAGAAACAATGGAAGGCAGTAAAGAAGCTCACACACAGAGTGAAGTGATTTAAAGACAGCAAAGTGATTTAAGGAATTAGAATACTTAAAAATAACTCTTACATAAAGGAGCAGTGATGGTACTTCACTGTGCTGGTGGCCTACCCTGCCTGCAGGAAAAGCTTTTCCTGGGAACCACCCAAGTGTCACAGCCTCCTATAGCACAGGAACTAAACAGCTGAGAAAGAAAGTTACAGTTTCACCAAAAATCATGGAAACTCAGCCAACTGAGAACTGTCTCACCCAGAATGAGATCTACAAATTCCACAAGCTGGGCTGAGGAAAGAAGGGAGCAAAAACTCTAACCTGCAGAACAAGAATGACCTCAACATCTGCCATGAATTTTGAGTGCTGGCAACTACAGGGATGGGCAGCATTCTAAAACCCTAAGGAAAATCAAAGCAATGCACAGAAAATAGGAGGGAAGAAGGCAAAAGAGCTAGCTATTTCTATGGGCTCATAAGTACAGAATCTCTCCTAAAGCGTGGAAAGAAATGACTCAAAAGAGCTGGAGAGCTAGCAGAAAAGGTGAAGCACTAAGGTTCTGTTGGCCGGGGTAAGACTTCCTTTCTCTGCACAGGAAAAACTGGTTTTATTGAGGCTTAATATGACAATTTGTTAATGTGATATGAGGGCTTTTGTAGCAAACAGAATTTTCATTCTATAGATTTTTTTTGCTATGCCCAAAGGACACACCTGTCTACATCATCCTGAGGGTAAAAAAAAAAAAAATTTAAAATTTTTAAAAATTTGGAATGAGCTCTACAAGTGGATTACATCTTCTAGTCTGCTGAATGACTATGGGAATGTGATCTGGGTTGCCTTAAAAAAAGTGAAGGTGTCCCAGTGATTTGTATTGTCCCAGGTTCATTGACAATTGCCATGGGGAAGCAATCATTAAATGTTGCAGAAAAGCCAAGCTAAATAGGGGACATTTCCTTCCACAGACAGAGAATCAAAAAAATTCTGTCATAACATTGAGCTGTAATTGAGAAACAGAGCAATGACTAAAGAATCGTCAGAGACCTAAATTAAATACAACTGGGATTTCACATTCCTTATGAAAATTAAGGTTTTAGCATGAGGTAATTAAAGCAAGGATAGCCAGCTCATGGTGCGCCAGAACATATAACTCAGCCTGTCATCTTCGCTCCTGAGAGTCCCTCAGAGTTGGTCAGGAAGCAAGCTGTCAACCACACAAATCATTCACTAACCCATGGCAGTCTCCCTGCTGTTCTCCCTTGCAAGAGCCCCACAGCCTTCCTCCTGTCATGTAGCTGGACGTGCCCTAAACACAAACTCATCACAAGGAGCATGCCCATTCATTAACATGACAAAAGGACTTAAGTACATATGTCCCCATCACACTTGACTGGGCTACGGTCAAGCGGTGACCGCACATTAGTTACGTGACAGATAAGCACATACTCCCTGGGTGCCTCGGCTGGGGGATATCAGATCTACCTGGCAGAGAAGCTGAATGACACCCACCTAAACGAAGTGAGGAAAATGAAGACAAGGGCTGTGGAGCTTAGGACTTGTGACAGAGAAACAAAGATGAAATAATCAGAGAACGTGAAGCAAAAAGCAGCAAACATATTGTCAAATAACTAAACCTTCGCACAACTGAATTATTGGTGGGGGGAAGGAGAGGAACGTCTTGATGACATGAAAAGAAAAAGAGAGGTGAAGATGAAGAATGTTCTAGTAGAAGAAATATAGGGGTGCGGGGCAGAATCAGCATTAACTGCAATACAGAACCGGGGATAGAGAAATACCAGGTGCCAGGTTCACTGAAGGAAGCTTAGAGTTTTAAGAGAGGTACTGGGGATCAGCACCACCTCTCAATACCTCCCAGATGAATCTTGGGAGAAATAAAGAAGATGCAATAAAGTCTGTCGTTGATAAGCATATCTGCCCGGTCATATCAACAACAGTTCTTCAAGCCATCTACACTGAAATACAGTGAAACAGATTTGGTGAACCGTGAAGCATTTGGGTTTTTTTTATTCCATTTGGTTTTAACAGTAAAACATCTGGAGGATAAATGTGTAAATATTAATCATAAACTGTACTATTCTTGCTTGGCCTCATGCAACAAGGCTTTCAAGCTCTTATATTTATCACAAAAACGAGCAGCTCTCAAAAAACCTCAGAGAAAGCAAAAAAAGCCAAGTGGGAAAAAAAAAGGGGGTTGAGTCCATTTTGGGACAGATGAATAAGAGCATGATATTACATAAGGTTTGAAGCAAAACAGCTGATATTCACAGCTATTTAGCTTCTAAAAGCTGGGCTTTGGATGAAAAATGCTTCCATTACCATAGGCTTTGAAACACACCACTCCTACTCAGAAAATATTTTATTCAGAAGACTAATGTATAACACAATCACTAGTGACTGAGACCCAGAATAAAGTTCTCTAAGTTAGTACCTAAATTATTCAGACCCTTTCAGAACTTCAGCACAGGATTTCATTCCTATACTATTTGTTTTAATCACAGCGGCATGAACCCTGAAGCAAACTGTACTTCCTCTTAAAGCAAAACCTGGAACCAACAGACCGTCTTAGCTTTTGAGAAAAAGTATTTATGATGATAAAATAAGCAATCACGCCAGTGATTCACTCTTTCAGCAGCTGGCCTACTGCACTGTATAATGACCATACGTTTCTTATCCTAGGTTTAAAATATTTGTTTTGAACGTCACTTCATTTTAAGGCTGTTCTGGCAGTTTCTTTCAAGGTCAATATGGCCATCTAATACAAGTATGTCTTAGATGATGCCTGTTTATTCCAGACACTTCAGAAAAATCATATTCAGGGAAGGATTTCATATGCAGCTCTTCTTTTCCCAATAAATCTATTCACTTTGCACTTACTTGCCTATTGAGTGATTTTATCAGCTGACTAGCTGGCCACCTAGTTGCTATGCCAGTAGACTATGGCTTCCCCTCTTCATGGTACTACTTAAATATTTCAACACTTAACACTTACTTGCTGTTTCATTCGGTCTCTCTCACCTGTTAAACCTCTGCCACAGCTTCCTCCATTTGATAGTCACCGCTAGTTGCGGTGTCTTCTTGATGTCCCTGTAATAAATAATCGCTAAATAATAGGACTGAAGTACTTTGACCAACGAGCAACTCCCCTTCAGCCTCACAGCAGGGGTGGGTATGTCCAGAGCGGTGAGCTCAGGGGTCCCTGCCTTTATCAATGCCTCTTAACCCTTTTCTTTTTGCCTTACTTGCTATCCTACAGATTTAAGGAGAAAGTGTGTGTTTCATCCTGCTCTTTCAGGTTCTCCATTCCTGTCTTTTGACAGCACTTGCAGAATAAACCAGTTTTATTTTAGAAAACTGCTATGTGATTTACACAGTGAACAGTACCAAAAATGACCCATAAGCGAGGTACTCACTTCATTTCATTCGTACCTGGAAAGTATCATTTCTAAGTTCCAAAGCGCCTTCACGCGGACGAATACAGCTAAACCAACCCTAAAACCGAAATTCTAACAGCACTTCCAGGGCGAGCACTCACTCCACCCTCAGCCTGCGCCTCCCTCAGCCCCGCCACAGGTGACGGCCCGGCCCGTCACGACGGCACCGAGAGCTGGCGGGCCGTTTAACGCGAAAAGACCTTTTCTTTCCAAAAGGCAGCGGCCCAACCTGCACCCGACAGCCCTTTCCACCCACGGCAGCCCCCACGATCAGACACGCGGGGACCTGCGGGGACCTGCAGGCAGCCGAGCCGGGGCGGGCCGAGCCGGGCCCTGTCCTCCCCTCAGCTCCCCTCAGCCGCTAACGGCCGCCCGCCGCGCGACACGCACGCGCAGCCAGACGGGGAGCGCGGCCTCGCTAGCGCGCATGCGCGGCGGCGGGCTGACGGGCCGGGAAGGGGCGGGGCTGGATTTGAACGGAGCGGCGGGGAAGCGGCGGCCGCGCAGCCCCCATGGCTAAACAGCTCGGTCGGGACCAGCAGGGCATCACCCTGCGGGGCAGCGCCGAGATCGTGGCTGAGTTTTTCTGTAAGGAGCTGAGGGAAATGGCGGGCTCGGGGAGCGGGGTGGGAGGACGGGCGGCCGGTAGGCCCGCTGCGGGGCGACGTGGCCGCCGGCGGGGGTGGGCGGGGAGGCCGCCTCACGCACCCTTCCCCCCCGCCATTTCCCCCTGTGTTGCAGCCTACGGGATCAACAGCATCCTCTACCAGCGGGGCATCTACCCCCCCGAGACCTTCACCCGCGTCCAGAAGTACGGGCTCACCCTCCTCGTCACCACCGACCCCGAGCTGAAGAACTACCTCAACAACGTGGTGGAGCAGATGAAAGGTCGGAGGGCTGGGGGGGACGAGGGGGCTCCTGCAAACCGCTGGCGGGAGGCTGCCGTGCCCGCCCTGCCCTGTCTCCGCTGATGGTTCTGGTCTTTCTCGCGCTGCAAGTAACTGCTGTGGCTTCTTTCAGAATGGCTGTACAAGTGCATCGTGCAGCGCCTGGTGGTGGTCATCTCGAGCATCGAGAACAACGAGGTTCTGGAGCGGTGGCAGTTTGACATAGAGTGTGACAAAAATGCAAAGGATGAGAGGTGGGTAACAGCGTTCCTCTGCGCCTGCTCTTCTCTGTACCTGGGTTGCTGTGCAGGTGCAAGGTAAACACCGTGTGCATCAGCGCTGTTCTGGTTCCTCAGAGCAGATGAATAGCCTTTTCTCAGTGTGAGCATCAAACCTTAGCAAACCTGCTGCCTCTCTTACTGTTCCTTCTGGTTGTCTGTAAACCAGTCATTATATGATTGAAGCATATATAATCCTCAGGTGGGGGGGGTTGGGGGATTTGTTTTCTAAAGCATCACATCAAAACTCGATTTTTATAAAAATCCTGTATCAGGTACGTGCCCTAAAGAACTACTGCTTTCCTGCTGGTATGCCAAAATGTTCTCATCCATTCCAGGCTGAGAATAAATGTAACGTTCCTTATAAACACTGTGAAGCTTCACAAACATCAATAAAGGGAAACTAGCTACCACTTAACTTTTCCAAGCTTGTCTACCTACGTCTTAAGTGTGTCACTACGATTGGGAAAAAAAAAAAAATAAAAAATCATACAGCAAACAGACCAACAGAGCTTAATAGACAGAACTGTATTTAAAAAAACCTGTCAGTATAGTAGGAGCTTACTTTCTTAACAGAGTTTTCCTATTTTTGCAGTGCACCACGAGAAAAATCTCAGAAAGCTATTCAGGATGAAATTCGATCTGTTATCAGACAAATAACTGCCACGGTAACTTTTCTGCCACTGTTGGAAACTGCCTGTGAGTATTCCTAACTTCACTAAAGAAATCAGACATTTATTTTGGAAAACCTCAACAACTATTCCACTTTACAAAACATTTTCTGCTAATTTTCTGGGACTTCTTAATTCTTACATGTCATATACTCCCACATTTCTGAGACAGCATTTTGTTTGAGATCGTGTCTTTTGCAATTGTGTACAGTATGTAAAACAGTATGTTGGATCAAATACTTCGAAGAATTATCCTATAGTGTTTCTTGCACAACAAACAGTAAAACTAATTGCAAATGTAAATACTGTGTGCCATCTGTCATTAAAGAACTTGGAGCAACTTCATTTAAAGGGACTAGTAGTTCTCCCCAAAATACTTCAAGATTTTTTTGTCAAAAGGACAGAACTCGGAGTGGCTTAACTACATGAAACTAGTATGCATACCCTGCAGAATGTCAGTTTTCATAAATACTAAACTACTTTGTGACTCTAGCTGTGGACAGGCTTGTGTAACCACTGAGTTCATATGAAGTGTTACATAGAGCTCAGCTCCACAGCATTTTAACATGTTTAAAACTCGAGAAAACTAAAATACCTACAGATTAATATAACCAGGACTTGTTTTCATGTTTTAACTTTCTTTCCACATAACTAGTATCAGTGTAATTTCTGAGAACCTTGGTATGTTTGAAGTTCTAGAAGATGTACTTCAACTTCAAACGTGCCATCTTCTTACGTATGCATTACTGTTAATCTGTTCCCACTTGCTTACAGGTGCCTTTGACTTGCTGATATACACAGATAAAGATCTGGCAGTGCCAGAAAAGTGGGAAGAGTCAGGACCGCAATTCATAGCCAATTCAGAAGAGGTCCGTCTTCGTTCCTTCACTACTACAATCCACAAAGTAAATAGTATGGTGGCTTACAAAAAGGATTCCTTCCTGTAAGACATGGAGGGGGTTGTATATAGTTTCTGTTCATAGTGCAGCTAAGTCACGAACACATCGTAACTGTTGCTCTTGCCGATGTATGATACAGAAAAATGGCAACATGTCTGTCTATGATAATGTGGTGTAATACTAGACTAAGCTGGCATTGTTTTTTAAAGAGGTCTAAATAAGGTATTCATGACGATAGTTCAATTCATACTTAATGTGTTAACCGCATTCACTAGAAAAACTGCCTAAATCTAGGATTAATTGATACAATTGTGCTCAAATCCTGTAATTTAGTATTTTAAGATTATTGTAAACTGCATTCTATCACCAGGCTTAATTCTCTCTGGCACTAAAAAAAAAAAAATCACTCCTGACATGCCAGTTCTTCATGTTAAGAGCCTGGGCTGTTTTATTACCAGAAACAATCCTAAAATGAATCAACGCAACAACTCTGAAGTTACTTGTACCTCTTAACAACAAAAGCAGCTGTTTACCAGGAGATCTTATATGAAGCCTTGTATATTAGCGACTGCTGGACTAGTTCTGGGGATAGTGGTGTATGTCTCTAGTCTCTGTCAAGCGTTTTTTTTATGTCTGTATTCTTGTTTTACAGAATAAAGCCTGAAACTGTATAGTGTTCTGTAATTCAGAGTCTGTACTACTTCGTACTTCAGATGTTTTTACAGATACTACATCTTATTTTAATAACTGTCATAGAACCAATGGCAGAACTAATTAATACCCTAAAGGCATCCTACTTAATCCCCCTAAATATCGTTACTCTGTTTCCTCGAGTCTCAAAACAAGTGTTGCACAGTCAGTATGAAATCCATTCACAGACTGTTTGCCCCCTCTTAGGTCTTCAAATAACAGCACTGTTATTTATCATTAGGTCACTGTGACCGAATGATTAAGCACACTGTTGCCTTCCATATTTGTTAAATAGCACAGGACTCTTCCTGCATTCTTCACCATTTTTGTTCTGGAAGACATTAGGGATTTAAAACCGTAGTGTTAATAGAACTTTCAGGCTCTTCCATGTTTTCTAATTCCTTCACCAAATTCACTGCAGCCAGAATATTTAAATTTTTCCCACTCTTCTAGAGTGATGTACAAGTCTTACTGTTAAAACAGTATAATTTCAAAAGTTTATTTAAAAAACATTGATTACGCATACTCCTCCACTGTGTTACAAAGCTTCTGGGCTTTCAAAGCAGGAAATATTTCTCCAGCAGTCCCAATCCAGCAGAGGTGAGTTTTTGTAAATCAGTAGCACAAAATCATGGCTTTTTAAAATAAATACAATCTAGGCACTTAAAAAAAATATTATTCACTACTGGGGCTTGCACTGCAGTTAACAGAGGAAGACCTAGTGTTTTCTTCTGCCTCTCAGCAATATTCTTAAACAAATGACTGCCCTACCCTTTACACCTAGAAGGAGGTGCACTCCAAGGAGTGCAACTTCAAGCACTTCCCTCCCCTAGGGAGGGCTGGATCACAGCAGTGAGCGCAAGTCAACTTCAACACAAATTTAGATCAGGAACTGACACCCACTGCTTTATACCAAAGATGAGATCAGGAGGTGACTGGTACAGTATCTGTAGTAGCGAGTATAAAAAACACCAAATTTGTTTTACAGAGATGCAGAAGTCAGATCACTCCAGGAAGTTCAAATCACTTCTCTCTTGTACCACATACAATTTATCTTCTTCTTCAAGAAGGACCAGCCCAAAGTCCATTTCCATCATCATCTGTGTATTTTTTCTTTTTTTGTAGAGGCACCAACAGTCAAGGGACATAGTATATCATTGCATGGAGATAATGTCCATGAAAACTACACGTGAAAAGGTTATAAATCCCGAAGTTTTCACAAAGGCCCTGCGCAACAGGAAAGAAAGAAAAAAACCCAACAGAGTCATATTAATGCAATCTCCCAGAAGCCAAGCCCTTATGGAGGTGTCAAGAGGATTTCCTGGTACCTCAGGGGACCCACACTCTTCATTAGTTTCCCCTACCTTGAGGGTCACTTCTGTAGCATGAAGAATCAAACCTAAATGAGCCCCCCTCATCTCCAATGGCAGTATAGTTATTCTTAGGAAACTGGATAAAAGGTAAGATTTAGAACTTACACAACACACATTCCTCACCTGACTAGTTCAGCTGACGTATAAGCTGGTTGATTGCGTCGCCTCTGTAGCCAGGCTTACCCATTTCCTTGAGAAAACCCACTTTGTTACGTGAAGCATGGCGAGCCACTGACAGGTGGAATGGCCATAGAAAGTTTGTGACTTTTTTGAAATATTTCCCAGCTGAGCAGATTTCATGAATAAGGTCTTCCAGGCAAATAACACCACAGTTCCCTGCAGAAAAAAAATTAAAAACATTTTAAAACCCCAACAAAACAACAAAAAGCCCCGCCACAAACAACATGAGATGCCCAGCGGTATTATCGCTCACACTACTCCAGAATTGCCAGTCCTCCATATGAAGTCTTGCAAGATTTTTCTCCCTTCCCTCCTTCTTACATCAGATTGCAAACTCTCAACATCCAGCTCTTCCCTTCACTCACTTCTCATCCTCTTCCTCACCTAAATGTTCCTCTATCAGCATATTGTCTGTCAGAGGTATCCTCTTCTTCTTAATCTTGGCTTGGCCCCGCTTCAGGATAAGCTCTCGTACAGATTTCAGGTTAGGGTGTCTATACAAAAACAAAAATCAGATTCTGTAACAGAGAGACATGATGAAGCACAAAGTCCCATCCTACTTCTTTGCATAGAGGTGGGAAAGTAACCAAGTTATGTTTACAACAAACAGAAAGGGACAATAACAAGTTTTAGAGACAAAGCTGATGAAGTTTTGACCATTACTGGAACATCCAGCTATGGATTTGTGATACTGGATGGAGAATCAAAAAGCTACAGTATTTACATACAAACTACTATCAAGTCACAGGACTGGCACTTACCCCCACGCCACGTAAGGTTCCACAATCCGCAGCATCTTCAGCGATAATGGAGTCAGTTTAACAAATGTTCCAGTGAAATTTCTTCTCAGCCGCAGCAACTCAATCACTCTTTTTACCCTCCTACTCACTCCCTTAATACTGAGTCAGAAAAAAAACACCATTAGTAACCACATTTCTCTAACAGAGCAAAAGAAGGCCTCAGATTACGTGCAAGGAGACATGTCTGGGTCAATCACCCTTCCTTTGCTTAGAAATGGTATGACAGCTACCAATAGTAGCAATAATAAAGGTAAGGAGTAACAAAAGTTTCTTACTCTACAATCCGCACAACAAAGGCTAGTTTGTGCTCCTGAGGTGCAGCCATCTGTCCAGGTCTCTGCTCCATGCGCCTCAGCCGGACATTGTCTCGGTGTTTGCGCCATGAATCTTGAACAAAAGCCTCTAGGCGTTTAAACTGGATTTGTTTCCCCTTCTGGTGCTAAAGACAAAAGGATAAGAAATCACCACCCTTCCCAACAGACTTAGAGGTTTGCATCTCAAAGGCCAAATGAAATTCAGAACTTGAGGAACTATGCTCTTTCAGTTTTGGAGGCAGTAAGAAGAAAATAAATTTGATGATCTAAGCCCAAGTGAGACAGAATTGAAGGGCAACATATGAATTTACAAGCAGCTAGCTATAACTTATGAATAGTGAACAAAGAGTTTTTCCCCAGATAAAAAAATATATTAGGAAAAACAGAGCAAGACCCAGGCTACTTCTAGGCATAGGAGAAATCAAATGGAAGCACTTGTAGCCACAGACAGTTCTTCTCAACTACATACACAGCTCAGCAAGTCACTGGGAAAGCCAGAAACAACTTATGTGGATAAAACAGCTGCTACAGCTATACTCTAGTGTGACTCAAAATTATCATCCAACAGAAACTAACTGGGTTTAAAGTCCTTTTCTATAAAGGCACACATACAAAAAAAAAAAAGCCAAGCATTCAAATAACTATTAAGCATTACTAATTTAAACACAGAACCTCCAGCTCACTTGAAAAAAAAATCTTTTCAGAATTATAGGGAAATTTAAAGCTTTTTTTAAATTAAAAAGTTGTCTAAATGCATACCCTTAGCTCAGGAACAAGTACATCCACCTAAATCACTGTGCTTTCTCACACAAATAGGAGCTGAAAGGGCACGGCAGTTACCCAACAGTATTTCAGATGCACTACTGGCTAAATTATTAGGCCATTTTAAAGTATCTAATGTTACGTGTCTTCTGTCCTATTTCACCTTGTAAATCACCCACGAAACCGGTTTGAATTTTCAAAGCAGGCAGACCTGATCAAAATCTCATCACTAGGATCATTTTTCTAACGAGAATCTTAAAAAGTAGCTATTTAACACTATTTCTTCTGCTTCCGCTTCCACCTTGGACATACACCAAGCCATTCGTATATTTAAAACCATAAACACCGTATTTAACAAAACCGGCGGGAGCTGTGCACATAATCCCACCTACTCCACAGATTCACTGGGAAAGCTTTAAGCCACTTCCAAGACAGGCTGTATTAGCCGAGATGCAGCAGAACGGCTCCCAAATTCTGAGACAGAAAGGCCTGCTGGGCTCTGCCAGCCCGGAAACCACACACGGTGCGCAGGGAGTCTCTGCAGAGCCACCCCGGCCTTCCCCCCCTCCCCTTACAGCCAGGCTCTCCCGGCCAGACGCTGCCCCCGGACTGCCGGACACCACCAACCCCTCCGCCCCGTCAGCTCCCGGCTACACCCCCGGACCGGGGACCGCCGCCCCGGCCCCGCGGCCAGCCCCTACCTTCCGCTTGTTGAGGAGCGCCTGCTTGGCCTGGGTGGCCTTGATGGCCTGGTAGGCCTTCCTCTTCTTCAGCAAGTTCTCCGGCACCAGCGGGATCCGCCGCCTCGGCCTGCGGGGCGGGAGAAGCCGGTCACATCCAGCAGCACCGCAACCCGACCCACCCCGAGTCCCGCCACCGCGCGGTCCCCGCAGATGGCGGCGGATCCCCCACCCGCCGCTCCGCCACACTCACTCCTCCTCCGCCATCTTGCCGGGGCTGCCGCGCATGCGCCGGGGCGGAGCGCTGTCATGGCCGCCGTGCCCGGGATCGTCGTCTTTTCTCTTCCGTCGCCAATGAACCTGAAGTGCTCGGAGGCGTTTGGCCGGCGAGGAGAAGGAGGACTTTTTGTTGTCCACGCCATGTTCTCTGTGTAGAAAGAGAGGCCGCTGCGGAGCGGAGAGACAGCTGCGGGGGTGGCCGGGCTGGAGGTTTTGCCTCAGGCTCGGACCCACCACAGTTTTGTGGGAGAACGTGGTAGTACCCACGTTTGACAACGCTGCGGGGCTTCAGCACCTTCCCTCTCTGCTGCTCCACACACACCACACCCCCCCACACACACTTAAAAGTTGTCAAGGCAAGCGTTAGCCCCATTGTGAGCGCCAAGGAATGGAAGTAACGGGCTTGCATGCCTGTGGCCCCTGGACCTAACTGCTGCCCCCGGCAGCTTGTGTGGCCATGTCCAGGAGACACTCTCGGCCTGCGACACGTCCCTCTTTCCAACTCTCCTGGTGCGAGAGGGACATCTCACCACGCCAGAGGCCTGTGACGGAGAAAAAGCTGTTCAGAAAGAGCTTGTCTTTCAGCCCCTCACCCCTGAGCTTCACCAGGAGGAACAGGCCCTTTTCCCTCCCTGGTGGCTTCCCAGCACAGTGGTCCTGTCCCCAAAGAGCCGGTCCTGCCTCAAGGGCTGAGTAGACCCAAGCGAGGACTCGTGGACCACACAGCACACCTGAAGTGTCAGCGTGCAGCTGGTCACAGCCATGTTTGAGGAAAGGATCTCAAACGTGGCCAGGGTCCTGTAAAGCAGGAAGAGAGACAACCTCGCCTCTGGGGCAGCACACAGCACACCATGTCCAGCCGCGCTGGAGAGCGGGGTGGTTACGGAGCAAGGGACTGGGCATGGGGAGTTGCTGTGCAGAACTCTAAGCCTTCGAGAGAAGGGGAAATTGGCAGGAGTGGTTTGGAAAGCACTCACCCGTAGATGGTGCCATAGCCTCACGCTAAGGGGATGTTGTCGCATCTGATGGGGCTGTGTTCCTGTTCTTCAGCCTCCTCTTTGCCATGTAGGGTAGAAGAGGGATGGGTGCCTATACACTGGACTTGTGACTTTCATTGAGTCTCTAATCAATTTGATTTATGCCAGCCATGGTTTCCTCTTCAAGTTAACAGTTGAGAGCTTGAGCCTTTCACTGGAAAGCTCAGTGATGTCAGGGTTTAACTGCTCACCTCAATGAAGCTGCAAACCTTCACAACACTGTAAATTAGGCCGCTTCTGTTGTGACACCTAATACTTGAATATCTGTATTTAGAAACGTGATCCCACATTCCAGTAGCTGCTCAGGCATATGCTCTGCAAAGAACACACCCCTTGGTGACCAAACCCAGCTTCCTATCAACTGGTCCCTGATGCAGCCTTTGGGATTATGAGACAGAACGCAACGAGCTTGTGAAATAAATCATATGCAACTTTCGCTGAAGAAACTAGAAGCAAATCCATAACTCCATAAATTTCACTCTGACATTAGGGTAAGCTGCTCCATATAAAAATAGCCAAAATCTCTGGTAGCTCACGACAGAAAATGTGAACCATTTAAATCTACAAATGAACGTGCTTTGTTTAACAGAAGGGAAATGCAAACGGGATCTCAGGTATTTCATTATTAATGGTAAGGAAACAATAAGTAAGTAAATATTTCAAGCACTGTTGCTATGAAATGTCACACAGCGTAGCAGCATACCTAGGCTGACTTGTTAAAGTTTAACTAATAGTTATATTATATTAATGAATGACTATTCAAATGCCCTTTTTGCAGGGTTACTCAAGAAAACTCTTCTCACTTTCCTGGATAGTAGGCTGTTGTAAACTGACCTTCAGCATTCTGAACTCCTATTCTCTCCTTTTTTCTTGACAAGGCTTTATATTTTCTGAGATTTCCATGAACTGTTACAGGCAAATCCAATGACTACACGCTTACAATAGTCACCATCCATCAGTGATGGATTACATGATTTCTCCTAGTTTATAAGTCATTCAGAATGATAGGTAAAATCCTTTGAAGAAAACTGGATATCTAGTCATGCCCCTTTCAGTCATTGCCATTCAATGACTTCACAAACCAGCTACTGGCTTCCCATCAGTATTTTTGATGGAGCTCCACTGGAAGTGCATTTTCTCCATTCTTCACCAACGCATCTCAGATAAGGCTCAGAACCCATCCAAGGAAATTTTTTTTTAAAACAAGGTTTCATATAATTGAAAAAGGCCTGCTGGTTTGGGGAGGGTGAGAGGGGAAGGCAGAGATCACCTTTAAGGACCAAATTGAATGTGTTGTATCAGAAATGTCATCCGTAAAGCAAGCCAGGAAAACATGTATCTTTTCATCAGCAGAATAGAATATAGCCTTTTTTTCCTGTACTGCATGGAGGCTTTTTGCACTTTCATTTCAAAATGAAAAAAAAAAAAAAATCAAAATATATTTTTTAGCAAAGCATGTTACCTTTTGGTACTAGCTGCAGCAGGTCTTCTATGCTGTTTTGAGGAGATGGTGTTTGAAAGGTTGAACAGAGAGTTCAAAATCCAAACGCTGCAGGTATCTTTCCAGAATGGGCAGGTTTTTGATCCATCCTGGAAAGGAAGAATTTAAAAAACCCGTACCTCTCAGAAAGCTAGGTCCTGCTTTGTCTGAGCTGCTTGCCTTTATAAATGAAACTTGGAATATTTTACAGATGACGAAGTGGCCCTGCTGTAATCACACTGGTCCACATTGGAGTGCTGCTGCAGCACACTCACAAATCACTGCCACAGTTTCTGCCTACCTTGGCTTGAAACTCTTCACAGTGCAGCTACGATACCATTAGGTCCTGTAGACCTAGCCAAAAGCAGGTCCCTTCCTTACGCTTGGGACATTAGAGCGAATGAAAGCCAACAAAGACAGATCTCCTCCCCTTTGTTATTCTGCAGGCCTGACATGACTTGTGTTCTCTAGCATTGTGTCTTGCCAGCTTTCATTTTATTGTGATACTTTAGGCTGGTATTTTGTGTCATGTATTTTAATGTTTATTACCTTATTCATGGATACAAATGCAAAGACATAAGAAAATACAAAAATAGCAAACTCATGCTGATGGGTGTGAATCTCACAAAAGGAGATGCTGTTGCTTTGTTTCATTGTTGTATGGGTGTAGTCCTCTTCCACTAAGTGACCACAGCTCTTGTTTGGATTAAACATTGAAGGCTGTTTTCTCACTGCAGTAGAAATAAAGAGCGTGGACTTCAGCCACAGCTTAGATCTTTACTTTCATTATGCCAAAGGCCTAGCTTTCTGAAAGTATCTGAATATCCCTGTCTTTCCATCAGCTGAGATGTTTGCTATTTTGTGTACAGACTGTTGGTTTTGGATGCATTATTTTTGATAGTGAACTGTACACAGATGTGGAAGGAACAAGTTTTATGCAAAGTTCTAGTCATCTACATTGCCAGGCTGTTTCTACAGTGATGGCAGTCATGGACTCTAAATTTCAGAAGTTTTTAATGCTAGACAGTAGTTTATGTCCCTAAAAGGATTTGTTATGACATGCCTACATCAACAGAAATTTCTTCTTTTATAGTTGTTTCTGTTTAGATACTGCCAGTTATAGTTCTTGTGTTACAGCTTTTCTTAATATTTCTATGATGAGGGGATAGTTAATAGTAATATGAAATATTGCACTGCCATAGTTCCATAACTGTATCTAAGCCATATACCTCTATAAATATAAAGCAAGGCAGCATGTCTGTGAAGCTGTCACAGTACTCAGACTGGTATTTGATCTGCAGTTTGAAAGTGCCACACATGCAGCTTGAAAAAGTAACAAAACCACGTTGCTAGTTAGGCACACAAATATATATACAAATATATAAAATGCATACATGTGACTTTGTATAAGCAAATGTAAACATAATAAAATGTAAGTATGGTTAAGAGAATGTCAAGAACTGACTCACTTTTGCATGCAGACTTTTAGGGCTCCTGTGATGCAATCTATAGTGCAGAGTAAGAGCAGGGATGATGCTGACCTGACTGCAGAATCGGCGCCTGCATTTCAGAGAGGACAGCTGGGTAAGGAAACAAAGGGTGGATAACAACACGGGGACAGTGCTTCCAAAAGCAAAGTCAGGAGTTGAGGTGGGGTGTTAGAAGGATCTTGTCCATGAAACTGCTTGCCTTATTTTATTGTCTCACTTTAAGAGAAGAGTATAAAACCCCATTAAATTCATTTCAAGTCCCACAAAATCTGTACTGACACTGTGTGCAGTCTCAAAAGAGCAAAAGAGCCACGCTTGAAGTCTATCGCTCTCGCCAGTGAACTGTGCCCCAATCTGAAATGTCTGTAAAGAATTCCCTATAAAAAGAGCCAAACAATTAAATTCTGTTTATTTTGCCAAACCTTGATCTAATCTTGGGAACATTTCAATGGCTAAAATACCTTGTGATCTTAAATTATGCCCATTTTCAGATCTTTTAAGGAAAAAGTTTATATGATTTGGAAAGAGGCCCAAGAACTACTCTATATAAACAGTCAAACCAATGTTTAGCAGAGAAAAAAGCTGGGTGGTCCGAGATTTTCTTTCATGAAAATAACAATCATATGGAGATAGACTAATATTTAATAAAAATATTCCTATGGAAAGCTGTGGATAGATGCATATTTTTATACTTTTACAAATAAAGTTCCTCAACATAGGCATTTTTGTCAGAAGTCCTGCAAATCAATTTCATGCCTCAAAAGGAGTAATTTGGGTATAATGCAGAGACATGGATGAGACTAATGTAGGTGTGTACCCTCAGCTAGTGGCCACCTAATAGGTCAAATTGAAAGGGCTAAAAAAGGTTAAGTTTTTGTCTTTGTGTCTTCTGGGAAAAAACGAGCAAGGAAAACCAATTCAGTTAAAAAGAAATGTTTAACACTTTAGATTTCTGCCCTTTTCACTGAAGGGATTTGCTTTATTCAGACTTTACGAGTAACCCCTCAAAACTCTACTTTGTGACCTTACAATTCATTGGAAAACTCCAACGAACTGCATCACCATACTGAGCTGCAGGTACCCGTATAAAACAATACTAGCGATTGAGTCCAGCCCAGCCACAGGTTACACACCTCCTGGATATAGCCCACATGTAATGGGATTTACTACATCTGCATCCATGGTGAGTCCAGCGTGCTGGGCATAACCAAGGTACAGTCACAAGACTTTTCAGGATTTGACCCTAGATATGGCCTCCTAACACATGAGCACAAATTTGATCCAAAAAGGGGTTATATATTTATAATGACTTAAAAAAAAAAACCAACGCCAAAACCTTTCAGAATAACTTTGCATTATTCTTACATTTTCACCGAGTTCAAAGGAAACAGGATCAGACAGAACGCAGTATCATTTAAAACACTACTTTCTAAATATTGTGCAATATGCATCTTATAAACAGATTCAAGTAAGTACATAAATAAAATAACTCTCCATGGACTATGACAGGGTGATAATTAATAACACACCCAGTGCAGCGAGATCACGTTGCTTGCCTCCCTCATTGTGGTATAACTAACCACCTCATCTTGCAAGCACCTATTTCTGTGAGAAATCCCCCTGGTTTCCATGGCCCCACAGACAACTCTGAACCTCTCCTGCTCTGGGATATTTGCCGTGCTGGGCCAAAACTGACTATCTGTGGGAGATAGGAATGCTATACTCCTCAAGAGGCACACAGTCCTACCTGGTAGAACTGAACATGAAATTATTACTCAATTCGCTAGTTCATTTATGGCTTCATTGTCATCTTCAAGCTGCCTCCTTTGTGAGAAGCAAAGACTTGGCAGCTATAAAATACTTTTTAATGTGGGGAGTTTCCCATGTACGCAAGACCAAGTCCTCTAGCACTGCCCCAGAGGAGGGGCTGGCCAAGTTTCTTCAGTAAATGCTACTGCCGTTACTTCTTTTCTTTCTTTAGCACAATTCATTTACAAGTATTAATGCAAAATATTCTGACTTTGAAAGCTCGATTTTATAATAACTATTGTGAATACTTCAGCAGAACCAAAGCAGACTACTAATAAACCCCTCACAATTCACAATTATTGTCCTTGGAAATTATATCTGGCGTTTTAAGTGCTTTTTGTTATGAATATTAAATTACAGATTTACATCTGTTAAAATGTTCTGCCATTTTCTAGAAGAGTGGTGGTAGTTATTTACAACTTTCCAAAGTGGAACACTTGTAAGAAATAAAATGTAAATTAATTTAGTTTTACTTCTAAAGTACTTGTAAAGGCTTGATTAATGAACCTGGAAGAGAAAAATTAATATTTTTTCAGTTACAATAAACAGCGATGAAAATAATTGGTTTTTCTGTCTTGTCTACAAGACAGTGTACAGTGTCTACAATTTGAGTGTACTACAAATTTAATTGTATCTTTAAAGAAATGTGGAGGTAGAAATAGACATCATTATATATGGTCTCCACAGGTCTCTATGACCTCTCTTCTTTCTCCACAGGGATGAAAAGCTACATTTTATTTGGGAAAAAAACCCGACTGAATTATGTCTGAGATGAAAGATAGTGAGAAAAAATAGGTGTCTTTCCCACACTCAGTAATTGGGAATCCTACCTCCTACTAGATTACTTTTTAATTGAACCTTCGAGATAAAAATGCAACTAATTATGCCATTTAGGTTGCAGAAGCATATTAATAAGTACACCACAGCATGAACTATTCATAAAAATACTACAGACTGGGGAGCCATAAAAAGAGATGGAATGGAATAACCTAATTAGGGAGTTTATCATTTAAATGTAGACAACTTAATAGGAAATACATTGTATACCCAGATATACTTTCTGTCCTAAATGCCAATGATTTTGCTACACTGGTGGTAGGTGGTAGGCAATGAGTTTTATCTTTTTAAAAAAAAATAAAATTATTTATTATTCCTTTATGGTTCTGGGTACTGTCACCAAACCACATAAAATCCTTTAACAAGTTCAGTTTCAGAGACTAGGGGAGGGAGCTGTTGTTTCAAGGAGAAATAGCAATCAAAAGAGAATTAAAACATCATAAATGAGAAGTGATCTGCAGTAATTTATGTAAAATCACAGCAGAATAGTTTTACTGGTTTGTAGGTTACACTGCTGAGCTCTAAACAAAGCTGTGGTTCCAAGTGCTGTAATGGTGCATGGCAGTAGGGCTATAAAGATCCTCTCACTTTTTTCCCCTGTTAATTTATGCAGGGAAAGTTTTGGTTGGAACATTTTATTTTGCCTGCAATTATTTGTGACAACTGCCTAGTCCAGATAAAGATACAGAGCATTCGTATTTGACCAGGGTATATCAGGCAGGGAAACACAGAGCCTGAAGGATGTAAGTGGTTGCCCATAGCTTTATCCCAAGACAGGGGCTGTGCCCCAGCTACTCTGAGCTGCAGGAGCAAGGGAAGGGTGGAGG
This sequence comes from Burhinus oedicnemus, assembly GCA_008921705.1. Lineage (NCBI taxonomy): Eukaryota > Metazoa > Chordata > Aves > Charadriiformes > Burhinidae > Burhinus > Burhinus oedicnemus. The sequence goes on from VFFE01007182.1 coordinate 2,807,369, forward strand.
TACTTGCAACGTTCTCGTGGCACAGCAGAAGACCTTATAAGGCTGAGTGCTGAGGCAATAAGATGGCAGACAAAAATCAGTAAATAAAAATGCAGCAATGATTCACAAATTTGTATATGAAATGATGGGCTTTAGATGATTTTAGAATTACTTTAGATAAATAAAAATATCAGCTCAATTCTTAGGACAACAAACAGAATAGTAATTGAAAATTATTAGAAAAGGGTTAAAGAACAAAGCAGAGACCATCATTACATACTGTAACCCCTTACACCCACAATTTGAATGCTACGGCTTTGGTCAATCCTTTCTTCCGTCTGTCCGTCCCATACCTCTGCCCACTTCCTCCCAAGATAGACTTGGAAAAGGTTCAAAGAAACAAGATCAAAGATATGGAATAGTTTCCATCTGTGGAGCGGTTAAGTAGACTGGACCCTCAGGCTGGAAGAAAGGTGTCCGAGGGAAGATAAAACAGTCTGTAAAATCATAAATGGTGTGATAGTTGCTCCCTTTTTCTTCCAGCACAAGAAGTGGGGAGCCTCAGATGAAGGTAGCAGGAGGCAGGTTCACAACAAATAATGGGTTTTTCCAGCATGTGAACTTGTAGTTAAGACACAGACCTCTTAGCCACCGGATTCTGGGAAAGGCCAAGTGAACCAAAAATTAGGAGAGAAACTTGATCCTATCATAGACTCCTGAGTCTTAGAAGAGCATTGACGTGGCACATCTGCCAGCCATTTATATATAATGAAGATGCAAGTTTACGTGCCATTTTCTGTGAAGATACTTTCCCTGCAAAAGGCTGGAGATCTATTTACAATATCGAGCTGGGCCTGCAGATACAGCATTAAATAACTGGATTCTCAAATACTCATAGTTCCTCCTTTGGTTATCTTGGCAAAATACCTTTCCAGTGGGCACCTGTCAGGTGAATGCAAAACATCATTTGAAAATACCACCTAACATGCAACATTTAAGTGTCTTACACTACCTACAGCATTCATAACCTAAGTTTTGTAGCACTTTTGACTGCCTTTACACCTACCTTTTCTTTATATATTTGGGCTGTATCATGAAATTTATCCAGTTCAATTCCTGAACAGGCTAAATTTTGTAGTATTCTTTCTTTCTGTACAGGCAGCGAGACTCCCAACTATTCTTCCATTTTTCATAATAGGCATGCATTCCATTTTTTCCTACAAAGGGTGCAGATGTTTCTTTCACAACACTCAGTCCATTTTTGTCCTAAATCTTTCACATACTGATCCTAATGCAGATAAGCCAATTAAGAGGGTTGCTGAAAATGAACAAATTAAAGCCCTGAGGCTGAACCAGATAGAAGAAAAATATCAATGCTATGCCAAAACCGTATTCTCCAACAATGTACAAGTCTATAACAAAAAAGGAAAACCAAACTGAACAAAATCAGTGTTGGCACAGAGGGGCCAAATGATCCTGCATTCTCGTCCAGTATTTAAATTTGGGCGGAAATGAGAAAAGATAGACAGTTGTAAGTCCAGGTGTTGTTTGTCCAAAAATGTCAAATAATCTTCTGATTGTACTGCTACCTGACTTTTTCCTGCTATATTGATTTGGAATATTAAAAGGACATCAGTATTTGTATGTACATGTCAGGTTTGGGTGTGTTTTATATCAAGTCTCAAGCCCCGCTGATAATCCCATTGCATAAACTGTGCCATCTTGTCTGTCTAATCCCATAGCAATACCGGTAACACCTCTACATAAAATTGAGGCGGTTCTGTTCCGGGCTTTCTGCCTACTTTCTCTTCCTATGGCAGAGGAAGTCACAGTGACTGCTTCTGCTTCCTAACACAGTGCATTTTTATTTTGTCCTTGCAGCAGACTGGGGTTCTCCGCCGACCTTCACATTTTTTGCAACAATGCTTGCATGTGCAACTGAAACGTTTTTCATTGCATTCAAAGCATATGGTAGGTTAGCTCTCTGCCGCAGAAGCATGCAGTCTCAACATTGGTGACCCCCTGTCTCTATAAGCCGGTTTTGCCAAGCAGAGGAGTTACATATTCCAGCCATGCATCCCCATTCGCCTCCTCCCCTCCCCAGTGGATCTGGCCTTTCTACTAGCCCAGCTCTAAACTTTTCATTTCAACTGAGATCTATCCCATTTTATATTCCTCCTTGCTATTATAGCAAAACATTAGAAAAGGAAGACAGAATTCAGTTTCTTTGCTTGCATATAGAAGAAGAGCTAATTTAATCTGACTGCATGTCCTTCTCCCGTGTTCACCTGCACTGCATCCCATTTTCCTGCCTTTGAAGTGCATCCTTTTCAGATCTTTAAACAGCCCTGGATAAATGAACATCCGTTCCTGCAATGATCTGTTATCGCTGGTGTCTGAAAGCTAAAAAGATGAGAAAATTTGCCAAAGACCTGAGAACAGATGGAATTAGTGAGCAAGGGGATCAAGGTGCTAGTGAGCTCCAGCTACCGCTGTCCGGACTACAGCTGTGGAGAGCACTTGCAGCAAGCAATGCCCAATTGCTTGGTTCCAGTGTCTTGGAGCGTCATCCTTCCAGTAGTGACATTGATCTATCAACTGACAGAGTGAGATTGCAAGGCTACTCACTCATCTTGAAAGAAAACAGCTTTCACATTGCTCAGCCTAGCGTTATGGGGATAGAAGATGAGGGGCATGCCTCAACAGGAATAAACCACAAAAATTCAAAGCAACTCTGCCGCTTCTCTGCGCTGTGCTCGGCAAGACTTACTTCTTCCCTGACAGTTTTCCACAACACCTGGCAGGATCAAGGCCTTTCTATATCAGATGCTATATTCTCACATCTAAGAGAAATTTTCTGACTCAAGAGACTCTACTGAGGAAGAGCTAATAAAGAAAAATTGTGTCCTGTTTCTAAACCAGTCAGCAGGATAACAAGCATGTCTTGCTAGTTTCAATTTTCTCCACACACATACTAATGATACTGCATTTTTTGATATGTTATATAGACAAAGGAAAAGATTCATCATCATTTTTTCCTATTTTTTAATAGTCAGAATAAGCTCCTTCCTGTCAGTACACAGCTTCAGCAGTGAAAGAAATGGTTCGGGTGCAGGTGTGCTTCAAACGAATGTTTGTTCTCAAAACAGAATCTTCCTCGTCAGCATCTGACACACTGCAGTTACATCAGAAAAATGCACACACAGGCACAGGCACACGCACACACTTTTTTTAAAAGCAGTTTTGTCAACTCACTGCCTAATGTAAGAGTTAGTGCTATGTGAAGAGGCAAAGCTAATTAGCTGGGTAGATTTTATCAAGGAAGAGAAGGCTCTTAAATTTGCAGGAGAGGGGAGAATCTGACCTACTTTATGTATATACTGGTGTTTCCAGTCTTCCTAAAGGCAGTGGCCAAATTCCATATATAGCCAATGTAGAAAGGCTTTGTGTATTTTCATACTGCTTAATTTAAGTGCTTCAACTTAGGTTTCAATATCTCCCTCTCAAAGTCAAATCATTTCTCACAGCCTTTCAGACAGGCAACAGAAAATGGACATACCTTCAAACTCATCCCTTTCCAAAATCTTAAAATCTCTCTTCAGAAACACTTTAAAATCTAATATGAAGAAAGAATGGGGAATGGTGGCTTGTCCATCTCTCATTCTCTTCAAATCCACACTGGCTACCTTTTTAGAAGATAAGCTTGAATGAAAAACATGTTATCTGCAGGATTCAGTGCAGAGATAACAAGGCGAAGCATAATGGATTATCAAGACGTGCTGTTCTGACGTGATCTTACTTCTTGTGTTGGAAGGAATGTGGGTCAGTGAAGAGGTGCCTGTGCTGAGGCTGGGGCTGCCCAGAGGAGCTCCCCAGCTCTGGGGACACGCTGTAGCTGTGCCCGACTCCTGCCAGGGCAAGCCCCGGTCCCCTCCCCTCCTTCCCTTTGTACGCTGATTTCTACGTGAAAAAAAGCACACACGCAGGTCAGGAAAGAGCCACAAACATTCTTGCCGCATCCTAGTGAGGCTGAAGGACTGCAGACAATGTTGCAGCATATACCTGTATAGCCCAGCTATATACTGTAGCCCCCGTATTTCATTTTGGTCCAGATCAGGATTTAATTTGAAGGGCTCACTTCTTCAGAGATACTTCAAAATCTGGAAGGCACTACTGGAATGCAACCCTATTATCTGTTAGTAATGATTTGAATAGACACCTGGATTTAGTGGTGCTTTATTATTATTACAGGTCACCCACCAGATGGTTTAAATAAAAATACTTCAAATGATTAATAGCTCATGAATTCTTCATGTCACTTTAAAGGTTTGCTTTTTAGAATTTGCATTCTGCAAGTGGTGACTTCTGTATGTTTTTTGTTGCCGATTTTCTTCTCCAATTTACCAACCACCAAATCAACAAGCTGCTTTCAGAATAATCACATCTACCTGTAGAGTGTGAATACTCCTGCCAGTACACATGGGCATTTCCACTGCTTTCTCTTTCTACAAACAGAAATTCACTGGAAAGTTAATGTAAGGCTTTCCATGCAGAGGCAAAAGGGAAATTTGGAGGTTTCAGTTGAACAAATGGAAATCTTTTTTTTTTTGTATTCATTCAGCTCTAATTAAAATTAATATCACTTTGGCTCATACCAACACCACTAACAGTAAGGAAATTTGTAGTTCAAAATTCCAGCTTGCTAAGCTAGATGCTGCTGCACATATGGTATGTGTGATCACTAACTGTTCCTGATAAAAGCCCATATGTGCTATAACAACTGTGCAACAAAGACAGTGATGCTTTAGCCTCACTTGCTGTTGTTACTAACTTGTTTCTCAATTTCACTCTACTTTTAACTAAGAGATATTGGCTGTCTAACGTCTGTTTTCCCCTTATGCATAGTCTCTTCTCACAGTCATCACAGCTCCTCTAGAAAGCACCCCTCAGGTTATTTTGCCTTTCTAACGCGGATTCACACTGCTGTCAGCAACGCTCCCGTACCACTGCACCCTGCTGGCAAGCTGGCAGTACAAAGGTATTTTCTTTTACGAACAGAAATTTAAACTTCGTTCTGAAAAGGTACAAAGCCTGACTGTGAAACAGCATCCAGCAGAGGCGTGAGCTGCCATCAGACCTGGATCTAGCTGTGGCAGCGTGTGCCCACTAGGCTGCCAGCATGGGCAGTGGGAGGGAAGCAGCCAAGATGAGCTGGGGGGACAGTGCTGGAGAGATGCCTGCAGGTATAGGGGATGCAAATATCACTCAACATACTGTGTCAGTTTGAAGTCAAAACACCCTTCTGGATGAGCTTGGGATGTATATCTGAGCTCAGGAAAGACTTCCAGAAGAACAGACCATGTCCAGCCTTGGTTTGGGGAATGGTGAAGGGAAGATCTGTGGCTGTGTTGTGGTGCAGGTTCAGTGTGATGCCTGGCACGTGAGCCTACACATGCAGGGGCTCACAGGTGCTGATCTCCAAAGTGGAGACAAGACACTAGGCCACACAGACCATCGGGCTGAGCCAGCACAACTCGTAGCTGAACTACATCTTCTGGGCAGTGACCAAGTGGGCAGCTAGAGAGGACACGCAGCTCCTGGCAGAGGGACCCAGCAGCCCTGGGCCACCAACTCACACAGGAACAAATGCTGCTGTCGCTGTTCACTGTTTTAAGTGGAGTGTCCCTTCCTTGCTGCATTGTTTGCAAAAGAAGACATCGACATATTCTTCCAAAATTCAAAACATGGCTCCCTGACTTGTGCTTTTCTTATCAGCTCCTTCAAATCAAGTGTAATTCATCAGCCCTTTCTTGCAGCCCCCTTTTAATGATGCAAGTCTTATTATACAAAAGCAGCGTGACCAAGAACCATGCATTTTTACCAGTCTTCTCCAAATATGTTATATTCTTACTACATCAGTGGCATTAATAACCACTGTCATACCATGCAGTCCTTTGGGAAACTGCACTACCTGCCAGTAAGAAACTTTTCTTCCTGTTACTTCCTACGTGGTCATGAAGCATCTTTCACTAAAATACATACAACAGGAAGCATTCTTCTTGTTCTTTTTTTAACTTGATGTTGAATAGAAGTATCTTTTTTTTGCTTGTTTGCTTGATAGGTTCTACAGCTGTTGCTGATAAGGTGTGAAATACTCCCTTCCATCACTCCCAAATTATTTTAAAATCTAGGCCTTAAGTTACCCTTCCCCTGAGCTTAAATGATTTTAATAAGTTAGATGCTTATTTTATTTCTATAATTTATCTCATTCATCTCATAAATCTCTTTCCTTGCTTTAGCATACCCTTTGGAAGACATATGCACAGAATACATTAAGAATAATAATTACCACTGGTGCAGGTATAACAGTTTGAAGGCATTAAATTATAATTAGTGGGTTTCTGAAATGCAGAATTGCATTACTTCATAGGCAAGCAAGAGTCAGTCTACTGTTCTCTGACCAAGACGAGGAAGATTATTCCCAAATATTTTACAGCTTATGCAAGACTTGTGACCAAAACATTTGGCTGTGCACAGTCTGGTTTAAAACTTCTTTGGATGCGTCCCCAAGTATCATAACAAAGTGGTGGCTTCTTCCTTCTCAGTCTCAACAGCTGAGCAGGAAGATGGTCATGGCCCCTTTCCCCCAGGGCATCGGCATCTCTCTCAGAAGCATTTCCTCTCAGACCCTTGGGTTCAAGCTCAGTTCAAGCATTCCCCTCTCTCCAAGTCTGATCTGGTAGAAGTACAAAACATTTCCCATTCAGAAGGGTCTGGTGATTGCTGGGCTTTTACGCTGGTGGTATCTGAGCACTTTATAGAGATTTTGTATTTCATCCTCCTGACAGGGCCACTGAATCAGAAATGCCGTCAACCCTCCAGAGCTGCCCTTCCTTTCACAAGTGCACTTTAAGCTGAAAATGAAGATTTGGCCACATATTCTGACAGCTTGTGTTTCGTTACTTTCTGTCCTCAAGTGCTGTATCTTTATTATACTGACTGTAAAAAGGGATAAAAAATAAAACTATGCTAAAGCTTAGTTTATATAACACTAATTTAATAGGGAGCTATTAAAGGACAGCTAAAATAGAAACATGCCCTTTAGCCCAAAACTTAATTTCAGCTGAACTTGTGCTCTTTCCAACATAACAGGAGGCCTATGCTAATTCTGTAAAAATGAACTTCTTAAGTTACACTTACTTATTAGTAGTATTTTCATTATGACTGACAAAAAAAGAAAAATTTAAGCTTAAATCTTTAAGCAAAAAAATATTCTCACAGATATCACTGCAATTAAACTTGCCTTGAAAATTATTCACTCTTAAAAGGCTATTACTTATCAGGATAGTCATAATTCTTTGTGATTTTTTTCACTTTGTTTTAATACATGCTACTTTTCAGAAACTTAGTCTCTTGACTTTACTGAAACCTGAGTTAAGCCGTTTCTTGGGAAAGAATTTACAATGCTATAGGTGCTCTAGTTTGTGTTAAATTATGTGTAAGTAACACAGGTCATCTGATGATCAACATAACTTTTAGATACAAAGAACCCACCGCCTGCAATATCTTTTGATAGCACCTTCCTTATAGAAGAAGTTCTGTACTTGAAAATACAGCTTAAAAGGCCACCTTGGCACATTACAACTTCAAAAATAAACTGAAAATTTCATATATTATTTTTGCTTTTCACAAAAAAAATTGTAAATAAGAGTGTTAACAAAAGCAAGAAAATTAAATAGGCTGAACTACAATACAAAGGCCTTTATAAATATAATGGAAACAGAAATGAAAAAGTATACAGACAGATATATAACTACATGGATAAACTTACATATGTAACTGTATTCAATACTAGTGCAAAATCCAGAAAGGTTCAAAAAGAAGGCCAAATACCGTACAGCATTCTTATTGGAATTTTGAGAGAGGTTTGGTCCAAAAAGCAAAAAGGCACTTCTGGTCTGCGGGGAAAGAATAGTTTATGAAATGCTTTTAAGGGGCTAGCAAAAGATGCAGCACAGATAAGGCTGAGGTTCAGGATATCAAGATAAGGTCCCGGTCTTGGCTGTAAACCCTCTACGTTCTTACTGGCACACACAGCCTTGCAAGAGGTGGCTTGTTGTGAAACACCAGAGATGCCATGTAGCAGCACTGCAGATGTAAAACTAGAAGACTGGAAGGGGCCTCAAGAGATAAATTTAGATCCATTTCCCTATGATAAAGGAGGATCCTTTTTCCAGACTCCACTGCCTGCCCATGTAATCTATTGTAGGACTTCGCTATGCTCATCATTATGAAGTCTTTTCAATGTATAACCTTGTCCTGGTTTGAGCAACATGGGACTAATTTATCTTGTAATGCTTGGGAAAAGTGCACTTTTAGAAGGCTCTAGTGTCTGAATTTGTGGAAATATTTACTTTATAGCCAGCTATGGTCAAGGTCTCAGTGTTTTCAAGCTAGCCAGATGCGGTGATGAGGAGGAGCAAGACCTGGACGCTTGACCCAAGCTGGTCAACAGGATTATTCCATACCATGAACATCACATTCAATATAAATTAGAAAGTTTGCAGAGTTCTCTCTTGCCCTTGATGGTAGCGATCCAGAGAACTTCTTGCCCTGGTGCTGGACCCCTGAGCCCTTCCCTTCCTCCCAAAGCCATAGCGCTCCAGTGTCCGACATTTGCTGTCCACTGCTGGGAGTGCACAGCTTCCTACAGATAGAATGGGCTGAGTGTAATCCTTGTGTATTTTATATTGCTATCGGGATCAATACTGGTTCTTTAGTAGTATTATTAATGTTAATTATTTAGTCTTATCCTATTAAATCTATTTATATTCCAACCCGCATGTTTCCTTGTTTTTTACCCTGATTCCCCTTCCTGGGTGGGGACTGGTCACTAGAGTGATAGAATAATTGTCTAAACAACAATAAATTGTTGTGGGTTTCTCAAACCATAACAAACCTTCAGTGCTGCACTTCAAGCTCGTTACAGTGTTCTTTTTAAATCAACTGCAGAATTTTTTTACTAGATCTATTAAGCGTGGGAAAATCAGTAAGGGATAAGTCTAGGCAGTTAGTGCAGATGTTTACTAACTCTCCTCTGATTGTCTTATTTGTGCACGGCTGGATGGGACCCTGTCCTTATTACAGGGGTTTACAGGACTGTGGCGTCGCTATCCAACAGGATGAGAATTTTCTGCTGCAAGTAGTTCAAAAGCCAGCTACAAAGCCATCTTCCTAGGACCACACTGCAAACAGCAGGGCTGGCCTGGGAGCAGAAGTGACATGCTAGAGACATCTCATGGCATCCTGGAGACACTCTAGGAAGCACTGAGGCACTTGGGACAGTCCTAGGATGCTGCCTTAGCTTACAAACTTCTGCAGGGCGCTTACAAGGGAGATGCTCAGAACTGGGGACAAACAGGTATTTTTAAGAGTCAGCTTCTTGATGCTCTGGACTACAGCAGCTGTCTTGCAGCTTATGGGGGTGCAGGACAGAAACCCCACAGTAGCCAGCTCTTGGCAGGAACCGTGACTGCAGCATTGACACCCATGAACCCAGCGGGACCTAATGTTTTCAACACCAACAGAATTTCTCTCTTTGTGTTCCACGAACTAAGTATCTTGTCTTTCTAGTGCTTAGTAAATGCAGTTACACTGAGCTGGGACTCACCTTCCACAAAGGTGCCTCTGCTGACAGCTAAACTACTGGACTCCGCTGTTCTGTAAACAGCCTATTTCCTCTCCCTTTCTGTTGTGAGCGGCAGGCAGTGGAATCCCAGGGCTGTTACAAGCAAGTTTATTGCACACAGTAGGTAAATATTTGTTGTACTGAGTCTCTTAGTTGTTCCTCTGTTATTTTTTCCACAATCAGATTAAAACTGGATTATGGCTTAATCTTGCTTTTATTGTTTCCACTTCACCTACGCAGTAGTGCAGTGAGACTGTTACTTAACGTTTTGCAATGCTTTCACACTCACATAGCTGAAATGACATTTCATTTGGTAGAGACCCTAATTCATGTGGAGGGAGAACAAGAGAAGGAATAGATGTCCACAAAAACCTGGCAAGATTGCAGAGCCAGCATCTCGGCTGATGAAAATGATCCCCTGGTAGAACCAGGTACATCCATAACAAACAGGTGTGGGCTCTAAACTCTAACATGCTTTAATTCTTCTGAAATCTCACACAACTATTTTATATTTGTAGAGGTACTACACAGTTGGTTTTAGAACAATAGCTAAGAACTATTATTCTGCCAGTTAAAAAGAAGTTGTATATGACAGTTTAAAAGTCAAAAAGAGACCAGGAAAGCATGGAAGAAGCAGCCTAGAAATGGATCTTCACTTTCCAAATCTTACTGCAGTAAGTGAAAAAATCTCTGCGACAAAATAATCACTGACAAAGAGCTCTGTTTCCCCAGAGGACGTCTTGACTTCTCTGAATGAGTCAGGTGTCACTTGCAAATGAGGAAAAACCTGCTGTGGTGACCAGTTCTGTGCACTTTATCACAAGCTGTAGGAATTTCCCATAATTATGCTTTGCAAGTAAATTACCATCAACATAACAAACATATCCAGACATTAAATGTGAACAGAGATATTTCTGGGATCTTTGAAGAGGGAGAAAACGTAATGCGATTAGAGTTGCTCAGAAGACAGCCATAAAAGAGCTTCCTGTTTGAAAGGCTTTTGCCCACATCTCCTACTAAGAACAATAATAAACAATAACAATAATTGGGATTTCTACAGGGCCTTTGACGCAAGGAGCTTACAGAACAAAAGGGGAATTCCTTTCTAGTTTTCCAGGGTTTGGTTTTGTTTTATGATCAGGGACTCGAGGGCAATGCTCTAACTTCAAGCTGTGACTTTTGGTGGGGGATGGTGCTGATGTTCACACCACCTGTCAGGGGTGCTGCAAAGACTGTGCCTGACGCAGACAAAATGCCCATGGTCACCCACCCACTACTATATAATCAAAATCCCTTGGCCCTGGCACAGGGAGACCCGCTTCGCTTCGTGTGCTTTTCTTTGAGGGGTAACCTGTCCCATTTGAAAGATTTGAAATAGATGGGAAGGCCAGAACATGCCCAGTCTGCCTGGAGTTAAAGGACATAAGAGTAGGACCCAGCTCCAACTCCTTCCTCCATCTCTTCCAAATTTCAAGTCTGAGCACACTCATATCGACTGTTGCCTCTGTTTAAGAGCAAATTAATTACAGGCATATTGGAAATGTGAAGAAATTAAAACCCTCTTGCTTTGTTGTATTTGTGTCCCCTGGTTTGAATTTCCTGAGAGAAAATCGGCAATTAAAACTAGATGGTTTGTGACGCAGAATTTCCTAGCGACTGTAAGTAGCAATGCTAGAGCTGAACATGGCTGTGAGAAGGCATCAACCAACCAGGCAGCCAGAAGCTTGTAAAAGAATAATTGAAAGGATTAACGAGGAGTACCATATGCTCACAATTTGGATCTGGCCACAGGCAATACAGAGTATGCAGAGATTTCTAGCACAATGCAAGGCCAGAAAAGCTCACGGGCACCGATACCTCTAGAAGCCAAGGGAATAAATCTCAAATGAAAAAGAGTAGCTACATGCAGGACATGGGCGTTACTTGATGAAGGAACTGAACAGATGAGTCCTAGAGGATTTTGCTGCATCTGTTCAAGACAGTTCTGCAAATCCAGCTGTGAGTGACTGGGGACAGATCAGGAATTGTTCCTCTGGCTCAGCTGCCATCTGCAGGCCAGTTTTTAAGCTAAAACACTGCACCTCTGTGGGTTTTGTGCTAAAACAAGGACTTCTAACTGGAGTGTTGACAATGAAGACTCCTCTCTGACGCTGTTGCAGCGGAGCAGGGAGTGCTGGGTGGCTCCGCTGTGGGCAGCGCTGCCAGGAGCCCCTGCTGGCTCAGCTTTTAGGGTCCCATGGGAGGTGGAAGGATGGTCTTGTTAAGGCAGTGCTGCTGCCTTACCACAGACTTGGTGTGTGACAGTAAGCGCCTGCCGTATCACTACACCCCGAGCACACACAAGTGGAGTCATGGGAGAGGAAACTTCTTCCAGGTCCTGCCCAGACACACCAGGGCTGTTCACAGCCTGGCCTAGAAGAGGAGATTAGAGCTGCTTCTCAGAAAGTTGTATTTTCTTTCACTTTATCGTACATCTAGAAACAACACACCTGAAGAAATAAACCAAATAAAAGACAAAGATAGGGTGTTTACTGTCAGTATGTCCTTTTACTCCGAGATAAACAGTTCAACTCTTTCCACAATATCTGAACGCCAAAGACAAAGCTGCTTTTGTGACAGAAAGTTCAGTAAAGATGTGGGACTTAACTCTTCCGCATACCGAACTCTCTTCCGTGAGCTCATAGCCGAGAACAGGACACACGGGGAAAGCCTAAACACTGACAGTACAGCAGAGGTAAAGCAACGCTTGCCTGCTATATAAGGAATAGATCTTCAGGCTTGCAATCTCAGTGAAGGGAGGAAGAGGGACTAATAAAGTACTATAAATACAGAAGTGTTTATAGGACAGGTTATGTAACACTTTGGGCTTCGTGCTGACAAACACCATGAAACGTTTTATCTTACTGCCTCTTTATATTAAAAGGCATCTGATTTGCAAGTCAGAAACCAGGCCAATATGTCATGATTTAAAACTACAAATTAGCATTCACATGAGCAAAGCGTTTGCTTTTCATTGTGTTCTCTTTGCTGTTTCTACCATACCTTTTTTCCCCCCAAATAATATGCATTTTTTTCTGTTTGCGCTGTAATGCTGAAAGCAGTAGTATTTCCACAGTTTCAGAATGCACTTGAGAGAAAAATCTAGATTCTAAAAATGCACTAATTGGAGCAATACACTAAAAGACTTAAGTACTTTTTAAAGATCAGCAGGGTAATAGATGGAATCTGTTCTTTGCAAATAAATGTCAAGTAACAAGCCTACAAGCTTAAAATAAAAGATGTGAACAGCTGCTGAACAAAGAGGCCAGAAGTTACAGTGGAATAAAATCTTAAGCCTTTTCTTAGTATTTTGTAAGGAAGACAGTCTGGGTTTGCCTGGTTAATGTGAGTAGAGGATAGTTAGATCCCCATATAATCCTGAAGTTGAAAGAAAATGCCAATGAAGTGACACTTCATCCCAACCCATCCAGAAGTGTGAATACAGTAGTTACATTGCTGTCTCGAATGGGTTTAACTGCCACGCTAAATATAAGATAACTGCATGTACATTTTGAACGTAATAAAGTTTTTGCCATTTTCTCCAGAAAGATGTGGGTTATAATAAATAGATCTGCTACCTCTAGTCTTTAAGGACAGTTTTTCTAAATAGTTTGATTTATAATTGCTCGGTCCTGTGCCGGAAAGGAAGAGAAGGCCAGCCACGTAGGAAATAGCCGACAAAAAGCCCGTGCTGTGGGAGTGCATCCCTGGAGTACATGCATGGGAGGGAGCCAGCTTTGTAGCACTGCAAGAGGTTCAGCTGGCAGCACACCAGGAACATTTTGCTCCCAACTCGGAGTGAGTATGGGAAGAGGCTGGAAAATACAGCACCTTCACAATATGTCATTTCTCATTGTAACTAAAAGCTGTCACGGCTTGAGGGAAGAATGTAGGAAAAAAGGAGCAGGAAAGAAAGCATATAGAAAATGCAGGAGGAGAAGAAAGAGTGTGAAATAGGGAAGAAAAATGTAAGGAAAAAAGGGTGATAGAGTGGGTGGACAAATTAAGAGAGCATAAATAGGAGCAAAGGAATTGGAAAGGAGAAAAAGATCAAAGACCAGGCTGTTTTTCATGGCACTAAGCTAGAAAGTGGGCCCATACGACCAGGTCTGGGCCCAGCAGGGCTGCTCTCAGGAGCAACTCTAAAACTAGTCAGATCAAATGCCTGCCTGAGGCTCGTTTTCACCCACCCATGACTTACATTAGCTTTTACTGACCACACATGTCAGTGTCTCCATACGACAAGACTGATGACACAGAACATGTCAGGGCTCAGGTCTCAGCTAGGAGGTGACACACAGCACTTCGTACCTGGGGATAGTGTGCTTTACAGATTATTTCCATTGTAAATGATACAGTCTTGTCCTTTTACAGTATTAGAACTGCTAATTCGCACTCCAACTCCCAACTGGTTTCCCTGTTTTCCACAGGACTGTGGCCTCTCCATTTTTTCAGTGGATACCTTTACCTGCACTTTCCTTTTCCTTACCATCCCTCTTCCATAGCCTGAAAAACTCACACTTAAAGGTGTAAGGTGAGATGCTCCTTGATTCCTCTTAGGAGCACAAGAACAGCTCTCTTCCCTCTCCTCCCAGCGGTGTGGGGAGCACAGCTCCCCAGTACTGTCCCAGAGCTGCTGAGCAAAGGAGGCGATGGACAGGGAAACCCAAGCTGGGGGCAGCTGAAACACCTGGCCTCAGGCTGAAATGCAGAGCTGGCCAGGCAACAAATCCATCTTCTGATTGCATTCAAGGTTTCAAAATGTGTTTTTGTTTCAATGAGGGATTAAAACAAGCCCTTTCAAACATTTCTATAAAACAGAATTGTGTTGAAACATCTGTTTTCTAGCTGAAGACATTTTTTAGTACTCTCAGTTAGGATATGACCAGGGACTCTATCCTAGATCCTTCCAATTAAATATTTTAGTATTTCCATTAAATATTTCAGGTACACCAAAATAGCATAATTTGTGCATCCATGACAAAAGTATAGTAAATGAGGGGGGAAGAGTGTTTGAAGTATTTAAGCCCACAGTCAACTGATGAGTGGGAAGAGCAGCTGCAGCCTTCAAAGGAGGAATAAAAGGGATCATGGCCAGAAGCCTTTGACCTACCTACAGTCAGTAGCAGCTATCTTGTCCCTTTGACCCCATCATTCTTCATTATCTGCCACTTGCATTTGCCATAAATTAATCTAGCATTGCCATCACAGGAGCAAGTTTGGACTGCACCTCACCTTTCCTAAATAGATCCGCTTCCTCTGTTATTAAAAAAAGAGAACTAAATAACGCAGCTGCCTTCCAAAACACAGGAACTCCCTGGCATTAGCACATCAATGCCGTTTGATGATTTCTTGAGCATGTATTTAATGGAGGCTACTTTCTACAAGGCCACAAACTACAATGCCGTTCCTCAGATTAAACATTTATTATTCTTTTGCCATTAACAGCTTCTTTTCTTCCTGATTGTAACTCTGTGAAAGACCATGAATTTTTTAACTGACCTTTTCTTAAGGTTACTGCTCAGATATGTTACAGTTGAAACAGTAAGTCACAAAAAATGCTTTCTTTTTGTCTCTACTGTGTATATACCTACAAATAAACTACCTTAGACTCCCTTAATAATGAGGAATTTGAAGAAAGATGCTATTTATTCATTGTTCATTAAAAATAATTTGGTTGATGCCTGATTAAAAGACACTTCACATGCACCTATTTCTCAGGAAGAAAGGAAATACGAAATCAATACATGTTTCAAGCTGCGTTTCACAAGGGTTAATTTAATTCTTGGCAATGAAACTGAAAATTATTTCAGATTCAAGGAAAAGCAGGGGTAGGAGAGAAGGAACCAAACTGCAGTCAATGCAACCTTTGTCTGAGGTCTTGGGGTGAGACCTAAGCTGGGTGTCTTCTGACTTGCTGAAAACATTCCACGTGGGAAAGAAATACTTGGTGTTGGGGTTCCAGCTCGCACCAAAAATATGAAAAATGGAGGCACAGTGGAGGTACAAAAATATGTTTCATGCTAAATATTTTTTCTGCTTAAGTTTCACCTCGAGAAGTAATTCGGCTTTGTAAAAACTTTTTCAAGGGGTCTGTTTAGGTACTCACTGTTAAAACCAAGACTATGAACCCGCTTATTTTTATCACTGTTTTAGCTCAAGTAAAATCAAGTAGAATCAAAAAAAAATTGTGATATTTCAGTTCTGTAAGCTACCTAATGGGATGTGACATTACAATTAGCGTTATTTTGAAATACTAAAAAAAATTGTTGCTAAGGACTAAGAATCTACTAAGTAGTGAACTGAAGACTCTTGCTTTTTCTTATTGAGGAGTCTGAACTTTAACTTTCCATGGTTGTTTTTCCTATCTCCTCAGCTGTAGAGTCCAGTAGGGATTCTGAGGATAAATGCACTGAACATTTTGTCTTCGGTATTTCCTCAGAAGCAGAGAACATAACGTTAGAGAAAGCGTTACTCACTTCTGTGATCTGTCAACTCATTCTAGCATAAGGAATAATATTAAACATTTCCCAGAGAAAAACAGATTTCAAGTCCATTAATTTGGACAAACTGTCATTGTGTCATCTTGATGTCAAATCTGGTATAGGAGCTTGGTTTCAAGCACGGTCTTTTGTGGATCCTGCTCAAAGAGTTCAAATTTGAGCTGGACAGAAAAAATCTCAAAAACCTTTTCCAATATGTAAACATTATTTTCTTTAGTCTGTTTCCAAACACTGATCCATACAGCTCTTGTTGATGCTTCACAGCCAAGCTGAGTTCACATGGTGCCGGGCAGTTCCTCCTTGCCCTCAGGAAGAGGCACGGAGCCAATGGAAAGGAGACAGGAAACCAGCAGCAAAATGAAATGCCCTGCTTTCTTTTTCCCCTCCCCTAAATGGCAAATTTCTGACACACAAATACTTTTAACTGTTACCTCTACACAGACACACTTCCTATTGCTTCACCTGGGGGTGGGGGGGAGTGTCACAGCAACAAACAGGACAAACAAGCTTCTCTACAATATGGTCTGTATTACTGAAATACTGGAGGATTTCAGAGCGCAAGAATATTACTGCGATTTTTGCAGAAAGCGCAGTTTCACTGCGAGTCCTGCTGGACACATGATGCCTTATTGGGCTCACAATGAGATAACCCAAGTGGAGGACAGAGTTTGGTCTTTGCCGTAGAATCCGAGAAGCACCAGGAAGAGTCCCTTCCCTGCCGAGGCACAGCAGACTCAACCAGATCAACCACTTTCCTCCAACACTGTCACCTGTTGGGACTGCGTGACCACCACAAGCAGGAGGCTCTCATGTGCCTCATGCAATATTGTTGGCATAGGCTGAAAAATGTTCCTTCTCAGGGGAGAGTGTAATAGTCAGAAAGAGCATAGATTGATTTTCACATCCTAGCTAAAGCTTGGAAAAATCAAAAGGGTTTTTTTTTTAAAAAAAAAGCTTTTTAATAAAATAGGGGCATCTTTACAGGTCAAATTTCTATCTACAGCCCGCTTTTAGAAAAAGATTGTTTGAGAAAGGTTAGGTTTCACATTTGCGTGCAGATGGGCACTCCCACTATGGAAAAAGGGTAAGTCAAAATTTCCAGACCTGAGTTCCTAAGCTCGTAAATTAGATGTTAGGCCCCTACACCAGATACCAAGGATTTGCAAGTAACTGCAAACAGAAGATAGTGACATCACTGAAAGGTGGGTTACTTCTCCAGGTGCCTGAGTGTGACTCCACACAAGCCTGGTGCAGACAGCAGAGAACCCAGTGCCAATGCTCCCCTGCCCCAAGCGTCCCACTCAGGACAAGACGGTGCCCTTTATTTTGGCTGTAGCAAATGATGTTCAGTGAAGCAAGCTAAAAAGAAAAGAGATAGCCTAAGAGACATCAGATTACTAACTTCTCAGATCTAGGCTCCAACCAGTTCAAAAAGCTTTTCTGCTGACAGTAGGTTGTTTTCAACGCTAAGAATGAAGTATTTATCTTTATCCTTTGAAGCCGTGCCATTCACACCAATAAATACACAAGAGTCCCGAAATGGATACTTACTAAAACAAAACGCCTGTTCAAAATTAATCTTTTTCTATTTCAAACCACATTGTACACAGAAATTCTTTGGAGCTTTTTAAAGACAAAAGCAAGAAAAATAAAGGCAAGGAAAAAAAATTAAACAATTCTGTTCTTATGCACCAAGCAGTAATGTAAAATAGAAAAGTTATGTCAAAATGAACGACTAAACGGGTATGCTTTCTGTAAATCAAGCCAATACAAATTTCATAAAACTTTCCTTGTTAGAGGTACAAACCATCTGTTAAAAGAATAACATTGTCATGCCATAATATTATCATTTGGACTGCTCCAGCTGAATGTGAAGTTGCCTATTGCATTGAAACAACAATATCGGGTATCACAAAAATGTGTCTAGACTCAGGACAGCACACTCCCTGAAGGCTGCCTGACACTGGGAACTGAAGTCTTAATTATGGAGGTACTGCTGAGATATTGTTTTCTTCCAAGCATTAGGTTACTGGTGCATTGAAGTTATTAAAGAGCCATCTGTAAAAGTTAATATCAATTTACTACCGTTTCCTAACACATAAAATAATTAATCCTTGCACACTCTGCTTACATTTGGGAATTCAACTTTTTCATTCAGGTTTTTACATGACATTTAGGAATGGGTTAGCCATTGCAATAATTCCTTATGGGTGTCCTCGCTTTTTACTTGATAACTTCTAAATAGCCATGTATAAAAATAGTGAAGATTATGTATGATAAGATCAAGATCAACAAACAAATCAAGACTTTAATAAATTCCTACAATACTTTTATTGTCAAATTTCATAGTCAACAAATTTGTGAGCATCTGGCAGCTGCACAAATGGCAAATCATGACACAAAGCCTTAAGCTGGTACCACATGAAGCTGATACTTCAGGGTATGATCAAGGTCACAGTGGTTATTTATCAAATATGTAACTAGTTATTTTCTGTCACATTTATATATATGGATCATTAAGATAAAGGAAGTGAAAGCTGAGGTTATGGTTGAGCATAAGAGGTAGAACATTTACAGGAACCACTCTCTACCCACTTTCAAATTCCCAGAGAGGTCACACAGGTCTTTACCTTGTGACAAAAACTACCGACTCTATTATATTTATTTTGTAAAATTCACATTTACGAAGTTACCCCTGTTCAGATTGCTGACAGACACACAGTGTTATTTTATTACCAGAATGAATGGTGTCTGTGTTCACCTGATGGACTCAATCTTGTTTCAGAACTACAGTGACTTAGGGCCACGTTTTGAGAACAGCCTGGTATCCAACAACTTTCATTAAAGCACTTAAACAAAAGCATTTTATGTGTTTCACGTAAACACCATAGCTACTCACGTTTAGAAATAACTTGAAAAAGGCCCCACCTTGAATTCCACTCCCATCAATTCATTATCCAGTCATGAAAAGAAGAACACATCTAGAGATTTCCCACAACTCATCCTGAAGTTTTCTCCTCCTGTCTGCTGCTGTCATTCCCCATTTATGCAAGGACAGAAGCACTGTTCTTCTGTACCTTAAGGCATTTAGTCATGTATCAAAGCCTTTTTTTTTTTTTTTTTAACCAAGAGAACTCCTGAAAGATATTGCCATGGGAATCAAAGTAGGGCAGCAGATAACTTGAAGTTGTATCGTAATGAAAAGATGTTCCAAGGCCACTATGCATAAGCTTGAAATTAAAAGGTACACTAAAATTTTTCATGAAGAGCTGCAGATGATCCATTACCTCATTAGAGCCTAAAGCACTTGCACATATTTGAGTTCCGGGTAGCTGACGTTGTTGCATTCATTTCATTTTCAAACTTTTTCTAATTATTCAAAATGCTTTTCTAAGCTCCATAATTTCTGAAACAATTATATATATATATAGGTATTATCAACTAATATACTCTTTTAAAAGGAGAGGAGGGGAAAAAATGTCCAAGTATGAAATTAATTCACAACTGAGCTTAAAAAGCTGTTAAACTGTTGTAAGGAATACAGTGCAAGAGTAGTTTACTGTATGTACTGGGGTCTAAAGATCAGTATTTCACATACATACATGCAGAGCACTACACATATTGTAAACTATCCACTTCCACAGAGTGGTGTTTGCCAGGAACATAAGGAAAGGTGAATTCCTACTAGGTTTGGGCAGGCAGCAATTACAGAACAGATTTAACACAAGCAGTTTGAGAACAACAAGCTTGTAGGGTTTTTATAATTTCATTTTCAGCTGCTTCTAAAACATGTTGTCAGCTGCCTGGGTTGTTGTGTTTTATTATGACTTTCTGATATACCCCTTCAAGAGGAACGCATTACTTTTTAAAAAAACAAAAATGCAGTGACATGCCAGCTCCTTCCCGCAAGAGAAGACTGCAGCACGAACAGGAGAGCAAGCTATGAAAAATACATTGGAATTCAGCTGTTTTGTTATGCAAGGTTGTATGAACAAAGAACTAGCGATCACGTATCAGCTGCAGATCTGCAACACAAACAAAAAGACAAGCACTAAAGGAAAGGTCCCTGTATTTATTAGCTTTGCTTTTAGGTCTCCCTCACACCAAAACCACCCTTAAAACCAGGCTTAGCAGCTCATGTGATAATTCCTGCCCCCCATTTTCTCTACAGCAAACTACCAGTCACACTGGTTTTTACATGCAGTTCTCCCACAGGAGGACAATTTGCCATGGCTGGAAAGGTAAATGATGAAGTTGCTCAGCTACGGCCTGAAAAATTGCACTTAGAACTGAAGACCTTTGACATTAGGAAGACCCTCCTTCTGACATTTGAGCACAGGCAGTTGATTCAAATTTTCTTTTTCACTGTCTTAAACTATTTGTTCCCTGTCAGAGTGCAGTGCCTCGAGGGGCTCACTTGGACAAATGGGAAGAATCATTGGGACCCAGCTTTCAGAGAACAAGAGCCACCAGAGACAGATTAAAGAAGCTGGGCTCAAGTACCCAACTCAATCCCCAAGCTATCATCATTATTGACCCCAAAAGGCAACTAAATTATTTTCTGTGTCACCTTTATAAACCAGGACTTCTGCGATACCTAAACCAACTGGAAGAGCATACATTCTTCACCCCAAATTTTTAAACAGATAAATAGATACCATCCAAACTCTTGACACAGAATAACACAAAATTTAATAGCAACTACATGACCAGAGACATAATAGTGAGAATAAAATGAAGAATAGTTTATTATTGCCTTCAATTTGAATTATTATTCAAACAATGTTCCAACATTTCTGTAGTTGTTTTCTCTGTATATAAATGAAAGAGCATACATGTCATAGCTATTCAGACCTCCTGGTTATCAAGCAAGAGAAGGAAGAACAAAACTCAGGTCTATAATGAACGTTATTTTAGAAAAAGTGTTTCCCCAGCGATTCTAAGGAAATATAAAGGCTGAGGATAATTGATGCCCTCAAGCACAGGTGAATCTCTATGAACATGAAGGTAAATATAATCTCAAAGGCAAGTGGACAGTAGGCACTAATCCTGCCCTGTCCACATTTGTTTGATCACAGCAGTGTGGAGAGCTACACCAGAAATGCCAGAAGCCTACCTTTCTCTGCACTGCTGATGCAGTTTTCATACACTCCATGGAAATCTCAGTAATGGGACTCCCTCCTGCCCTCATTCCTTCATCCATCCCCATGGCCCCTCCAGAGTGGGCACTGTTCCACAAAGCTACTGCCATGGCTATATTGGTATTTTAGTCCATCACAAAAGCTCAAGAAGCTTTCACTTTGCTTTCATATGTTCCCTTGCACATTTTCTTTGTAGACTAAATTACATGACAATTTATAATGTAAACTGATGCAGAAAAACCTCATTATCTGAAGTGTGTTGGGAGCCAATATAAATATCAAAGCCTAGAAGCTGTTGAAGTGTTTGTGATATCTTATTAGTCCTTTAGTAAGGTCTCCTAGAAAAAGCCTGATAATCAGACCCACACACCGCAATACAAAGGGGTCATATAAAAGTCACAGTGAGGGACTTCGACATCAATTAATTTGCTTGCTAATT
The DNA here is from genome assembly GCA_008921705.1 of Burhinus oedicnemus. Taxonomy (NCBI): domain Eukaryota; kingdom Metazoa; phylum Chordata; class Aves; order Charadriiformes; family Burhinidae; genus Burhinus; species Burhinus oedicnemus. The sequence continues at coordinate 2,829,158 of VFFE01007182.1, forward strand.
TACAATAAAATTAACTACTGGAAGCAAGAAAAGGACACATCACAGACTGGTATATTACATGTACTATGGTGAAATCTGTTGTTCACCATCATTTGAAGTGATGGGACTAAGACCTCCTAGAGGGACACGTGATTTAAGATACACACGACAAAGCAAAAGACAATTTATCCTTCAGAAGTACCTTTCTAAGCCAAGGAGCGTTCTGCTACAGGGGTCAGGTTTTGAAGAAAGGGTGGTAAGCTCAGACAAGGGACAATCATCCCAGACCCTCCAAAAACAGCGTACTGGACCTTTACCACAAACCTCTTGTGATTTCTCTCCAAATGTCAGAGCCAGCACAGAGTTACACCCAGATACTGAAGTGTAAATGCCTGCCATGTTTCCACAGCATGTCCTTCATTCTCTTAACCTGCGGACAAGACAGTACAGAGGACAGGTCCCTGAAAAGTGAGACCTGCCTTTTGCTACTTCACCATCTGTTAGTGGGATGAAACCGTAACTTGATAAGCTTACAAATAGTGGCCATCTGCAATTCAAGCCTGGCAGCACTACGAATGCATTAGCAAAGGTGTCTATTTGCAATTCAAACATCTTTTCAAAGCTTTTTTTTTCCTAGAAATTGACTATGAGGGATTTATTTGCTGTTTCACTTTTCCTTTATTAGAAAGGTATCTCTGATCAAAAATGGGGAACAAAAATACTTTCTTCTGAAGCTTAGACTCAATATAACAACTTATTCTGTTGAACCTGAAAGTATCTTGTGTCAGAAATCGGGACGTGAAAGTGAGAAATTTTTTGTTGGAGCTACAGTGGGAAAACAGCATTAGTTTTTTCATTCTTTCTTCTACTATATTGTGCTTCTGATTAGCTTTTAGTGTTGAAAATTAACTTAATTTGAACATATACATTGCCTTCCTGCTACAGGGAATTACCCCATGTAGAGTCATACAGATTGTAGAAGTGTATTTTTTTTGGAAGCAGTAAATCCAGATCAAGAAGGACAGCAGAGATTGGTTAACTTTAGATTTGAACTTTGAAAAGTAGGATTTGAGGTTGGTGGGTTTTGGGTTTTTTTTATTTAGTTGGTTTGGGTTTGTTGTGGTTTGGTTTTTTTTGTTTACAAGGACAGAGATGAGAGCAAGTGAATATTCTTTTTCTCTGCCATTGTCATAGCCAATCTAAAACAAACATGAGAAAAAGAGTCCCTAAAGTGGCTACTGCATTATGGATTTCTACCATGACCGCTCTGGCGCACCAGGGAGCAGCAGCAGCACAGAAAAAGGAGGCCGTAACGCACCACTCTGCCAGGGGGCAGCTTCCTCAGTGCCAGTTTTCTGCAGCAAAGAACTGCCTTGGTAGTGTCTCAGCTCACCAGCTTGCTGACACTCAAAAAAAAAAAAATACCAGAGGAAGCAACAAAATTCCTCCGTGGTATCTTCAGATAATACCTCTTTTGATTAATACCTCCTTTATTTCCAGTGGCAAAATCCTAGTGAAACATGCCTGACACTTGACTGGGAACATAATCCACTGGCCAAGTCTCTCCCCTCATCCTTTTACAGATCTGCTGGAGAGCTTTAGGTCACGGCAATACCTGGTGGTCTCAGGTGAATAATGCCCTAGTCCAGTACCTGGTTTGACAGGCAAAAGAAACAAGTCCTTAAAGAAGTCCTGGCAGAAGACCTGGTTAAGAAATTAGGCGTCACATGGCAAGCAAAGTAGAAACTTGTTAAATAAAACCCAGTGCATAGTAATCATTGGCATTAATCAGTGACTTCAACAAGGAAAGAAAATATTTTAAGAAACGGACAAAACAGTTATGGGTAGAGTAATGCATAAAGACAGCATTCAGTGATAAAGCAGAAAGAGAGAAACATGCTTTTTTATTATATATTCACATGAGAAGCGCCTCCTTTGGTAAGGATACCCACATTAATTGCTGTTACAGGGGGGTGGAAATAGAGAGCTTTGAGCTCGTTACACCAAGCACATTTTGCAATAGCCTTAGCTCAGTGGTTTTTATGGACACTGCATGCTCCCCTCTCATCTCAAGCCATCTGAAATTTGCAGACAATTGAAGGCTGGGAGAATGGAGGGAACAACACTGCTCTTACATGTTTAGTTGATGGAATGAGTAGAACTGAAGACGAATACTGATTTTTTTTTGGTTTTGTTTTGGGTTGTTTTTTTTGTTTTTTTAGGCATGTGCCTATTTATCTGAGCCCTAAAGAAACATCAGGGAGGAACTTTTGGTTAGAAAAATAGGCTAGAAGTCAGGAAGTTTTTCAGTCTGCAGTAGATGCAGGAACAAATTTGATGAAATTACTCTTGTCGAATATTACATAGGATAACTTTAATTTTGTCAGCTGCTTATATTATAAGCAGCTCACCTAAGGATTGTCTTTTGGTATGTATAATGTCTCACAAAATGAAGCTTCTCTCTTTCCCCCAGTTATGGTTGTATCCCCTAGTATTTACGTCAAGGCTAGTAATATCGTCTAGATTAAACTGGAAATAAGATGAGAGTCTTTTCTAAGAAAAGATGCAAGCCCATCACTCCAAATTATAAACAGTCTTCTAATTAAGGAAAACATTCCCTTATGAGTAGATTATTGCATGTGATCTTACAATTGCATTTCCTACGCTTTTCAGAAGCATTTGCTACTTGTTACCACCATCTATGGTAACATACCACTGATCTAATTCAGCACGACAATACACTTATTTCCCTGTAAATATACCAATGAATCCTCTACATTTTCATTACGCAGGTGTGTAAGAATAACTTTGGTTTTTGTGTTTTTGGTTTGTGTGGGGTTTTTTTTTTCTTTTTCTCCAGAAGGTTCATTGCAGTTCATATACCTTAAGCAACACACTAATTTTACCATGACAGGTAAGGATTGTACTCCCTTGGTACCAGGGAGTACACGGAGCCAGGCTTGTTCCTGCTCTGCAGAGTCGTGCTGACTGATCAGCATTAGGTGACTTCAGCAAGTCTCAGAGGTTTTACTAAATTTCAAATATATTCCTATTTCCTTGGCCAAGGGATTAGCTCATTCTCTGGAGGTTTCCAATTTTAGATGGTTCTGCAACACTTCTAAAATATTCTCCAAGAAAAGCAGGGCTGTCACTCAGAGGAAAGTTTCGAGGTGCGTGGAACACCACTGAGCTGAGGAACGTCTGTGTTTCCATGTAGCCAACAGCATGCCACAGTATGGCAAGCATTTCATATTGGAGTAAAGTTTAGCTACCTTCATTCCACTAAGGTAATGAGCTGCAGTTACCTCAAACAACCTTGAATGTTTTACTGCCATAGTAGTCTTTTCAGTAAATCAAGCCAATCTTTATGGGCTGCTATCTGCACACCTGTTATGGGCTAGAAGCAGCTTTCCTCATCAGTCATGTAACTGAAAAATGCAAGTGTGAGAACATGTCAAAGACTTCCAGCATTTTCTGTTGCTAACTAAAGGAAGTCTCTTCTGACGAAGTCATTGAGTTGTAGGGGAAGATTCTTATGACAATTCTCAGTCAGTTAATCAGGTCTAAGAGTTCCAGTTTTCACAGGTAACCTAAAGAGGTTATCCAAATTTTACTTTATACACACATGTGCAGGCACACACACACACAAAGTTTGAGCATTTGAGTGCACAAACTCCGATGTAGAAAGGAAAAAGAATGACAAACAGGTTCACCTTTTGGTTATTTAGACCTCTGCACTGCCCAAAATCTTTGGTCCTCCTAGGGAAGAGTGAAACAATACCTCAGCATTAGTCCACAAAAACATAATTTAAAATTGCAGCCAAAACATAGAATGAAATAAACCCACAATGAAAGAGCGATTAGAAGTTTGCTGATCTACTTTCAAACACACAACATGCTTCTGCTTCCCTTCTTCAGGGATCAGAAGTACCAAAATAGAGCGAGAGGCACTTCTTCCACTATTCCTTTCCTGGCTGAAACCAGGAAACCCTGGAAGTCTCACAGGAAAGACCTTTTCCAACAGCAGACCTTTAGGTATGCTTGAAGCAAGTGGACAGTTTTGGGTAATTATCTGTCCCTTGACCAGATTTCCCTACCTATTCATTGAACTACACTATTTGTTTCTGATCACTGATTAATATGTACAGTTTATTTTGGCCTTCATCTACGTGAGCGTTTCTTCCATTTTCTCGAAACTTCTCAGAAAGCACAACGTTCAGAAATGCTTAAGAAACCGAGGAGCCTGAGACTCCTGAAAGTGGGACCTAGGTCTTTGATAATTGATTTTTTTTTTTTTTATGAAAAGCCTAGGCACTCAGATTAGCTTTTGAAGATTTTTAGCTCTTCTGCATGCAGATCAGTGCCTAGTGTAGTTTTCAGAAAATAGCTAGGGAACTGAACTCCTTCAGAAATGTTTTTCTTACTGGCTAATTTGTTCTGAAGTCATAAGGAAATCTTCTGGAAAGTTATTTATATCAATAGCTATCACACCACTGAAGTCATCTGATCTAATCATCCCCAGAGAGTTGCAACAATGGGAATTATAAATAGCAAAAATATCCTGGATATTGCCTCCACTATTTTAAAAACACTGGTCGTACAGGCTAGTAACTAAGAAGTCTCAAGGACGTGATCCCTCAAGTTTGAATGTCAGAATACGTGCACATTTGTCATTGCCAAGTGGTGTTCCCAAGGGTCAGATGCTTTTTCTAAGGAAAAACCTTTGAATGCAACAAAGGTGTCATGACAGTCCATATATTCTCTGCTTGGCTGCTAGTTTCTCCCTCATCATCATATAGGTAGGAGCAGCTAAAGGGATAACTGTAACTGTGTTGATAGATGGCCTGGAAATGCAATAGATGAGACAAGCTAACAAAACCCACTATCCTGGCTTCTGAATAAAAGGGAGATTGCGTTCAATTAGTTGTTTATTCTGAGTCCATTTGCAGATGAATGAAATTTTGCCATCATCTTCATTGCAAATTAAGGGTGTCCAGAAGACTTCTCCAATGTCTCTGTGTTTGTTTTATAACTTAGTTCCCCGTTGAGTTCAAATCCAAAGTGCTTTAGATAGTAGAGTATGCATTATTTCAGTAATATACAAGCATGTTTTTAATTCTTTGGGGAAATTACACACTTGCCCTCTCTGATGGTTACTGCCTGAGAAAAGCCAGGATATCTTAGTCCCTTTTCACTCTTTAGGTTTTACAGTCTTCAGCAGTTCCTCCAAAGCCAGCTCAAAGCAACCAAAAAGATCTCCCTACACGTAGTTCCTCATTTATTTCTAATAAATAAATAATAAATAAATTTATTTCTAAATTATTTCTAATGCTGAAAAAGAGAGGAGTGGCTTGTCAGATGACAGCAAGCTAGACCTAACTCCATAACGTGTTAAAAAATAATTACCAACGTCACTTCTGAGGGTATGAACAAAGTCATTTTACATGAAACTAAGAAAGCATGCAACACAGCCTAGAATGAGAGCAAATATTTTGCAGCACTTGCAAAACATGACCACTATTCTGTAATGGATGGGAGTTTTTGTTTAGTGAAACAGAAGGAAATTTTTTAATAGTTTAATAACTGCCAGACAAATTGACTGCATGCTAGGAAGCATCCTGGAAAAAGTTAAGCAAAATTAACAACTTTAAAAGTGTTGATTACACTTTCCAGAATTTCTTTTCTGTATCTTTAAAAAAATATATATGTATGATCTACAAACATTCTTTTCCTATCTCCAACAGCATCCAGGTAGCTAATAAATAAATGCTACACACGCTATATTCAATTCCACCACTGGAATCCAGTTATGAAGTCCTGTAGCATCCAGTTCTGTTCAAGGATCTTATCTGTCTGCCAAGGTATCTTTTGTTAGAAAAAAACAGAATGGACATATCTTGACCCTTCCCTTGAGTCTTTCTGTGCCTTGTACAAGGTGAGCACATTGTGATACCAACAGTTCAGTCTGACTAATTATTTCATTACATACTTTAGTTTTCAAATATGTCAAACTTCAACCAGCCAGGTTAAAATTGCTTCTTCTGGGCCTCTGGATTTATTTATTTTTTTTTTTAAGTTTGATAGAAAATAGTTCAGCCATTTTTGGAACAAACTTAGTGAAGGATGGTTTTGCCAACATTCATATTTTTCATCTGTTTTCTGAAGAGCCATAATGATTTATAAGAGGAGCTTGAAATCTGGCAGTGAGACAACCCTCAAGATAGAATGGTATCTTTTTTTGTCCCCAGGAAAATTCATTCTTAATCAGCTGGGTTAAGAGTTACAGAAAAATCCCAGTTGGTATTTACAAAACAGAAACTTGTACATTTTGATTTTCTGAATGTTTCAACAGGAACATGCAAGCCCTGAGCCTCTTGTCCTGACCAGGTACTACAGATCTGAAGGTACAGCTCAGGACAGCTTTATCTTGAACAGAGCTCTGTTGTTTTCTTACAGCAAAACCATGACATCAACAGAAAAAAAGTGTAACAGAAAAGTTAATAAGAAAGAAAAAGCTAATTAGAAATTACTTAGGTATTAAACACTCAACACTATTTATACACTGTAAGACAGCATTAGAGCCTTTTAAGCTCAGCCTGTATAATAATTTCCTTAGAATTTAAGGGCTGCTTCTTCAGTTGTTGAAACTCAGCTCTATTAATATCAGTGGAGTTACATTAGTTTGCCCTGACTAATAGTCTTTAGTTAAGCAGCCAAGCAAATAAAATCACTTTGGCTGTGCTTTTATAGTCATTCCTAAATATCATCTGAAAGGCTCCTTCAGTGCAATAAAAACCCCAAGCACAGCACCCCGATGCAGGTCACAGCCCTGAACTGGCTGCACATTCCAAATTGCAGGTCAATAGGAGTTTCACAAGGGTACCCTAGGTCACTCCTTCCTCACAGCGACTTCAGAGGGAGGGGAAAGAGGGTTTGAAAAAACATTCCAGATTTCAGCAGAGTTTTTCTAGCTGTGCAGACACAGAAGTCACTGAAATGTCCGGAGGGACAGCCTTAGCAAGCCTGTGACCTTCTATGACAAACTGGACCATGGCATTTCAGAAGGGATTTGGTCAGGATTGTTAACCACGTGCCAAAAAGAGAACTGCTTCTTGGATTTTTTCAATCGAGTAGCACTATATTTGGACTGGAAACAGCCTGTGGATGAGCAGGAATAACCATTAGAAGGCAAGTGAAAAGTTTCAAGCAGATACTACAGTCAAGGAAGAAACAACTTGAACGTATCTGGGCAAGTTTCCATACTGACTCAAGCAACACTTTTTCCCATGACATCAGATTCAAAACAAACAATATATTATAGTCCATATGTTGATTAAAGAAAACCCAAGCAGTGCAGAGGCATGCACCAGCCTACCGAACACCGACTGAACAAAAGCTGGATTGCTTGCAAGCCATGGAAGTTAATCAAACAAATAAAAAGCCCAAAGTTTTCAGGATAAGGAGCCTGGGTAAGACTTCTCAGCAAGATGAGGTTGTGAATACTGAGGTAAGATTGAAAGCAAACTGCCTAGATAGAAGTTATACAGTCTAACTAGATGACAAGTACAATAAGGGAGCAGTGCTTTGTATATACAGCAGTCATAAGGTTCAGAAAACTGTAAGTTTGGTTGTGGATAACGTGCTTAAAGAACCTGAAGTTCTCTACCTACCTGAAGTTGTAAGGCTTTTGCATGAGAAATTTGGACTACAGAATGGTTTGTGGTCAGTGTTCAGAAGATCTTTTGGCAGATTAAACACGTTCCTAGTAAGATGATGCTGAGGATAAACATGGAAGAGAAATATATAAATGCCGTTTTCACAAGAATAATGCTGCTTTCTTAGAACTGGCTGTATTTTGAGGGAAGAAAGCTAGAATGCAGCCCTCACAAGATGCCAACACAATTTATCAAGAACAGTTAGTAAATCACATCATTCAGCAACTTAAAATGACATGGTACATTTTAAAATTCAAAACAAAACCAAAACCATGTTCTACAGGAGAAAGAGGTACTTGCTAAGCATAGCACATTGATGCTGTTTACAAAAGAATTGGGAATTGCACTCTTACTTTAACATGGCCTAATAACAGTAATGCTTACTGCATACAGCTGAAGGCACCGAGATATTTTATCAGACCTTGAATTATCTGTTCCATTGATCCTGTGTAATAAGAATCAGGAGGCCACCATTGTTCTTCCTCACAGAATTTAATAAGTCAAAATTAGAAAGCAGCCCTGTCAAATGAGGACAAATTTGACATGGACGATGAAATAGGCAGGTTGCTAAATTTCAATTGTGTTTTAACAAAATGATCTAAGCTCATAGGATTAACAGCTACAGCAAATCATGTAATAAAATGTTGTATTATTGTCACTGTAAGGTTAAAGTGGAAGAACCTAGGTTTATAGAGGTATTAAGGGAAAATAACATTTCTTTTGCTTGTACATTACTGAACACATTCACAAGAAACGATAAATACCTTGTTCATTAGCCAGACTTCTGAAAACTCAATTCACTTACAGATGTTTTTTTTCTGTTTTAAATGATGGATATACTTAAAGCTGTGGTTTTCCAGTTTTATACCTCCATCTTCATTCCCTTATACTGTTTCCAAATGCTTCAGTCCAGGAATGACTTTTGTTAGTGTCAAACTACGCAGTGAAAGTCTCAGCTAAAAGAAATAACTATGTAAACAAATTTGGCAACCATAATTCTTTGCCATTCAGTTTGGATCTCTGCAGCCATTTCCTTCGAGATAGGTTCTTGTCTATAAAGATATTTGGATAAGAGCAGTCTTAATTAATCAAGAGGCATAGAAATGTGCTGCTTCCAAGCAGCAGCAACCTCCTGAGACAGCCGCAACAGCAAGCTGTTATCTGTCAAGAAGATCCTAAAGATCCTTAGTATTAATGATTACCTCCCACATCTCTATGTACTTTATTGTACATTTGCCAGTTATTTGGCACACACAGTGTTTTGAAAGTTCAATATTACTGCCAATTGAAGTGTGTTAACATCTGCGTATTGCTCTTGCGCTGATCTTCAGTGCCTAATTCCTAAGAGAAAACTTAACAGCTTTTTTCACGTCTCCCAAGTCGGCTTTGCAGGAAGTAATGGCGACATGTTGGCCAAATTTGTTGCATAAAGATCACAAGGGTTTTGAGGAGGAAGAATTTCACATCCTTACAAGATTAGCTGGATTTTAAGTACAGTCTCTAGGTCCAATCTGAAACCACAGGTATAGAAATTAAGTACCTGCCATCATTCCATACTCACATGGAAGTTACACAGGGTATAGTGCACATGAATGCTTCTTTACAACTCTAAAACTAAGTAATAACACTGGGTGTTTAATAGCTTACCTTAAGATACAGTTAACAGTAATTTGGCTTTGACTCATCAGTTTAAAAGTCTATCCCATAGGTTCAAGAAATTCTAGAAAAGAAAAAAAATTAGAGTAGGTCTGGTAGTCTTAACTAATCCTTATGAAGTCATTAATGTTAAGCTGAGGAAAGCAAATATGGGTAGTCTGACAACTATCAGGCATGTTAGTTATCTTTCAGCCCTTGCTCTTGATTTTAAGTTGAGGCTGTACATTCCCTGCAGTGTGCAGAAGGAAGAAGGGAGTGCAGCGAGGTCCGACTGGGAAGAAACATTCAGAACCTGATGACAGGCTCTTGTGTGTAAGACTAAGTCGTTATTTATGCTTTCAACAGTGCTACACTTCTTGTCTTCGGAGCCTAATTCCTAACACGCAGGCAAAGGGTACATAGGTAGAGACAGACCTCGTGCAGTATAAGATTGCACTTACCGCATAGCAGTGAGTAGCATTGTATCTGTTCCATGGAAAAAAACCTACCTTTACAGAATAACACATAATTAAATAACTAGGATCTCGATTAGGCTCAATGTAAAGCACTGATGTCACTATTGCAAACACTTTGTAGGCGCTTTTTCTATATTCATATTTTAAACTCAGGCAAGTAACATCGAATTGTTTCAATCATAGCAAGACTTTTTTCATGATTAACTTAATGAGCACAAATTACCCCAGCGTCTATTTCATCGGGTGCATGTAAGACAACATCTCTGCAACTTTGTTTTGCTTTTAGTAGTCATGCCACCAGCAATTACAAACACTTCAGCTACACAGATCATAGTTTCCACATTTTACCTAACTGTTCTGTGAAACTTAGTGTAACATGCCAGCATTTTCTTTAATAGAAAAACCAGATATTTTCACGTCTCTTAGTATATTCTATACACATAATTGCTTTTAAGATAATACTTATTTTAGTATATAAAAAGCAATTGAATGGCATAATAGACTATCATGAAGTACTGGACAAAAAAATGTTCTGCTGGACTGAACCAGCTGTCGAACATGTCTTTTCAAAAATCTTGAAAACCATGTTAACTGCTACATCTTAGTTTTCGTGCACCTCAGCAGTTCTTCGTTCTGGCTGGAAGTGTAAACTATGAAATGACTGTTCTTGCAGTATTCAGAGTTTGACCATAGCCAAGAAGTCCTGGAACTGTAATAGTGTATTCTTTGGGGTATATTCAATGTTAAACTAAATCTCCAAATGTTTCTTGGCTCACCCACCATTAACTGGACCTTGAACTTACCATTTGTATTCCATGGTGGGGGGCTAGCGCTGCCATCTGTTTTGACAAATGTTTTCCATTGCCTCTGCATAGCTGACAGAACATGAGGCATATTAGGAGAAGGTTAAATTCTCTTTCTGAACCACCAAGAATTCCTTGAGTCCTCGGAAATCTCATCAGAACATAGTTAAGCGGCTAATTATAAATCTGTTTGTAAAGGATTTTAGCTTGTCATGAGCTGCAGGTCTTAAAATCTTTCTAGATCCTTATCACTTGTTCTCTGAGCATCTGCCTACTCTTCATTGCTTCAGGTCAAAACCCTTTACTAAGTGGAAAATCATAGCTGGAGCCATTCTGGAAAAAAAAAGTCAGTATCACTTCTACTTTTGTCTTCTGCACTTTGTTTTAAATACAGAGCACAAACCAGTTATAACTCTGCATATTAAAGAACAGCAGTTGTGCAAAGTCAGCTTTTTATTAAAACCAGCAATCCATAAACAGACTTTTAAGAACAGGGCTTTATCTTTCTTACCACGAAGCCAAAGAAAGACTGTCTGTTTCGAGTTGTTAGTTTCAGGTGCAACTTTAATAACTTTGGCACAACAGCAGGAAAGTGACATCTCTGAACTGTAATATTCAGTGCCAATGAGCTCTTCTTTAGCCTGCAAGAGATTGTGATAATCAGATGTATTTTTAATAGTAGCTTCATAGCACAAGAGCATTAAAAGCATGTGCTTCTTAAAAGTTAAGCATATGCAGCAGCTTCATTTCAGTGTAACTTCATAGAGTGGCTGAGGTTGGAAGGAACTTCTGCAGGTCATCTGGTCCAACCTCCCTGCTCAAGTAGGGCCACCTAAAGCCAGTTGCCCAGGACCACGTCCAGTTGGCTTCTGAATATCTCCAAGGACAGAGACTCCACAACCTCTCTGGGCAACCTCTGCCAGTACTTGGTCATCCTCTCAGTAAAAAAAGTGTTTCTGATGTTCACAGGGCACCTCCTGTGTTCCAGTTTGTTTCAGTTGTGGTCATATTATACATGCAGCCCTGTATCACAGTGTGTATATACCAGAAGTCTGTGTGAAGCATCTGGAGAGATTCCCAGCCTTAACCTGGCAATCACTTACCCTGCCAGGGCACAATAGAAAGGTTTTGATCTTTCCAGATGCATCAGTTGCTCCTGTGCCATCCTATGCTCTATGAAGAATTTTAATAGTTTCCAGATGTTGGCTCACAGGGTACTGACACAACTCTTGTACAATTAATAGTATCATAAAACAATATTATGAGAAGGGCCAGAAACACAGAAGAATTTTACAGCATTTGGAAACCTTAGCTGACAAGAAGAACAAAATACGATGCTGCTTGTAACACCGTACTCGTTCAGCATTACTGCCTAGAAGCCAGCAAGGCTTGCGTACTACTTCTGTGAAGCCTTTTAGATCAACAAACAAGCAAATTGGTTCTCACATTATTAGTTTTCTCGCATGTGAGGAAGACAAAAGGGTACATAGGCTTTGGGTAACTGCAAAACTACTTCTATGCATAGAGGTTACTGGACTACTTCTTTAAATGCCATTTGGCTATGGTGTGGCAGCTAGATGAGGTATTAGCTCCATGAATTTAAGTAAATCTGGGCATTGTTTATAGTTTTATTATCATCTAGTGCCACTTTCCTCCAGAAGCACTTTTTCTGAAATTCTTCTACAAGTGTAATGACCTTTGTCCAGATCAGACTTGTACTGCAGCACCGTAATTGCATGATTGAAGCATCCCTTTTGAAAGAAAATAATTTTGAATTTACTATGTAATTTCTAACATTAGTTATTATTTCTGAAATGCTATGTAATTACTTAAGTAATATCATGATTATTAGTAAGTAAATCTTGTCAAAAATGATAAAATCATTTAATATAAAACACTGAAACTTCATTTTCTCTTTCACTGTACTTAAACAGATCAATTTCCTTTCTGAAACACAATTCTTCATATTTGCCCTTCCTATTTGTCTTCACTTACAAAACACACTGAGAGAAGAGAAAAAGTATATAAGAAAACTAAAAAACTGATCAAACTCGTTTTTCAGTTATCAGATTAAATGATAAATCTTTCTTTACAGAAATGAAAGACAGGCAAGAGTACAGGTATAACCTAGAATTTTAAAAACACGCCAACATTAGTATTTTAAGACTTGAAAAAGACCTAAAGAGGATTAATTCAAGCTTCTCCTAGCATATCTGAAAGATATTAGACCCTAGAAAGCTTGCCATTTTTCAGAGATATTGTTTTAAATATAAAGACAAATGTAGAAAGGAATTCTGCACACACCCCGTTTAGAAACGATTCCTTCATCTGTGAAAGCAGAGACAACAGCTCGGTTCATATAAATTACAATAAAAGCAGCCAGATGATTTGTGGGTTTATCTTGTATTTAAAAAGGTGACCATGTAACAACCAGTAAACACACATCAAGAGAAGAGGAGGGAAGCCCAGTGATATTAAGCATAAAGCATTTAAAGGGCAAAACTAAGAAGAAATATTATTTGATCTGGTTCAGTCCATCTGACATTTTTATATCCACATTTAACTAACAGGTCATTAATATCTGTGCAAATGTAAGCAAGGGAATTTTGAGCCGAGATGTCTTGTTCAAAGTAATAAAACCTTTATTCGCACTCAGCTTGTACATCAAACATTTCATAACTTGGCAGCCCTGAACAAACACTCAGAGCGCCCCCAGTCCAACTGTGCAGAACAGAATCGGTCAGCGTCTGTTCACAAAAGTCTTGCACCACTCTAAAAAAACCAACACCAACCAACAGTTACCATTTAAGTTTTTTTCCTGAGAAACCTGGCTACATATGGGGGGGTGGAGGTGGAAACCAGGTAGCAAGCTGTGCGTAATAGGGGCTTTTAGTCTTCCCTTTTTGCCTTCTAAGTAGAAGAGATTCCTCGCAAGTGCAGTTCTTTTGCAGATTATAACTTCCTAAAGAGCCACAAGAGGATTTACACATCCAAGTTCTCAGAGTTCAGTCCTGTCCTATTCTGAAACATTCTTGAATGCTAAGATCAGCAGATAGCAAGAATGCATGTCAAAAGACATGCGTTTTCATTCAGAAGATACCAGATATCACTTTTCCAAGTTAGCTATTTTCAATTTATCAGAAAGTCTCAGCTTACCACTTAAGACTAGAATTTCTGCAACTGAATTTCTTTGAGCAGACTGTGCCTTATCATGTATCATATAGAACAGAATAGACTACAAAATAAAGTAGAATGAAATACTAAACAGAATAGTATTTTTAATACCCTTTTTTTTTGGCATTTCCTTGTCAAATTTAAGAGGAAAATTTGTTTGAGATGACCCTTTTTAAAAAATGAAATCCCAAACAGAATTATGCCTTCCCAACTCCAAAGAAATCAATTTGCTTCACGGCTTTAAATTTGTGAAGAATTTTTCTGTAATGTTTAGTTTTAGGCATGACTGAAGTTGCCGTTCTCACAATAGATCCTCATAGGTCTAATAATGCCAGAGTTCCCAAATAAAAGCTACGCTTAATCTTCAAGAATGGTTTAATTGACTGAGGGACTCATAGCTCCGATTTTAATAGTTTTTGATTCTATAAACAACAACAGTATGGATCGGGTCTAGTAGTGAGTCTCATTTTGAACTGGGCTTAAACTGAAACGATTACGGTTTCTCTTATATCTTTCCCATGCGATGAGAACGATCCTATAGTACCTTAATCTCATAAAATTGAAAGGTCTGTTAGCGAAGTCCCAGTGTTTTCAGTAGCAAGTGCCATTTTAATCAGTACAGCATTTTTAAAAATTAGAGATTATTCCTGAAGGTCTTTAGCAAAATAAGCAAATACATATATTACTATAAAATATACTCTATATACACAGAATTATTTTAATACAGTGCTAGATCAGCAATAATTCAAAGAAAAGAATACGTAAGGAAGAAACCGATAGGAGACGTAGCCCCGACTTCAGAATGACTAGTTGAATCAACAATATGACTAATGGTATGAATTTCAGCTGACAGCACATCTTTGCAAAGATGACTAGCGAGAGTAGGGAAACGGATGACTTTTCTTTGTCAAAAGCATCTCTGAATGTAAATGCAAGCAGAGGGTATCTTCAGTGCACCTGAAAATAAAATTGGATGTCTGGGCTTACAATAATCACTGCCCATAGATCAGGCTGTGGGTTGTGTGTGCTCTTTGTGAGCTCATCTTTCCACAACTCCACGTTGTGTGCCGATTGCAGTTGTGGTCATTTAGTTCAGCAACTATTATTCAAGGTCAAACACTTTAAAGGAACATGGAGACAGCCACGGCTATCAGAAAAGTGTGATTTTAATTACAGAACTTAACTGCTAAAAATAATTAACATCCACATCACATTGCTTTGGGTCCATGACATGTATCATCATACTTCCCTAAGTGGGGTACTGTGTTTAACAAACTGAGCTTACCATATCTGATTTCAGTTTTACTTGTAATCACTCTTGGAAGTTTAATTACTGCTGCCACTTGTATATGCATTTTCTCTGTGTTAAATACTAAATAAAACCAATTTGCTTCAGACAATTCCTGGGGCTAAATTTCTGGAAGTCTATTTTAGGATCTTTGTTCAGTTTATTACTAATCCCACTGCATAGGAGCTGTGCTGGGTGCTAGAGCGTGGGGACTTTAAAGGCAGACCCCTACACATCCCCTTTGCTTTAGGCAATTATACAGTGGTAATTACTATGAGTTTAATTACTCAATTACTTAATTTTGATGATGCTCATAACTGGAGCGGAATACACTCCCCCCAAACCTTGTTTGGGAACAGAAAACATAGATGAGAGGTGAATTCTTGAGCCATTAGACCTGATCTCTGCTATGACAGGCACCATATCATCTAATCTCTCAGAGAGCTCAAACTCCACCATCGAGGTAGCTCGCTTTTGTGACATCCTCCAGTCAAATGAAAGGAGGCTTTCCCTGCTTTAAAAACTAAGAGCCCCTTCTAGTCTGCAGTCTTTAACCATGAATTTGTTGGTATGTCAATGGTATCACTTAGCTTAAATAATCTCTTCTCAGTGGCATTCACCTTCTTATGTAATATATATGACACATTCCCCATCTTTTATTTTGCTAGCCTAAGTAAAACAAGTTTCCCCATCTTTTCTTATTGTCAGATCGGCTGATAGATTTGACCAAGCTATCTTTAATATTTTATGTTCATATTTTTCCTCCTATTTTCAGTTCCCTGCCAGGTACTCAGGGTAAGTTTTGTAGGAAAGGCTGTGGCAGGACTTTTTTCTGTGGTACATGGCACAGTCTAACCAGATCACCGGTCTTACTCAAGAAGAAACAAGAACTGCACAGCATCTCAAAGCACATTCCCTATGGTTTAGGCCACAAGTCTTAAGGCAAGCCACGCAATAACTTACTTAATACTTGTTACACTGGTCAGCTCATTTACACGTTTATTGTAGCATGCCTTCTTTACTGAATCACCACCCTCTTTGGCTTCCAAGGTTCTCCATTCTCTTTGGACCACTGAAAAACCACACAAGCCCATAAACAGAGAGATGAGGATTTTTTTCTTTTTTCCAGAAGAATGACTTTTGCAGTTATGGCCCCAAACTTCATGTCTCTCCTTACTCACTAAACGGCATCTGTTTGGTTGGTTTGGGTTTCTGGCACAAAAACATCTAGTAGTTCTTCATTCACTATCCACCTTCCCTATCCCTTCTTCTTAGCCAAATATAGTTCCTTTACTGCCATGGAGCACCCAGACTTCTGGATCTAGCAAACCCTTGAATTCAGGATAACATTGATAAGATGAAAATAAAGTCGCCCTCCTCCCCTCACAGAATTTATCATTTCTTACTCTGAACATTGTTGCCCCCCTTTTCTATTGCTGCTCTTTGAGACACAGCCCTGCAGAAGAACATTCAGCACCAAGTGATGAGCTCATTTTAATAGCTGTTTTCAACAAAATTTCCACCTCCAGATGGCATATGAATTAACCTTCTATCATGGACTTAACAAGCCGTGGGCTGCTGTTAATTGTCACTTCCAGGTTTCAGTGTTGTTTATAAGCCACTAATAAAACCTGATGTTGTTCTTACTCACAGATTAGAAAATTCTAATTTTTTTAAGGATACACTTTGCACCCGACTTTCCTTCTCCCTCTTATTAAATTCCTGCCTTGGCTTTCTCCTGTTCATTTCTCACATAATCAGCAATAGGTCAAATCTTGATATTTTATTGAGATTTTCTTCATATCTTTTTCAGTTCCTCAAAGGAAAAACAATAGGCCAAATATCTTCTGCTCTGTCTGCTCTTGTTACTGAGAAAAGAACTTGTCCGCCTCATGTTTATTATTCTGAACCAAATTCAGAGTCTCTGGTGATTAATACGTAAACAGAATGCATACGATATGAAAATGCATTTAATATTTTATTATATTTTAGCTTGCTATTGGATACCGTACCCCAACTGGCAATTTATAATCATGCGCAAGAGGCAGCTTCCTGAAATTGCATAGTTTAGAAATAGCAAAGCAGAAACAACAACATGGTGAGGGTAATTATCTTTTAAACAACATTAGAGCAGAGCTTAGTGGATCAGTGCAGCGTCTGCAAAGTTCTGCCCATTAGTAATTGCAAAGCCTTCAGATGAGGCCCTGAAGAACATGAGCTGCATTAATTCCGCTTGTTAATTAGAGAATTTTTATTAAATTAGTTGTCAGATAATTGTAAAGCAGACATTGGACTTAGGGCTTTCAGAGTTGCTTGAGAAAGTTTAGAGTACATAAACCAAACGCTACTTGAATTACCAAGAAACAAGACACTTGCGTCAGCACAGTTTCCAGCCCAGGACTCCTCTGCCTCCCCCCTCAGCACCTCGCACCCAGGCAGGCACCCGCGGCTGCTTCCCACACACACTTGCTTGGGGCTTAGCCAGACTTGTCCACACGTGTTAGCAGGGTGCCAAAATGGAGTAAGTATATGCAAAGAGAGGTGACAGAGTGCTAGAAGCAGGACCTCAGAAGGTGAAGATGTGCAGATCTCCATCACCACATTCTTCCCCCACAGCAGGCATTCGGAAGAACAGACCAACGTCATGCTTCATAACTGCAAAATTGCTCGGCCAGCCCATCTATAGATGGGCTCTCCAAGGAAGTTACTTTAACCTCAAGGCCACATTCGCAGCTGTAAAACATCTACATGGCCCGGAGAGAAGGATCCCTCCTTCAGCCTCCAAGGCATTTCCCACCACAAAGTGCAGCTGTTTGGGGTTTGTGCTGGGAATAATGTGAAATTACAGCTTTTAAAATCCTGCACTTTTTATAGTTAATTGAAAACTAAATCTGATTGGAACTTACCACAGAGAGGTCAGATAAAGCAGAAATGTGGTTTGCATGCTTCCTCTAGATACACATCAAAGGCAAACCCAAACAAAAAAGGCCATTCTTTCCACTTATAATTGGCACTAGTAATAGGCTTTATGCAACAGATTTAAATTCCCCAGGCAGAGGCCTGTTCTCTTATACATGCCTCTGACTGAAAGAAAAATAACCTGATAATGCAAGCTGAAAACAGATAATTCAATAAAAGTTATGCACCCTAACAATTACACAGATGCCTGGCATTGCTAGCGATCCCTTCCAATTGATTAGCAAGTAGAAGAGAGCAGCGTATTCAGAGCAAATTACATTGGCACAGTCTGGCAGCTCCAGGAGGGACAAACAGGCAGTGTCACTTGCCTGCACTACACCAAGACCTGCTACATCCCCCCAACCACCAGCTCTGCTCAAGCTTCACTCTCCTTACCTACACATAGAAAGAAATTATCCTGGCTCCAGGGTAGAGTATACTTCATGGAACTGGATCCCTAAGTTCCAAGTAGCTCTTTAAGCCTCCAACTGCATATTAAACCTCTTCCTCAGAACATTAATTGTGCTTAAAAGACAAATTTTACATGTATGCATATGAGATTCCACCATACTATAACCACGTATGCAAAGCAGAAAGAAAATCCAAGTAAAGTTGCTTTTCAGGCTATCTTCCTCTTGGTTTCTGGGCTACTGGAATAGCTCCTGCTTTTGCCTTTAGACATCTCTTCTCCTCTGACTCCATGCACTAATACAGGAGCAAGATGAAACTATACGTATATTGCATATTAAGATGTATGCACAGTACATTTAATCACTCATGAGCTTCCTGAACTATATTGTCCTTGCCATGTGAAAAGCTATTATTTTTCATCTGTTTTCTTGAGTAAATAATTCAGAAAAAAATGCTGTGTTCTTCCAGTGTTTTGGAATGTGTATTTTGGGGTAAGAAAGTATTATGTTGGATTTACTGTACTTTGGTACTTCTGTCTCAGTTACTCAAGATCAAACCCAAATTCCTTCTGACCAGGGAGGCAGAGAGGGGAATCACAGTAACCTAGGGTTACATTGTACAAAGAGTATTTACGTTTGGATATTATCAAATCCCACCATCAGTAAAACAACCAATCACTGAGAGATATTAACCAAATTCAATATTTTCTGTTGATTAAATCAGCTGTCCTGACTTCTGTTTCCATACACTGGATGACATTATATACCTATCGAATTAGCATTGTTGGCCTTAAGTTGCAGCATTTTGTTCTTGATGTGCATCTCTAGGATATATTGAAACAACTGCCTGCAGAACTGTGTAGCATAGACTTTGGCATATTGTCCATAATAGTATATAGTCATTTCAGTCACAGATTTTCATGCCTACAGTAGATGTTATTGAGGACAAAGGGAGTCGTGAGCATAGCATAAATGGCCCCAAGTCTTCAACAGGAAGCACAGTTGAGTTTATTTCCACCATTAAAGAAATACAAATATAGTAATTGATGCAACATGCTTATATAATACATGGATTAACTATAGTAATTATAGGTTACAAATGGGTTGAATGTTCAAAGCGTTAACCATTCTGTAGTGTGGTTATAGTAGGGTTTGTTTCATTGGATTTCTCTGGTATGGCGTTCATTTCCTTTAAGGGGAATATCACTGTGGCTGCTCTTCTGGCAAAGGCAACCCCTTCAGGAATCTTTTGTTTCTAGACATATTGGGTGAGCTTCTCTTGAAGGTCAGTCTTGCAAAGCTTTCTGGGGCCTGGGGAAAGCAGTGTGGTCTTTCTGTTGGACAGCTGAAGCAGATAACTATAACCCATTTCTTGAGGGGTTTTTTTGATCATTTAACTCTTTCCTTTAATATACTGAATTTTTGCTCAAATATTTTCCTGATGTGAGCAGGCCTTCAACAGGGTGCAAGACCTGTCCTTAGCAGCTGGAATTTTCAAAGTTTCACCTCCCATTGAAGTCCCTCTGATTTTCATGCAAGTAGCTTCACCAGCTACTCTGATAATGCTTATCAAACTTTCTGAAAAAACATACCAGCCAATATACAGGGGTTCCCCAAAAGTCTCATTCTTTGTCTTAGTCACTGAAGTTAGGCTCCTTTGAAAATCTGACCCTAAAATTATCATTTGCCTCACTCTCTCAGATGTTTGGACTTCCTATGTAATCCAAATAGTACACAGCAGAAGTAATCCTGGTTTCAAAGGAAAGCAGAGCTGAAAGGTCACACAAGTCTCAAGCTATGCTGCCTCAAGCCTTTCTTCTTTCAAAGGAGTGGCTAATGACATGTTCTTTGGGAAGACTGGAAAGAGATCAGATATGAAACCATGATTAAGAGAAGAAACATCTTCCACACCAATTATGGCTTCCATGCTTTTGGCTAGAATCCATAACCCAGCTTCCAGGGCCAGCCCAACAACTTTTCAATTGCCTTATCATGCTCTACAGGGACAAAAGGATGGATGCGTGCAATCAGTTTGCTATTTTATAAGCTTGAAAAGAGAGAAATTGGATGGGCAGGCTGCCTCAAAAATTCTGTTGGAACATAACTGGCACTAAAAGTTTTCCCAGAAGAAAATGATTCAGGTATCAAAATCTTCCGAGACTAGGGACTGCACACAAACTGTTTCTCTCTAGCTCCCCATCACCGTCTCCAGTGCCATCACAGTTTCATAAAAACCTTCAAAACACAGCAAATTAGAATAAAGCAAAAAATTTCACCACCCTATAAAGCACTATGCTCTGCATGCTCTCATTTGCCAAGCCTACTGTTTTCCAACACTAGTTAGCACACTCTTACCTTTGTATTTGTCTACTGCTTTTTTGGCTGATACAGGTAGAATTGCTGACATCCATTCCAGCCACGTTCAAGAAGTTCTCCAAAGCAAGAACTTGTGCATTTACTGATGATTGTCCAATGACTTGGAGAGTTTCAAATCCTGACAACGCTTTAAGTATTGCCAGATGAGTGAGAAACATGAATCTTTGGTTACGGCACGAGAATTTTAGTCAGACCAAAGATACACAGGCAAAAGGGATTATATTGTGATGCTTTCAGAGCTACAGTAACATAGACACCTCTGAATTAATTCCGGAATTTGAGGAGGAACCTTCAGACTTCCAGCTGTGTGTAGGAGAACCACAGGTTATACCACTCTTACAATAAAGTACTATCTATCTTTCAGGATTTGTCGCCACCTCTGTGGATAAAATCCACAGCTCCTTTGTGCTCCTACAGGTTTGTGGTTCTACCTCCACTCTGCTTACGCACAGGAGCACTTCAAAGGCAAGGCAGGAGGAAAGGGAGCAGAAAGTACTCCAATGATGCCAGCTAGAAGAATGGCTCCTCTGATAAAACATCCATGTGGCTGCTCTAATTTGTGTTAGGAAATAGCTTGTTCCACAAAAGTCAGAGAGATGGTGTGATCTCCTTTATGTGATAAAAGCAAATTGGAATTGCCCATGCCTTTTTCTGCATGAATCATGAACAAAAAAAAGAAGTTGGACCAAATAATGTTTGAAGTTTGCCAAGCTCTTTCTGTTTTTTCACTTACTGGCTTATATAGCTGCGATCAGCAGCGCGTTAAAGAAGAGTTGAGCCAATATGGATCTTTCCAGTTCACAAGTAGTAATTAGATCTGTGAGCATGAATATAAATCTAAAGATCTGAGACCCAAATGGCTGCTTCTTGATGTATTTCTATTTACTGTCTCAAGAGCCCTCTTCATATCTTTTCTAAAACTATGTATCGCATTCAGATTAAACCCTAGGATAAGTTTCTTGTCTTTCCACTTCACGCCCATTGAAATGATTTGCCTGGCTTACGCAGCAGCCCAAAGGATATGATTTACAGATGTCAGAAATGGCATTAACTTACCTAAGTGGTAAACAGCCAGCACAGCCAAGATAACACACATCTTCAACTAAATGGCTAGGGTTGGGTTTTTCCCTTCAAGTAGACAACCGAAAATATAGTTTGCCTCAAAAGAATTAGAGAGGCTTACAAGTGGAATTTCCTTTTGGAATTCCTTATTTCCTTACAAGAGGACTAATACATTATTTCTCAATTACATTCTGCATTTTGGCATAGTTTAACAGAGTGGGAGGACAGCAAACTCATTAAAAATGTAAATGGTCCTGTGAGGGAGGAATACAGCAGGCAACAATCAGAACATGGATGTGACTGCAGGTCTTTGCTTTGTTTTTGAAAGCAAAAGTTTCAGTCAGAAATAACTGGAAAATGGATACTGAGAGGATGAACAGCCAGCAGGAAGACTTGTAACTAGGATAAATACCACAATACAGTCTATAGCTGGCATGTTCCACTATTTCTCTATCTGTATTAAGATTCAAGTATTGATAACCTCTAACACACAGCACATTTAACAGTGGAACTCCAGGGCTGGTTTTCTGTTTCCAGCACAAGGACATTTGTAACGAAGTGGGGCATCAGCATGTGCTGACATGCTAGACACACATAAGCAACGCTGCATACAACTAGGAGTCTTATCAAATCAGACACACACCCCGCCACGTGCTCTTGAATAAGAAAATGGATAACAGCTATTTCTACAAAACCACATCAGTGGACCAAAACAAAGTTGAAAAAATAAAGCCTTCTATAACATCTTTAAAAAATTGTTCCCAAAAATGAGGAAACATTTTACAAGTTAAATTCCAAGTGACAAACGAAAATACTATCAAGTCATATTGGAAGCTCTTACATTTAAGGTTTAAAGCAAAAGGCAAAAAGAAAACTTTCAAACTTAAGCTGAGAAACAAACTTGTTTTGTGACTTTGAGCAACGTCTTGTCCTCTTTTTGCCTCTATCAGCCCAGCTGGAAAGCCTAGTAATAAATTAAGAAACACAAAAACAAAAAACAGGTCTTCAATGAGATCCAGATGCTTTATTAAACTGCTGTTCTCCTTAAACACCTTCCAAACCATAGCTAAATAGAAATATGTCTGACAGCTGAATTTTAAGCACACATGTGAAACTGTAGATTTGTCTTTATCTATTTTCCAACAATTAGAAGTTACCATACCTCTTCAGGAATTGGAACCGCATTAGGTTCTCCTATCCATAATAAAGGTAATTACAACAGAACTGCACTGATGCCACCTCAAGATTAAAGGATCATATACTTTATGATTCTCTGTTTATACAGTAACTTATTGTGTGGTTTACCTTGGCTAGGCAATGTGCATGCTGAGACTGCTTCTTATTATATGAAATTCAATCTTTTCACTTTCACCGTGTCCTTTTTCTGGCTTCTAACTCCCTGCCCTTTTTGAACTTTGTACAGGGTTTTCTCATTTTTACCTGTTAAGGTCACATCACTTTACTAATGAAAGTCTATTTTTATTGTACATACAAACAAAATCATGACTGGAACTGAACCTGAGCGTACCAGAAAATATGCTCATAAAAGTGTCATTATCTCTAAGTGTTTTAGTCAGAGCTTTAGCTGGATACACTTTTGTTTCCTGCACAAAGAAATAAACAGAAAATGGGAGAAAACTACAGGACTGGCCACATAACTGAAGACCAATACCATAATGGACATGGAAGAAATTAAATTTGCATGAACGTCTACAACACTGTTGCTTTACATCTGTAGCATTTGACTTTGCTACAGCATCTTCCTTTTTATTATAAAGTTTTGTAACAAGCATTTGCAGCACTTGCTACCAAACACTATACCTCATGCAGCACATGGTTGCAATTCTGTTGACTCCGATTGCCCCACTAGGAACTAAAAGTGGTGAATGAAGTGAAGACGACAACCTGGAGCTGCTTCAGAAGCAGTTTCTTTTTAGATATTAGGGAAATTCCTGTGAAGCCCTTATTGCTGTTGAAGTAGCATTCTACTACCAATGAAACTGCTTCAGTTTTAAGTGTGACACGTACAGAGCAATGCCTTACTACAAACAGATAAGAGTTCCCAGACCATACATAAAATGAAGATTTCCTAATGCCTACCTTCCTGCAACTTGGGACAATTGCTGCTGAACACTGCTGGTCTTCCTGAGGGTTATCTTCTTGCCTCAATAGGGAAAATATCCTGGCAGAATATTTTTAACCCTTTTCTTTGTAAACATTACAACAACAGGATGGGGTGGGAGAAAATATTTCTCTCAGAACTCATTCTTAAGCTGTCGCCAGCTCTTTGCTAGGTGAGCAGAGTACTCCACGTGCTCTTATTTCTTATTGCTGGAAACACTATAAACCAACTTGAGCAGATTTCAAGCTCAGCATAACTGGACAAGATAACTGGCATTTTCTTAAAAAGAGCTATCATCACTTCAGTAGATTATCAGGCTCACAGCTGAAATAACAGAACATGGTTGCTTGCCAAAGGACATGGAGAATGTTAAAACATACTACAGATGACATTGCTAAGTGGCAAATGACAAAAGACGACCAAGGAAATGAAAACTGAATCATACCGACTGGGTCTTAAATGAAATTGCAGTCACTGTCAGTAAGTGGAGATCTGGCAGAAGCCCCAAGGCATGGTGCCGGTCACTTCATAGGAACATGGCTTCTCAGATCCAATTCCCAGTATTACTGTGGATGGTCCCCACACATCTCCAGCTACAAGGCCACATCTCATTGCCACCTAGTGGCTAAGAATATATAATATGTTCGTCCTTTAGTTGTGGGGTATAAACCATTTCAGGAGGGTATTTTCTGGTTTTACTCACTATGTTCAGATCAGTCCCTTACTATACCATTGCATGTGAATGTGGTGAACACCCACATCAGCAACTTTAACTTTCACTGGTTTGTGAACATGACTGAAAATAATTATTCTTTCTCCCAAAGTCAAAAAAGCTATAAGACAAAACCAGCAAAGCCAGCAACTAGATTTCTATCTATTAGAAAAGTCTTACATAGCACATTGCTAAAGCAATTCCCTGATTCTAAAGCAATATAATATCACTCATAAATCAGAAATGACAGAGGGCATTACTCCTATGAGAAACCCCTGAAAGTTTTAGCCCAATTCCTCACAGCAGTCAGGCAGACTTTGAGAGACAAGAAAGATGCGCGGTACAGAACAATTAAAGTGCAGATAGATAGAAAGTTGCTACTTGCACTGATACTGGTTTTGCCTTGAGGCAAGACACTTAGTTCTCCTCTTCTGGCTGCAAGATGTGATACAATTATAATCAGAAATAGTGGAAGTTCAACCAGTGAATGTTATTTCGAGAAGAGGCATCCTTGGTGCACATGTAAGCTTCCAAGTTAAGAATGACATGTAGCTAAGCACAACAACCTGATGTTGGATCTGTGGCTCAGCACTTGCCCAATGCCTATGTTTTATCATAAAGAAAAATGCTGGAGATTATTCAAAATAAGTTCACAGGCATTTACTTTGAGACTTTCATCTCTGCTCTGCATATGGCTCACTAACTTAAAGTGCAAGATGAAAATTGTCACAGGCTAAAAACAAGCTCCATTTTTGTAATAGCCTGAACCTCGACCTCTAGATTCCAATATAGCTTTCTTACAGTACCATTAAAAAAAAAAAATCACTTCATACCCCTTTGCATCTTTATTTTGAAAGCTTGCCTGCCCCTAACCCATCCCATCAGAACGCTGCAGTTGAATAGTTGCGACCAGACAATTGCCAGTTCAGATGCCAAAAAAATGGCCCTTTAAAAAACAAAGCCAGCTGTGAATACTGAGTTGTGCAAGTGCCCAGAGGAAAGAATAAAATCATAGGCTTGACCTTGCTCCACCCATTCATTTTGGGCAGAACTTGCCTAGAAAAGTTAGTGGGTTTGACCTCAGTTTCAAGAGCATGAAGCTAGATCATCTTGACCAGAGCCTTTGATGTCAGTAAAGTTATGCCTAATTTACCCCAGTATAACCAGAATTAGCATCTAGCCCGAGGGTAAAAACATCTTTTAAGTTACCCAGGCTAGTCCTCCCCCATGCAGGTTTGCAGCTGCACCGCAGTGGCTATTCTCCTCATATCACCTGTTCCTATGACTTGGAGTATTTCATTGTTTCCTTCTAACCACAGTGTAGGAGAAATTCTCAGGGTCATAGTTAATCATGGGACTTTGCTCAGTGACAGGAACATTTCTCCCAGCCTTCTCAAATGATCTCATTTATCTGCATTCTCTTCTAATTGCATACATTGCTGGGCAGAACCAGAGAATCCCACTGGGCAGGATAACCTACATTTTCTCTGA
Organism: Burhinus oedicnemus; assembly: GCA_008921705.1. Taxonomy (NCBI): domain Eukaryota; kingdom Metazoa; phylum Chordata; class Aves; order Charadriiformes; family Burhinidae; genus Burhinus; species Burhinus oedicnemus. The sequence goes on from VFFE01007182.1 coordinate 2,855,359, forward strand.
GACTGGAAAGTTAATGGGTAGTTCTGAAGTAAAAAATATGAGAAGAAAATACAAGTTGTATATACTTCGGTGTTCTTTAGCAACAGGATTTCCCCCTCCCCAGGCCAGAGGGACTAATGCAAGTAAAACTATTCAGGGAAAGAGACACTGTATTAGTGACAGGAAGGGTGATGAGGAAGTAGGAGCAGAAGAAACTAGATTGAGTGAACAAACAAGTTCATGATCCGATATGGCTGCCAAAATACCTTCCCATATCTCCCTCTCCTGACCTTTAATAAATTATATCCCACACTGTGCTTTCTCCCTGTGGAGCCATACCAAACATTTACTTTCCTCTGCCTTAAAGCACGAGTTCAATACAGGAAAGCCAAGCAAGCTGAAAAAAGTTTTTGGAAATAGACTGGCAGATCCACAATCACTGGTCAGAGCACTAGGGTCTCTAGCAAGCCTTTTCCAAGGCTGCCTGGGAGCCGAACTGAGTGGCTGCACTGAGCACATTTCACAGTGGCTCCTACTGAGAGGCACTGAACAGGCTGTGAAACCTCAGGTCTCGGACACCAAAAGCATGACTGCAAAAGGCCACAAGCATCCTGCTCTAATGTCGACATTAGCCCTGCTTGGAGCAGGGGAATGGGACTAAATGACTTCCTGAAATCCCTTCCAACATAAATATTCAGAGACACTACTAACATCTTTAAAATTTCACCTTTTTAAAACATCAGTTAAACCCAAATACAGGAACATAATCTCTCCAGAAATAAGCTGTGCACTATTAAAAAGCATGCTGTAATAAAACCTTTAAGTGAGTCTTAAGTGACTATTAAACACGTAATAATGCACCTTCCTACAGACAGCAAGGAAATTGACTACTAAACACTACTGCTAGAACAAAATAATTTTGTATAGACACCTTGAAAATTCATTATTAAAATAAAAACAAAGGACACTTGTCCCCCATACGTAGGTTGCCACATGAAGAACTCAGCCCCACATTCCTACTATAGACTGGCTTAACTGAGCTGAAACAAACCCTGTGCTTAGGAAAGCAGAATTAGATACAAAGCTTCTTGAAAGTTGCTAGAGAGAAAGGAATGAAATCTCGCTAAACTTCCACTATTTTACCAGTTCGTACTAGACCAGCCTTAACTTCTTACTTGGGATTAGGCCTTTCCACAGTCCTTGCTGTCATCAGAGGTCACATCTCTGCCATGTAGGACTGGCTGCAGTAGCTCAGAGGCAAAACAACCAGCACCTCCCAGTCGGGTCAGCTAACCCAGCTGTATCCCCACAGAGCTGCTAACCTTGGGACTGGAGGGAGATCAGCTTTATAGTTAATCCAAATTACAGGCACCTGCTAGGTTCTTCACCGCCAGCACTCATCCCTCTACTAGCACCCTGCCCAGGGCTGAGCTGGAGCACTGTAAGCCAGGACTGCAAATGGGCTTGTATGGAACTGGCCATCCTGGATCTACATCATGAGGGAACTCTTCCCTCTTTGGAGAATTTGGAAGTAATCATTTAAGCCAGCTGGTATTTGTTGCGCATAAAGCAAAGCAGCATTAATTCAGGAAATTAATCATAGACTTGCTTGCTTTCTATACCAGGCTTTATCCATTAATCTGTACTTGCAGCAGAAACTCTGTAAGTCACATCAGTGACTGAGGCAGCCATTGTGAAAGCCTGATAAGAGAGCTGGAAAGCGCACAAGCAATGATAAAGAAAACAAATCAAGGTTGTGGTGTCACAAAAGGAACTTTGTCTGCTTGGCCAGAAAACAGGCTTTCTTTACAATATTACTTCCTCATTGTCTAGCGAGTGTTTTGTACTACTAATTGCAAAAGTTGCAAACAAACCATGTGAGCATATCGCAATATTCTCTATCAAGCAAAGATCGCCACTTCATATGTGCAAGTATGCGCTTCAAATAAGTGTAAGTTAGTGATGCTCTGCACAGTGTGGGAAAACAAACGAGGTAACAGAAGTGATGCAGCACCATGTGGAAGACAAAACTCTTTTGCTATATGTGCAGTACCTAGGATCAACCTTTATTTATCATAAAACCAATTACGTTTTATCAATACAATGCTAAGAAACAATCCACCCAAAGCCATTGCACTGCCTTCCTGGGAACTTCTGCCTGAAGTTTATGCCAGCCATGAGGCCAACAGAGACACTATGCTGATAAGAACTGTTGTTAGACAATTCTGGCTGGTTTGCTGCACCAGCCTGATTAGTTCTGCTTTATCCTCACTGCCTACTCCCCTGTACACGCCAATCACAGTGGTGTGTTGCACATTTGTACTCCACTAATACCTTGTAATAATAAAAGATCACATGTTTGAATCTACATATGCTATCTCCATCTCCATCTGGGACAGACGGGCACTGATAGATTTAGCTGTAATGCTTTAAGGCATCGCTCCTCTCAGCTGTCCGCTCACCTCTTTCCAGAGGTGATCGCCCTGTGGCGAACACATGCCAGTCCTGCAGCTTCTGTGATTCGCCGTTTGGCAGATTTAACTGCAACCATTCACTTCTGTAACTCCTGCAAGGTAACTTCTGCAAAAAGATGAGGTAGACACCTGAGAGTGGGAATGTAATAAATCATATGCCTTAATCTGAGAGAACTCACCCGTCACAGCCAGAAAGGCCAGTATCTCAGTGACAGAGATTTCAGATATACACCCCAAACAGACAAGAGTTCTTTCTGACATGAAGCTACATAAAATCTAAGAACAAGTTCTCCCTTTTTTCTATTTGATCAACAGACGTATCAAACTTTTTTTTCTCCCGTGTGGTGTTTCCACTATAGGTCTACATGAAAAGTGAGGTCATGTGGCCTTCCATTTCAAGCACCTTGATGTTCTTCCTATAGTACAAGTCAAACTGCCCCTAACCCAGTAAATAAATATTTCCAGTGTTGCTGCTTTCTCTATATCCTACCCAAATGTAATGACCTCACAGCAACAGTTCCAGGCACTCCAGAGATGATGGGAAAGTATAAACAGTGCTCCATCTGCAGTTCATTTACTATTGCTATTAAAAAAAAGAGCAAAACAAGCCTTTGACTGATGGTTGGTTTCCACAGTTCGGTGGCAACAGCTTTGCAAATGAACTATTTCAGGCAAGAGCTGGTGGCAGTTATTTGACAAAATGCAGCAGTTCTGATAATACATAGAGTTTTTTAACATGGACTTCGTAAATGATAATATTCAAGGACAAACTTGTCAGGTCAAATTTGACCCAGGTGCTGAATGTGTAAAAGCTGAGAGGTAGAGATTACTGCAGGAAAGATTAATGACACTATTAACATGAATATGTGCAGCTACATAGCTCTGCACGGAGGGAAAGTTTTGTTTGAAGGCATAGTAAATGAAGTCTGGGTATGCTCTAGGGATGTTTTTGTTCCTTTTGTGTACAGACATATTTTATCTCAGAGTTATTCAAATATACTTGAGTTCCTATAAGCAAGCTTTAAAAATTAATATTTTTCTAATTTTACGCGATGACTCAGTTGTAAGGTAAAATCAGCACAGGTTTGCATCAAAATGCACCCCGTTTAACATTAGCCAGCTAGCCTGTACTGAAAGTGAAAAATTCTCATAATGATACACACGGCTGCTCCCTGTAATAGAACGTGTTTTTCATGCTGCTGCAATGCAATCAGTGTGTGATATTTTTAATTATTATCATTCCAAATGTGTAAAATTGAGCTCTGATTCTCCTGAGGAAAAACATTTTATAGTTCATCAGATGTGAAGTACTAATATGTAAAGAACACAGTTCTTGTGTGAAACAATAAGAAGATTTATTTCTTGCCTTGTGAAATCAGCCAAGACTCTTCTAATGTCATTACTTTACTCATTTACATCGACTGAAGACATGGCATGCAAGGGTGGCAGGGCCACCCAGAGAGAAGGGGCAGGAAGAGCACTTGATCTCATTGCCCACTATGCTGAATAATTAGAGGGGTCTTCCACCTCATTCCAGTGGGACAGCTCTTAATAGACAGGGGACCGTAGTCTCTACTTGTCCTTTTTCAAAGCTCTGGGCACCCCTCTCTGATGTTTAGCTTGCTGTCAGAGTTTTGTCCCAATATTCAAAGTTTTTAAGTATCTGTAATCAAAGCCAAATGGTCTTTGCATTTGTAGGCACTTGATACACAGTTGATTAAATTCAGCACTACAGCCAAAGCTCAGTATCACTTGACAGAAGTTCTCACCTCCTCAGGGTACAGCAAACACCACCTCGGTGTCACTACAGGCCTCTACAGTTTCAAAGTTTCACATTGAAACTGGCCTCTGCAAGGGCAAGAAGTATTTCTTCCCCTGACTTCAATTCATCCTTCATTTGCAGCTGGTCCAGTCCCTGCCAATACTGCTAGGTGAAGTTCTCAGATCTGCTAAGAGATTCTAGCTCATCTTCCTGTCATTCAGCAATTTCACTTTAGACCCAAGAAGCAATTTTGGAGGAAACTGGATTGTGAGAACGTGACCCAAATGTTCCTGAGTTCAAAGAAAAACTCACTGAATTCATTCAGCCACACAATCTACTGAGCTCTTCTTCAGTCTTCCCCGAGTTTCCAGAGGTGGATAAATAATTCAGTCAAGCATAAACATAATCAGTTTTGAAATCTGCTGAATGAAGGAGCCAGTAGTCTTTTTTCCTGATCATCCTCTGGGTCTCATTTTGTTTAAGTGGAAATGCTATGTGATTAAAACACTGCGTATTACCACAGCGACGTCCTGTTCCCACGCCAGCCCGTGAAGGTTGCTCCTGACTCCCAGGCTCTCCGTTTGCAAAGTTCCTGAACATTCATGGGCCTCATTCTCTTCAGATGAGGCTGGACTCTTCCTCTAACTCTGAAGACCAGGCTGTGAACTTGTTCTACTCAGATTTCTCATCTGCAAAATGGTGTTTCTTTGCACCCCAGAGGTGTGAGAAGCATGAATTCAGATACTTCCCAGGTAGTCAGAGATTTTGCAGAAAGGGGTATGTAGGGGCTACCTGCGCAAATCCACTAGGTGTGTGCAGGGGTTATCATCCCTTTTGTCCCCACTGAAAGGCCCTGCCATGCGATGTGGCCATAATTGCATGCTGGCATTTTGCTTTTGGTTGGAGCTGCTTCTGCTCCCGAATATGATAGGAAGGTGAAGAGCCTGTTGGTGTTCAGTTCAGTGCTGCTTGGCCGTTTCTCTGTCAGGTGTCTTTCAGAGCTCTTAATTGAAAGCTTGATATTCTCGACTAATTCATTAAAATATTTTTTGCCTAACTATGAACTTCTGCATAACTTGGTCTTTTCTTAATCATAGCCTTTCATTCCTTCTTTTTGCAATGAGCAACTGGAATTGCATCTTCTGTTTTTTCTAAACAATTAATTCATTCATACTGACAACCAGGATATAATCTCTCCTTTCCAGCTGGGAACTGCTTGCCGCAATTCCGTGTTATACACACCAGAAATTTAGCAGGATGAACGAAGGCAGTGACACATATTAAGCAGTATGCCATGTTTTGTCTGAGTATGAAATTTCAGAATATCTGCTAAAATGCAAAATGGGTCTGTAACTCCATCTACCTCTCCCTTCCTCATAATTATTTACATGGAACCACTGGGAGACAGCATGTCATAATATTCATTCAGACTCGCAAACCACAACCAAGGAGAAAGCTGAGCCAGGACTAATGCAAACAGAGAGAGAAAGAGACAAGTACATCTGGCTATGAATAAACAGCCAGTTTTTTGCTTCCTCTCCTGGAAACTTTCTTGACTTGTGTTCTACCTCAGTTTATTCTTTCAGAGATGAAACGGCCTGCTTTGGTACTTGCGTAACATTTTAAAGCATCCTCAGATTCAGGCGTGATAAAAGACTTAAAGTGCTTAAGAGCAAAAGTAGAACTAATTTTTAGAGCCGACAACCCGTCGCTGTCTAGATGAGTATAGGCTGAAGGAAAGAATCATATTCATATAATCGGTTCTACGTTTACAAACCCAATGCTAATGGGGGTGGGAAGTCAGACGCTATGAATGGCCAGGTGATCCTAAGCACAACTTGCTTTGCACACCTGCAGCACTGGCAGTTTGGAAGGGAAGGAGCAGCTAGCTTTCAGACATAGGGCCAGAACTGTGCTTTCCCACAGACAATAGGAACAACATCAAAAGAAAACGCAAGAAAGCCCATTTCGCAACACAAAAATGGCACTATGCACCAAGCAGCTGAAAGGAGACTAACCGACATAAGAATTCATGATAGGAACCGTATCACAAATCACGAGTCAGTGGAGCGCTTTCCCTGACTTAGGCGGACCTTGGATCAAGTCTACAGATTACGATATATTAGCAGCAGCTACAACCGTCGAGATTTATTCACTCTCCACCTCACAAATTTCTAGAACTGCTTGCACAATGAGCGGGTGGGATCCCCCATTTGTCATCGCTCTCTTAATGCCTGAAGCAGCCTGCATCATAATGAAAGAGTGTTTTGGGAACTATCCCTAACAAATTGAATCAAACGGGAAATGCTGTTTGCCTGTTGAACAGGCTTGGTAAATTAATATCAGAAACCTTCACTTTATTTGTTCTGTCTCCATACCATGGTAACTTGTTGACTATTTATTTTAAGTATGATAAAAAGTTTCGTTTACTCTTCTCTGAAGTTACTCAGAATGTAGTCACTCCTCCTTTTTTAACAATATTGCAACAGAACTTCACAAAAACATTCACTGGGGAGTCTGAAGAATGGTAAGCAGAAATAGATGTAGGATTTAATAGTGATATTTGTCATATTTGTCGTAGGTGAGTAGATACATTCAGTTATTTCTACTGACTCCTCTAATCCTAAATCTATGTTCCAGACAGAGTTCTCAAAGAGATTTATTCCAAAAGGAAGGAATTTTCTTGAAATTCAGTCAGTTATGTTTAAAAACTTAATGTAGAAAAAACTGTTACAGAAAGGTAAAAAAAAAACAAGTGTTATCTATTTTTTTAGAGAAAAAATTCTCTGCGATTGTAATTGATTATTCTAAAATTAAATCATATACAGCAGAAACACGAGGGCTATTTACAAGTTAATGCTACCAGAAAGATAAAATCTAATTATCACCTATAATTTTCAGTGGTCTGTATGTGGTCTTTATTTATTTTGTTGTTTATAATCATTTAACATTTACTCATAGAACTTAATTTTGTAATTTTTCCTGTCATGTTTCTTAGTTATGTATCTCATCTCTCTTCTAACTGAATGGACTGAACTTTCTTAGAGAAAGGATTTCCATAGGTTGTTCACAAATCCTTCAGCAGCAGCTCTATGTCTGTTCAATTAACCTGTTGGGTAAATAAAAGAGCATTTCATGAAAAGATAAACGTTTGCTTTTGCAGGTATCCTCCCTGCACATCCATTCAAACTGGAATCCAGGGTTCTTTTGCTTTTAGCACGTAAGTTGGCAAATAAAAAACTTGATTGCCAAAGTTCACAAATAAGAGTGCTTTTCTACAACTGGACCTATGCACATAGGCACTCAGCCGTGCGTAACTCTCCCAAATTTGAAAGAGCTCCCAAATTTGTAAGACTACGAGCCTTTTTTGTCAGGTGGCCTTGAATGAACTGGGCTTACCTGTAGAAAGGGACCAAAGATAAAAGTTAACCGCATTGGGAGGTTTTACATTTTTTTGTGTAAGAAAACTTATTTTTCAGCTACATTTACCCACCTCAAACAATGAGATCACCACAAATCAGAGTAAATCAGAGACTATTTATATCCAGAGCTTTGAATATTTACTGCCAGTAACACAGGACAAGACTGAGGAGCAAAAACAGGAGAGCGCAGTTCATAGCTATCTGACAGTCGGTGCCTTTTCCCCATCCTGGAAAGTTTTACAAACAACTGTTGCTTATTACTTTATGGTTTTGAGACCTCATTCTGAAATCAGTGGTTTGAAATTTGGTTTGAAGAAGTTTGCCAAATCTGGTACTTAAATTTTAATGGTGCAAAACTAATGAAAGGGTAGGATATGCACAGATTATCGGCAATAAATGGTATGATATGTCAGGAAGAATGACGAAGGGAAGTAATGAAAGACAAGTATTCTACCAGGATTTAGAGAGTCTGGTCACAGATTGGCACAAGCACAGTGAAGTTCTCCTGTTACGAACTCGAGCAAAGCTGCAAGAAGCAAAGCTGTGAGCTTTTACTTTGTGCTGCAAATATGTTGAGAAGGTACTTTTCAGGAATTTATCTTAATGAAGAAAAACTGCATTTCCCTATTTGCACTCTCTCATTGTGCTTTTAATATTTTAAGGTAAAATGATTCAGATTAGGTATTTTTCTTAAGACATTTCGTCCATGAAGGGGGAAAGAGACAAATGTCCCGAAAAGGATTTAGCACAGGCATTCAAGCTCTGCTGTTGGAAAGGGTTAGTAGCAAGCTAAACAGATCTTGAATGTCAAGTCATTTTCTTTGTTATGTTTCATTGCCGTTAGGCTTGGGTAAACTTCAGCAAATGGAAGTGTGTGCATACACACATCCTTCTGTTTATGGAGAGTGTAATAACTCTGCAGAGCTGAAGTATTGTGACAGAGAATAAATACAAAACCATATAAACAGATTTCATTGCAATCGGTAGTCCTTAGATAAAACTAGCGTGTACACACATAGTGCCGACCTCAGTAAAGACAGGATTTAACAAAACTGAATGTAAAGTCCAAAAAAAGGCTCTAATTCCCTTTTAATGTATATTGTATAAACCCAGGCTGCAAGTATTTCCTTGCTAGTCTGGCTGTAGAGAGCTGAAGATCTGGCCCCCTTACTTCAGTGTAAATACAAGCATTTAGTTCTGTTTTCTGCAGATCAAAGAATGTGCCAAATTTTATAATTATTATTTTTAAATGCTCTTAATTAATCTCAGAACAAGCTGTAGCTAAAAGGTCATGATTTAAGTGCTTTAGACTACAGAGATGCAGCTCCGAGGAAAAGTGTGTTTTTGTGTTGCTAGGGGAACTCTTAATGTGCTATGGCACCGGTCACATTTTGAAAAACAAGAAACGAAGCAGAAGTAGGTATTGTTTAATGAAAAACATGAAAAGATTAAATCAAGGTCTAGAAGACCATTAAGCATAAAAAAGAGGGAGAGACACAACATTTAAAAGAGTATTTTAGAAGAGTGGTATAATGTTTATTTATAATATTTATTTATTTAAATTGTATTTAGTTATTTCAGAGGAAAAGTGTACACCTGAACTATTGCCAGAGATTGCTTAATGAGAAGGACTAACGATGCTCTGAAGGGGTCTCAGAAGTCTGATGTGAAATCAGTGGAAAGGTGCGGACTGTAGACCTTCCACAGTATTTTCTTACGAATGCAGAAATCAGGTGAAACTTTCTTCACTTCAGAATTTGTTATAAATCAGATCTCAACAAATCTGTCAATCTTATATGCACAGTTGTGCTATATTTTACAGTAATCGTCTCCGTTCCCAGGGTAATATGAAAATCTTTGTGAACTGAACCCTAAACAAAGACTTTCTCTGCTGTGACTGAAATCACTACTCTAGATCAGAACCAAAAGTTATGGGGTCAGGGTTTCAGCTGAGCATTGCCCATTTATATCCACTGAGTAGATAATCTATAAAAGATGTAGAAATCAATATCAAATAAACAAGTTTTTGAACAGCTTGAGTAGAACTGTGTAAATAATTGAATTTTTGACCAACTGATCACCTTATGTCACTTAGTGACACTGACGTATTAAGTCAATATAATTACACAATCTCAAGCATAGTTTCAAATTCAAAATTACACATTATAAATTTTGAAACAAAACATTTTGACCGGTCTCAGAGCAATCTAGTTTCTCAGGTGAAAACTATCTGAAAGAACAGCCTGAGGTTATTTAATAGTTTCACTGCCCTGCACTGAGTTTTTTGGTGCACAAGGCATATTTTTGAAAATATTTCCAAACCTCTACTTCTGATTGCTCTAAAGCCCTAGACGTGCCTCTTCTACAAAGAAAAACTTTACAGTAAAGATCATAAATACAGAGTTTCCTCTTCATTGTTCCTTCTTATAGCTGTCCTGGTGCCTTGGAGCTGAATATTGTGATTGGTTGGAATCCAATACTTTGGATAGGCCAAAGAAAAACCCAGTTCTACTGGTCACAAAAGAAGGAGAGGAAAGATATGTATATAAACTACTATTAGTTATAGGAAACTTATTTTATTTGCATATTTAGCAGTGCCTCATGTCAGGGCACCTAGCACAGATATCATAGCCAATCCATGAACATTTTTTTTTTTTCTTCACTATTTGTCAGCTCCATTAAGTGGTATAGGAAAATTTTCTTTATCTTGAACAAATTTGTCTGAAAACAGAAATTGTTTTCACTGACTGAAGGGAAAGGAAGGACTAATCAGATATTATTAGCTTACTGCAGATTTTTTTAATGACAGAATTACTTTCTGACATGTTCTTTTTTAATAAATATGTTTAGTAAACGTACTTGGGAATTTGCCTGCAAAAATCATGAGTATTTCTGGGAAATAAGCTCCATGAATAGGTAAAATATACTGATTTAATACATATTTCTATTGTAGTTCTAAAAAGAAAATCCAAGGAAAGCTGATACAGCAGGAAAACCATTTGTAGACAGGCTATTGCTTAAGAATTCCCAAACCCATTACAGAAACTATAAATAGTTAACTGTAAAGTCTGAAAGTGTGTGAAATGTCTATAAATGTATTTGATGACTTGGATGTGTTTCTCTACACTGTGTACTTTACACAAGCTTAATTGTCAAGGAATCCTACACTGAAGCAGTAACAAAATTGCAAAAATTATTGCATACTCTTTATGCCAAACAGCATCTACAGTTGGATTGTCCATAGAACCCATAAAATACAAGAATACAAATTAATTTATCAGTCCAAATTCCAGAGCAACGTTTCTATGCACAGACCTCAGATCTAATAGATAATTATTGCATTCACAACATTACAGAGGTTGACAGTAACATATTAAAAGGCCTAAATTGGAAATAAAAACTAATAAAAATGGGAGATAATAACACTGGAAAGACTACTTGTCTTAAGACAATAATATTAATTATTTGACCTTTTTATTCTTTGCATCAGACACATAGGAAGAATATCATGTCATAAAGAAACTTCCATAGGGAGAAACTTTATGATGGATCATCTTTTTTGAGAGTAGCATGCTTGCATTAATACACATGAATTAACTCACAATAATTTATCATACATAAGGCTGTGATTTTAATGTTTAACTCTGCTTTCAGTTATGTAGCCCGATGCATCAGACTTTTCATTCTACCATTTGATGCGTGCTAGACATTTGCAATAAATGTATGTTTTAGAAGTGTTAGAGACGAGGGGAGAAAATGACATTGTTTATTTCTCATTATTCATGACTTGTTCCAGGTAGGAATCAGCTTGAATCTCAATTTTCCCTCTTTTTTGAGCAAACTGTTTAGTTTCACTTTTAGATGCTTCAATAGCACAGGAAAGCTAAGTAAGGCATATTTTAGTTGAGCTTACTATAAAGAACAAAGTATAATCCATAAAGATTGCAATTCATGACTGTATTGTTCCAATATTACATTTCTATAATTGCATTAACTTTAAGAGTACTACACCAGCATGTAACTAAATAGCACATTGGTGGCTAAGTACTGGAACAGACAACCTTATCACGAGCCAGTTCCCCAGCTGCTATGTGCCAGCACAGCTCTGTTGAAACCAATGCAATTACACTAACATCAGCCAATGATCTGTTCCACTCGATCATATTCGGATGTATTTGCATCCATGTATATACCTCTACCAATACAACACGCATCATGAATGGCACTAAAAGCATAGCCTGAGAAGAGTCGCAGGGACAGTTGGCCCAGCAGCACATCCCCAGCCGTGGCCTGTCACGGGTACTTAGGAGAGAAGCATAAGAAACTGCAAGTGTATCACGTGAGCTTTCTCTTGTAGGATTCCAGCTTTACAGGGAGCAATTAGTGAGTTAGTGACCTCTCAAGGCACAGTTTGCATCCAGCTCATCATACTTTGTACCCACTGATAGTCCTACCCTCATGACATTTGTTAATGCTTTATGAGCCCCTTTCTATTTTTGACTTCCACAACACGCAGGGGCAACGACTCCTACAGCTGTGTGAAAAACAGCTCCTTTTTATATATTTTTAATGAGTTGTTTGATATTTTCATTGAATCCTTGCTAGTTCTCATCATAAACAGTCGATAACTGGTCCCCCAATTTCTCAGCCACCTCTTTGCTTTTCTAATGTCCCCTCCCCATTGAGATGCCTTTAGAGCCACCCTCTGTTCTTTCCCCTCATTCCAGCTGAGTATGTATCACTAAGGTCATACAGGCCTGACTGGTCAGCGCTTTACCCCCTCTATAACCTGTACTACATAGAAGGCTAATAAAGTGCAGATTGGTTGCAAAGCAATCCTGATTCAAAAGCATTTTCTACCCAAGCGCTTGACATAATAGATGTTTAACCGTACAGGAACTGGCCACTGCTTGATAGAAATCTTCCTGTCTCTCGTAGCATCCACAGAGCAATGTTAATTTATAGCAGATGCACATCTGGCCCAGCCTGTGTAAAGAAGCTGTTGAGGTGGAAATTTAATATTTAAACTAGTACAAACCTACAGAATTCTGCAATAAAATTAAATTTGGGTAAAGGATTAGTTACTACTTTGATTATCTACTAAAGAAGGCTTATTTTTACAGCAAACAGAAAATTGCAAATGATTGGTATCAGCATTTTTGCTGCTAATGTAGTGTCAGTTTCGTGAGGCTTACCCTCAATGTATTTATTGTTGAAGTGCAGGAGTGACACGGCTAAGCATGGTGAGACAAGTGACCTAGCACCTTAGGCTTCTTCCCTGCTTTTCTATAAAAGCTAGACATAGCCACAGCCAGCCAGCCACATACATGAACTATTTACGAAGAGATGAACTTTGATATACTACAATGCCCTCAAGAAGTCATAAACCCTGAAAATCAGGGAATGAGAGAATAGAAATATTCACCACTAACCACACTAGGCTTTTTATGAACCAAGGGTTGTTAAAGATACATTTGGGACCGAGGCTTGTGCTAAGCAAGTTATTACAGAGAAATAGTTTATGCCTTAGTCCCTTTCCCCTCCTTACTCCCCCAGTTCTTCTGCTGCTTTTTCTTCCCCCTTCTGCTTCCTTCCTTCTTTGTTATCAGGCTATAAGAAAGGAAAACGGATAAGCTGAGGCTTAAATTATAAGACTTGTCTTGTGTATTTATCGCTGTTTGCAGAAAGTGGGACTGGTCCTGAGGCCAGGTGACTGGTGCCCCCTTAGTGATTGAAGGGTGTGTAGGAGAGCGATATGGTTTGCTGTTTGTCCTGGCTTTCCTCATTCAAACCTTGTTCTCCCTACCCTTAACATAGTTTCTCTGTCTTTGCTACTGATGGGTCTGAGCGTTCACTAATTTTAAGATCTGGCAAAGACCTGAAAAAGATAAACAGAGTAACATAATAGTAAGCTGCAGTGTGTTTTTTATTAACTTTCACCTGACATTCCAGAGATTTAATTAAATTTCTCCAATTTTGGTCATTGCCAGGAAGTGTGATGGAACAGAGAGGGATCGCCTGAGTTTCTGCAGTCCTTACGTGACCTGAGGCACAGCCTTGCATTATGGCACTGGGGCAGGACATGCTGCAAAGTCCTTCAGAGAGCCAGAGAATATAACGAAGGCTGTAGTGCATCTTCACCCCCATAGCACAGAACACATCATATTCTCCTCACGTTATTTTCCTTGGACTAGTCTGACATTTTTTCCAGTGCGGTGCCTGTTGGGTAACTGGAGCATTTAGATAACAGCTCTACGCAGCATTACAGCTTTTGCTTTTCTCTAGAATGGTATCTGAATGGCATTGTTTCCATACCCACCCTAAGTGTATGCGGAGAAAAAATACACTGTGGAAGGATGGTATTGGGAAAAACAAAAGGCAGGCATCGCCAACAGGAAAGTAATAATTCTTTAGATATTTATTTATTAATCTATCTTAGCCTCTCTATGCACTCTGTTATTGTCTGTCCAATGGGGAACTCTTGTAGAATTAGCAACAGATTTCCCAAAGCTTAGTAACGAGGTAATCATGCACTTCAAGTGTGACTAGCAAAATTATGAGTGCTGCAGAACAGCGCAGATACTATACAACAAATTGTTTATGCATTTTAAGCAACAACAGCATCTGGAATTTTTATAGGGATGAAAAAGCGCTGAAATATGAGCAGTTTGATGCCCTTTTTTTAAGAATGGCTTTGAATCAAAGATGTTGAAGCACAGACAAGGACTTCATTCTGTAGTAATACCCATTTGTTACTCTTTGAAATAACAGCTGCTTCTATTCTTTTTGGTTTAATAATTTTTCGTTATATTTTAGGCCACCAACTAACTAATTAGACCTAGGTTTGATAAGGGATCTTCTAAGCACACATTTCTGTCAGTTTGTCCTTCACCACCAGCTATCAGGGAGCATTCAGCAACCTAACTTCACAATTACAAAAAGCCATTTGTGGTAGTAAAAAGCAGTCTATGCTCTCATTTTATTAAGAAGCATTATTGTCGTGGAGTTTGATTACTGCTATTATTTTTTAAAGAAAAGATGAGAAATTATATGAAGGCAATACAGAGATCTGGAAAAATTATTGAAGTATCCATGAAAAATGTCTTTCCTTTGGATGCTCTGACCAGTTATTGTTCTGTTGGGACTATCTCTGGTTCTTTCTTTTCTTAAGGCTGAACTTTTCATAAGGCTATTGAACTCCCTGAACTTTGTGGAATCATACTGAGATTCATAAGACCAAGACAAGATTAAGTGACAAGTCTTGTGCCTGATGAGCACACAAAGTCCCTTTTGAAACAAATCCAAAATAGTTCACCGCGATACTAAAAAGTCTATAACCCCAACCTGATAATCCTATATCATAAATTAAGGAATGATCTCAAGATTTCTGGCAAGC
This sequence comes from Burhinus oedicnemus, assembly GCA_008921705.1. Taxonomy (NCBI): domain Eukaryota; kingdom Metazoa; phylum Chordata; class Aves; order Charadriiformes; family Burhinidae; genus Burhinus; species Burhinus oedicnemus. Next base: position 2,870,392 of record VFFE01007182.1, read on the forward strand.
CAGGTACATAAAATACAAAACAGCTACAAAAATTATAAACCAGAATTGATCTTATGGAACATTTGGTTAATTTTTCATGGTATTTTCCCACATTTTCATGCCTCATCAGTCCACAGAACTATGGCATTAAATCTGTGCCCAAGGCCATAAAAGTGAGCATGAAATAATGAATCTAGGTCTTGTCAGTGGACAGGACCAGGCAGAAAATCTATGTATGTGAAATGCACCCAATTTAGTATAGTTTTCAACACCTTCCATTACTGAAAGTTATGAAAAAAGCAATCAGTTACTATTAAGTTACGTTCTGGCAGATTAGACAGGCAAAGTGGACGCTCAGTTCTCATACTCTTAGCAGATGGCTATAACCTTGACATTGCCAGACAAGCTAGCGTTTTCTGTGTAATATGTTTTTTACTTGGTCTTTCCAGCTAGACTGAAAGGGCTGTCTTTGCTATTTAGTATAAATGTGCCCTGTGAAAGATTTTTCTTTTAAAAAAGAAGGCAATGGTGCACTATACGTAGTTCTACTAGCAAAGACCTTACACGTAGGTATTTGCTTTGGTGTAGTAAATTGGAAGAGGGTCAAAGAAGCAATGTGAGGGATGAGAAAACCAGGGGAGAAAATAAGGAAGGAATACGAAATAAAAAGAAAACAACTATGCATGAATTATAAAGTAGAGCTACTCAGCTCAAAGAGTTTATTTCTGGCCCTTTACCCATAGGATTTTTCCAATGATAACATGGCATAAGCAGTAATAAGACCTTCATGAATGATGTTGCAGACAAATTATGGAAAAGAGATCAGATCCTCTGTGTTTGGGGGGATATTTTATGACTTTGTGCATGTGTGCTGAATGCTTGTCCTCCTATTCATGTCACTATGACTTTCATATGTTCATGAAACCTTATAATTCTATATAACCACAATGAGCACTAGTTCACTTTCTGTACATCTCACAAGTTCCTTGGCATCAACTATAAACATGGGTCTTACCACTCTGAGAGTGAACAGTTTCTGCACAACAGGCAGTTAATTTCAGCAGTTAGAAGAGGTCTAGCTAAAAAGTAAAGTTACTGAACAAAATTGGTCCTGTTTTACCTCAAGTCAGGACACATAGCATGAATTTAAACATTGTATTTAAATTTAATGAACGCAAAACCTATCAATGTTAAACCAATGAAAGAAGTGTAATCAAAAATAGCATCAATTATTTACATAACCTCTAGAGAAACTTAGGCTTATTTGGTGGTAATGCTTAAAAAAGAAAACTGTCTCCTCTACAAAACCAAACAGTTGCTAGAGGTACTGAGAAAATTGTCCTCTGGTTATCTGAATGTAATCCAAGAACTGGTACAGAACTTCAGAATTGAATGCAGCAGACTTTGGATAGCAGATCTTGGGCATTATCTAACTGCTTGGTTGATTCACTTATTTAAAAGCATAGATTCTTTAAAGTAGACAATATTGTGTCTTATTTTATTACAATATTGCTATAAACCAGAAGTGATTACTTTAAGGTAAAAAAGTCATAAACAGAAACCTGGCATAAGGACCAAGCCATATTTTGCTATATATTCTACATTTAGATAGTAGTTATTCTATAAACACAAAGTATGCAATTTCACAATCCTCAAAAGAAAAGGCAAGTGATCTGTTTTTAATTTTAAGTTTTCTACATTTATATCTGAGAACCGTATACTTTCAGGAATGATGGGTTAAAGTGGGAGGAGAAACAGGAGCAACTTGCTTTGGCAGATTAAAATAGAGTTCACGGATTTCAGGAATAGTTTATTTTCCACATACTGAGGCTTCTCCAGTGGGAATAGCTCACTGATACAGTGAGGACAAATGGAGCAAGATGTCTTCCTCCAGGGTAAAGTCACAACAGTACTGACTAGATAGAAAATCTTGTCCTTTAATGCTTTGAAAGGACAAACATTTTGAAAGCATGTTTCCAAAACAAATCTGCAAAATAGCTTGTCATTTTCTTTTATTCATTGCTTCCACGAAACCCAGGGCATTATGCTTTATGGTTGCTCAACTCTATGCAGAAACATTTTCCTGCAGAAAGAATGGTAATTTTTTTTGCGAAAGCATAAGCAAAAGCCAATGTGGAAGTACACCTCCAGCATGGATCCCCTAAAACAGTGCACTACGTCTTTGCAAATGGCAGCAGCAGTAAAATCTGATACAGTACATGAAGTATATGGTATTCATGACCAAAGCTCAGTGTCATTATTATATTTTTCAAAACCTGTGATTAACTTACCAGCTCCTAAAGTCATGGCTGTGCATCTGAATTACACGCTATACTACTTTTTGCATAATCAATACTGGTGTTTCAGTGGCAGTTCTAGTGGAAAGGAAAAGCTATGAAAAAGCTCCTCTGGCAGAAAGAGACATAGCAATAAGGTCACCGTGTATGCAGGGATCAGCTAGCACTGAGCTTTCTGGACAATAAAAAGCAGAATGAGTTTCCATAATAAGTGGAAAAACACCTAAAGAAATACCTGTTAGCAGAGAGAAAAGCAGGTCGTCAGTGCCTTCAGGAGATCTATGTATGAGCCTACCCTTGAGTCCTTAGTCATGTAGATTGCTATTTTTAATGGGAATGACAGACAAAAGTCTGGTCATGTCATACAAGTAGACTTCTATACACAAAAAGTATCTTCTGTATTTCCTTTTCTTTTCCCCAGAAAGTTTTGAGTTTTGAGCTGTGCAAGATGGATGAATGAGGACATAGTCTTGTCTTTGGAGTTTACAGTGTCCAGATTAAACTGAAGATATTTTCCAAAAGCATGTGTTATGTATTTAAGAAAAGAAGTTCACTGTGTGGTGATAGAGATCAACATTTTTTTTCCTGGAAGAAGCTTTGTTTAGTTTCCATTAAGTAATGAGCTGCTAAAGGATTTGCTGCTACAAGAATCCGAAAAAAGACACCTTAAACACACTAAAGCAAAGCATTGTCCTGTGGGACAATTCCATAGTACAAATTGGTGCCAGTAGGCATTCCATCCTGAAATATCAACTAGAAATAGCTAAACACTGAAGATTTGTTCCAGAAACATTCTTGAGAAAATTGTTTTCCTGAAATACATAATCATGCTTATTTTTTTTACATTCCAGTGTTTTTACTGGTTTGGTAGCCTTGACAGGACTCATGAATCACAAACTTACAAGCAGACAGCATTCTACATTCCTTTTTGTGGAAAAGTCAGGCCCTAATGATTTTTGCAAGATAGAGCGAGGGAATACGCAACACGAACATTGCTTACTTCATTTTCATTTTCATAAAAATGAGCAAATAGGATGCTTCTACAGTTAGAGCTAGACCTAGACGATGAAGAAATAAAGTAGTGTCAAAACCATGTTCTTTATTCTTTCCTTAGCTAGGTAGTAATTTGTTTTTAAAAAACCAATTAGCTTCAATGGAATACTCTGTGAAGTATAACGCTAGTAAACATGAGTGAGAACAGAACAGAGATGCAGTGGAGTCAGCTGAATTTCATATTGAAGAATTGTTGGTCAACATAACAGCCGGCCTTTGTCATTCAGAAAGTTACTCACTATTCATTTCGACAAGATAACCAATGTCAGCCCCTATGAAATTTTTCTGAGTGCTCAATATTCACAATTCAGTATCTGAGCTGTTTGCTCAACTTCGTTCCTTGATATTGTTTCCTCTTCCTGACTGGATAGCCTTCCAGAATAAATTTGTCTGAAACAAACTCTAGCTCATCATTAAATTAATCTCAACTTAAAGTCCAACATTCACTTTCTGCAAACATATTGTCACAACAAGCAAATAAAAATGAGTGCTAGCATTTGCTGGAAGAATGGTGAATATTTGCGGGTAATGTTTTTGTTGCTTTGCTCCTATCATCCAGTCTTCTGTAAAATATTCTAGCAGTAAAAAAGTAATAAACAATTGACCAACACGTATCCATTTATTTAGAAACACTTTCTTGGTGAAGATTTGAGACTAAGACTTTGCATATGTCCTCAGTTGTATGAGAGGATATGTTTTTTATCTAGCCACACAAGAAGATCTCATCTGTAGTTTCTACTTACACATCTACACGTACACCTTTCTCTGAAACCAGATCTATGTAGACCTCAAAGCAGCGGTTTTAGGCTTACAGTTATGTTGTGAGGCTCCTGGGCTGTAACAGCAATCGCTAGAACCAACGCCAAACACGAAAACTCCACATACACTTATCAAGAACTAAGTGCACTCCAGCCATACTGGAAGGCCACAAATTTCATCTCATTCTTAAACAAACTGCAGTTAGCTGAAGGCTGACAGAAATAAGTCTTATTGGCTTCAGGTCTGAATTTCACTGGAACAGCCTGGCCCTCTAGACACTCCTAGGGAAGACATGTCTTTTCAAGAGGTACCAGGACACCACGCTGACAACCTACCCTTCCACACCAGAATGGTTTTGAAGCTGTTTGGACAAACGACTTTGAAAAAAATCCAGATTAAAAGAGTTCTTCCTTGCAAGGCCATCAAAAGAAGGATAGTAACACACACAGTCCACTTCTGCTTGAAGTGCAAAGCTCACCAGCACAGCTTGTGAGACCTATGTAATATGAACAGTACTATTATTCTATACATTTGTATAAAGATTTTCCTGGGTGAGCACCAGGAAAATATGTTGTGAAGACAGTAGATCAAGCTCTACACCGATTTCGACAGGTATACATTTCAGGTCACCTAATATCACTTCAAGATCTCTCTGTAGGACAGAAAGACAAGTATTACTTGTAAAACGGCTACTTGTAAAAGGGCTCCATGTATTACTTGTACAAAGTCTGGGACTCCTTCACTTCTTGGCTGTTCTAAGTGCTTGCCAACTTGCAGGATTAAACCTGATATTCATATAGGAGACAATGTATAGCTCAAATCTGTGTTTCCACTTTGAACTGGGGTAAGCAACTTAATCTTCCAAAGACAAAGTTTCAACATCTGTAAAAAAAGGTTTGGAAGTACTATTTTCGCCTAAAGGGAGCATTACGAAGTGAACTAATTAACACTTAGCATCTCTGAAGTGTCATGCACCCTTATCAACATTTTGTTCTCTACACTCACATCTACTTACCATTTCCAGAGAATAGGTACTTTTATCATCCAAAAGTGGCAATTTCCTTACTGGTCAAACTTTGTTTTGCTGTTATTCCACAATATCCTAAAACCAGATACTATAGGCTTTTCCTTCCATTTTTTATACCAGCTAGACAATCCTCCACTCCCTCTGCTTAGAAAAAAATTGAGTACAGCAATGGTTCTGCTTTCAAGCTACGGAACACTCTGAGTTTTACACTTCGCACTTCGGCTACTGTTGTATAGAAAACACTAATGGTGACAGCAATGAAAGGAAACAGCCTTCCTGAGTCGTAAGCTCCTAGGTGATCTGCCTTTGTTTTCTGGAGTCAAAACATGGTATGAATGTTCTAAATTAAGAATCAAAGAATTGCATATTTCTGAGGACAAGTATAAATTAAAAGTAAGCATTTATAAAATACTTCAAGACCTTGAACAACAGCTGGACATCATAGCCCGTTCCACAATCAGTTTTGGACTGGTCCATTAACATCCTATCTACAGTTGGGCATACATCTGATAAACATCCCTGCATAGCAGCACTTCTTTTTTAAAAAACACTTTGCATATTAAAAGAAAGATATAAGTAACCTGGGACAAACCAAAACACCAAATGCAAACACCTGTAAATTTTCAGAACTTTGAGATGTTAACAAAACTTGCATCCTGGATCCAAGCATTCTCACACTGATTTTGAGTTTACTGAATGACTGGAGACTTCAGAGTGGATGAAATCCAGTCACCAAATGCTCAAAGTTTCTAAAACTCAAATACTTCTCTGAATTTGAAATATGTCATGAGTTTCTCTTTGTACAGTAGAGATAATTTATGTTGTATTTGGTACACATCCATTAAATTAGGCAAACTTTTAAAATGTGCAGGCTTACAGTAAGTACATCAAGAGCATTCAGACCGGAAAAATATTTCTTGATATGCTGAAGAAGAAACAAAGCAATACAAAATGGATATTCCACTGGGGTCTATCCTGGGTTCAGTGCTATTCAGTATTTTCACTATTGACCCAAATGGGAGATCACAGAATAGGCTGATGATTTAGAGGCAAATGAAGTCTGGTACATTTTAAGTACTTTGGAGGACAAGACTAGGATTCAATATGGTTGTGATGGCTGGAAAAATTCAGATATTCTTCAACTTGTACAAGTGCAAGCACCACACTCGGGAATAATAACCTGCACAGAGACAAAACAAGGAAGAGCTAAGGAGGTAAATATTCAGGTAGAAAAGGGTATAGAAATTAGAGTTGCCCACAGACTGGATGTGAGTTCACAGCGACATGCTGCTGCTAACACAGAAACATCATTCTGGAATGCAGAGAGCATGCAAGTTTGCGGAGTGACCCTTTTACTCTACTCAGCACTGATAAGGCTTTAACTGGATTATTGTGCCTAGGTCAGGGACCACACTTCGAGAAATTTATGAACCAGTCAGAGACATTCCCAAAGTTAGCAATAAAAATGATAAACAGTCTATAAAATATGAATTATGATAACATATTGGAAAAGTGGGATTTTTAGCCCAAAAGACCGAGGGAAGACTTGGTAACAGTCTTTTAGACACGTAGAAGGCTACTTTCTGTGTCTACAGAAGTAACAGGCTAAAATTCAAGTAAGAAGATTCAGATTACCTCTTCAGAAACATTTTATAATGAAAGGGCCATGACCAGCAGAATTTGACTGAGTTTTGTGTACCCCTATGGAATATTTCAAGGCAGGCTGACAAGTACCTGTCATGAAAGACCCAAAGGTTGTTGCTTTTGCCTTGGATTACATGACTTCACGTTCCTTCTAGCCCTATGATCCCATAGTTTCTGTTTGCACTTTATCCTGCTTAATTCAAAGCACTAAAGGTCATGACGTACACCAGACTGTGAAATACATTTTTTTGCAATGAGCCCAGTACGTGTTTCTGCTTCTCTACCTTCTACTTTCGCTTTCTACTGAAGGCAAAAGACAAATTATTATTGTTCTCATTTGAACCAATTGTTTCACTGAAACGCCAGCTTCTCAATGACGATCTAGAAACTTCAAGGCTCAAGCCTATGAGACATGAACACTGTGGTCCTTATTCAGATAAACAATGAAGGGCAAGAAGAGCCAAACACGTGCTTGCTGTTTAAGGAAGTGTGTCAATATCTGGCAGCTTGTTCAGAAGGCTCATTATCTTGTAGGATCGAGCTGTCAATGTTGTTCAGGAGACTGAGCTGTACGTATTTCACTCAGGCAGATAGAAAACAGAAAATTAAATCTTGAACACTGTCATAAATATCTCCAAAACATCGTTTGTTGTTTAA